>CM060658.1:14457580-14845080 GCA_030686955.1 Odontamblyopus rebecca | reverse complement strand
CTCACGTCTGCATATCTGGTGATGTCCAAATCTCAGATATACTGTAGGTAAGCTGCCAGTGTTATCAGATGGGTGAAGCAAGGAGAAAAAACAGCCAAGTGAGAAAGTTTAACCTATTTTCTTTTAATGGTGAATGGCACAATTCAAAATAGTTATAATGCTGTAACTTCTAATTATCTGTAAAATACACATGAATGGTTCATGCTTTGTCTTCGCAATAAATGGCAGTCAAATGTCAGTTTTGTGAAAAATAGATATTTATAGATATTTTCACTGTTTAAAAACTTATCCAAAACATGAAGGACCTGATCTTAGCACTAATACAAGTGTGGGATGTGGAGCGCTAAACAAAAGGTTTGCTGTGCCTGAGGAGCTGGTGTGGTGCTTTTCACTGAAAAACGTGTGACATGCTCAAGGCTTCTTTTATTTGGAAATATATCTCAGAATGATAAATGCTTAATATTCATAACATGTTTGTGTGCTGTGCAGGATGCTCGTGCGCATCTGGATGCCCTCCCACAGCAGAGCACAGCCCCGCGCTCTCTTCCTATAATTGATTTAGCCCTACTCTATAGTTTGGTTTGATCTGGAGCTGTACAAAAGCTGCTCATTCACGTGAGGCCATTTACAGCGCTGTCCTAAAGTGTGTTTTCTTACCTTGTCTGCGGTCCTAATGCTGCAATCTCAGATTTCCTCATTTTCTTGAGTCATACCCTTTCTGTCATCAGCTCCAAATCCAGTGGACACTTGGGAGACAAGACTGTGAGACGTCAGGATAGCAGCGGTGAACACTCGTTCCTCAGGTGAGAGACGCAGGAGTAGACCCGGGACAGACGGGAGCGGGTGTGATCGGAGCAGATGTGATCGGAGCAGATGTGATCGGAGCGGGTGCGATCGGAGCGGGTGCGATCGGAGCGGGTGCGATCGGAGCAGCACTCATCGGGTCTGCTGTGAGATGGGGAGATAGACACGGGTCTGCTACATAATGGGAGGCAAACGAAATGAGGAATGCAGAGAAAACTAACAGGGGTGTGACATTCACTTGGAGTGTGGAACAAAACACACATCCCTCTGGGCTGCCTGGTAATGAGGCAAAGACATCGCAGACATTACTCACTCCAGCGTCCAGCTGTGAAGTACAGCCCAACCTGGACATGCCCCGTATTTAATGCTAGTGCTAAGATTGAGGGCAAGATCGGGCCCGAGCTCTTTAATCATAACCTCTCATCTAAAAGTATACACTACCTGAAGTTGTATTTTGTTCCCCCTTTATAGCTAATGAAGAGTACCGTATTTTCCGGACTATAAGCCACTACTTTTTTCCCATGCTTTGAACCATGCAGCTTTTCTGTGGATTTTTCTTCCACCGCTAGGGACGCTCTAACTGGAAATTCAAAAACAAGATAGATGGAAAATGAATGCAAAGAAGAATACGCTACTTTTTATTTAGCAGACATAACACGCACAACAAATTACTAACTGGTAATTATTTTCAAATCCTCACCCCTTCATCATGAAAAGCACATGAAGGAGTTTATATGATGCAAGTTTTAAATTGAAGGCATCGATCTTGCTCCAGGAAGGAAACTGTGCTGTAGAGCCCTGCACCCAACAAAAAACAGTGCGGCGCGGGACATATTCTGAAAGCTTATTGTGGGCATGGGCAGGAGCGCAACCGCACAACATGGGAGCGGTACTGAAGAATGCGGGAGTGGGCGGGGAGGGACTGAAAATTCTGTCCCGCGCAAACCTCTACTGTGCTGCTGCACGTAAGCTCGGCGTCAAAGTGACTTGTGGTTTCACTGCACAGGAGAAATGAAGGGAATCAATTACCGGTTCTTTTCTGTTTTTGACCTCGTTTTAATCAGCACAGTTGCTGCCGTGTTAAAAGGCACTGTTCAGAAAGAATCTGTTCACGTTCATAAATGTATATTTACAGCACAAAATCGTTCTGTATATGCAGTAAATATCTGATTTTTCAACATGGTTATCAGCGGCTTATAGCCCGGTTGCGGCTTGTATATACTTTTTTTTTTAAAATTTAAAAATAGAGTGGATGCGGCTTATATACCAGTGCGCTCTATAGTCTGGAAAATACGGTAATATAAATGCACCAAACCCAATATAAGAAGAAAATTTAAATATGAGAGGATTTAAATATGAAATTATGCATATTAGTTTAGAATGAGTAAAATGAGGCTGATGTGGACAAAATAATTGTACAAAGGTCTTATGTACAACTTAAAAGTTAGGAGAAGCGGGGACACCTTCTTAGTGTCTATTTGTTCTGAATAACGTTGTCAGAATAATGTTTAGATTTTGAAAAAATGGTCAGATTGAACTAAAGCTGTAAAAACATGTCAAAAAGACTTTAAGGAGGAGAACTTCAGCATTGTCCCCCTTGGGGCAGCTCCAGGTCTGGTCTCCTCGGGAGTTGCTGGTAATTCCTGGGTGAGCTGTTTTGTGAGAACTCCATGAGAACTGCTGATGAAAGTCTGTTCTTTCCCCTCCCCCTTGAATCTTAGCGGCAAAACTGAGCCAATGGGAAGGCAGATGAGTGAGATGGGGTTACCTTCTTACGTTACACATGAACCATTAACAGTTTTTACACAGATGAAGTATTCACATTTACATTCACATTTACAAATCATCTTTTTCTAGGGAAAGTCCATTGACTTGAAATGTAGAGAATGTTCGATAAATCAACAAAACTGAAAAGACTTCCAAATGAAGAAGAAACCACATTGATTGAAGTAATTAATGTGGTTTCTTCTTCATTTCTTTTCGAGTCTCTTGTCTCTTGTCTTTGAGACTTTGAGTCAATTTGGACAGAAACTGTCCCTTGCTTGGAAAGCACAGGCAGTCTGTCTTCATTTTTGTGTTCAGTTTTGCTTCACCTATAATTTGCTGAGGTCCGCAGGCATCCCATATTCCAAAGGACATAAGTGACCACTCTGAGTCTTTAGTTTCCTTAATTGAAATGGACACGTTTAACATTGTATAAATGGCAGATTCACAGGGAAATATTGTTACACCATCTCTTATAGAAACCATTTATCATTACAATACTATAGAGCAGCACTTCTTCAGCATGCAAGCTACTTATAAAATGACCAAGTCAAAATGATTTACCTACTCCAAAAATGCAAATAATGAAAGTATACATATATTGAGAATCATGGTGGAATGGTACTTGGACTTAGCGATCTTCATGTGGGAAAAGGCTGACTAAATAAGTTTTTATAGATTTGTCTACATTTTATCTGATAAATGTTAATGTAGTGTCCGTGGGGTCCAGCGCACAGGCTGCAGAGACGCCCCACACACACCTGTACAAGTTTACTGGCGACAGCAGCGGCTGTAATGACTCGAGATGATTGCACTCAATCAGTATCAGACCTCGAGTCCAAGACAAGACCAAGTCCAAGTGCCTTCAAGACTGAGTCCAAGCGCGGTCCAAGACCTTAAAGAAACGGTCTCCTGTACTACACTACCATCTACCTTGGCGATCGACGTATTGGGCACCCCTGCTATATAGCATAATGTCACTTTTGCAAACATTGCATTTTAACCTTAAACGGCAAGATGGATCCTCGCGATATTCACAAACTTACATGAATTCATCTTGGTGTGCTCCTGCTGGTGCCTGGCCGCTGGTTGGCAGTGCAATCACAGACCACCATTGACACCTTGGTGGAGCCATAGGCCCAAATAAACCAAAACCAACGGGGCCAACAGACATACTTCAGCCTGTTTTAGGGAAAATAGGAGCTATTTTGTTTGTGAAAAACATGCAGAGGGAAGTGCTTTGTGCATTTGTGGAGAGAAAGATGAAAAACAATTTTTTTGGCTTGTTCTGCTGTTGTGATGCTTCGACCAAATTCAAATATTAATCATGACGTTTTGCTTTTTCATGATTGTTTTCTGTGAGAGCTGTTCCAGATTGATGGAACTCAATTCAGAGTGCTGCACATGTCAGTCTGGCACGAACCACGTTAATTGTGCTTTGCCTCTGCTGTGGATCCTAACCCTATTACAGTACACAGCACAATCTAAGCTTCCAACTATCAATTTAGTTTCTGGAGCAGATTGAAATGAAAAAAATCAGTAAACAATTCCATTATGGGATGATTTGGAGCCTACTTTTGCTGAGAAGTAGGAACGCATCCCTGAATATTAGCATAACATAACTATTAAGGTGTTGACTACAAAGCTGAAATGTAATGGCCCCTCTTCAATGCTTCTGTGAAGACACTAACAGAATATGGAGTCTTGTTTTTGCTATAGAAACTGTTTGGGGATATCTGAAAAACACTACACAAATATAGACTTATTTTAGTGCTGAGATATTTCAACAGATATGACAAAACAAAACAAAAGAAAGAAAATACACACACACACAATCATTGTGACATCAAAAGAAATATACATGACCACCCTGTAAAATTGAAAAGTTAATGAACCAGAAAAAAGCATAAAGCTTTTGTCACTAATAAGCATTAAGTAATTACTATTTATGGACTTTGCAGATATTCTTGTGTGAAGTACTTTCAGAAATAAAAGTACTCATTAATACCCAGCTTTAAAAAAAAGAATTCCACATTGTTAAAACACAGCAGTTATTTGTATCCGTAACATTATCTCCCCTACAATCACGTACATTTAACTTCCATTGTTTAGTTGCACGGCCTAAAAGCAGTCATTTACCCCACTCGCCTTTCTAAAGATCACAATTACACTTTGAATCAATAAATACGCCTTTGGTTATGGTTATCTGGGCCAATTTGTCCATATAATCAGCCTGACTGTCTTGTTCATTAGGCCGTAATAGATAGCCATTAATACAGCATCATCTCCCGGGAGTGTTTGAAGGAGAGGAGGACGCTAAGGAGATTACCGGCAAGTGTTGACAACGTTAGCCAAATCAAATTAGACATGTACATCTCAAGACTACAAGATGGTGCATTAATATTCTGGACTAAAGGCATAATGTTCCACACTATAGGCTGTGTTCACGCTGGTGTCATGTTCTCAGATGGTGGGCAAGCTCCTATTGCTGGGTTTCAAATGACATCACAATATTATGTATTCAGTACTATTGAATACAAGAGGGTGGCAGCTAAAATTAATATCGCTGCCTATATAGTGTGACCGTACCAGCCTTTGACAGCCTGATCTCATTACATCTCAAAAGCTAAGCAAGGCTGGGCCTGGTTGGTACTTACATGGGACGCAGCTGGGAACTCCACTTTGTGTTTTATTGTCCTTTTTTGGATGGTTTGAGGATGGACTTGTCTACGACCCCCATCTCTGTTCAGAGATGGATTGTATTTCCTTACAAATATAGCTTCTTTAACTTATCCTTAAAATGTTCTTGCTATGGAACCAACCTGGACAACAAACGCAAACCATCAGTTGTTTGTCTTTTTGTCTCTAGACGATTTTTTTTTTTCTACCCAGAATAAAGGAATCTCATTGAAATTCAGTGAATGCAGCCAGGCTTTGATGCATTCAGAGAGCCACGGCAGATAAGAATTGACTTCCGTTTTAAGCCCATTTAATAGGCCCAGAGAGGGAGAGAGAACGCATTTTAAGAACATGAACAAATAAAAGAAGTTTTCCTTCGTAGTTGTGCCTGACGAATGGTGGTGATACAACAAAGGTCAAAGCTAAAAGAATAATCCATTTCATTTTGGGTGTAATCGAGCTTAAAACTGGCATATTTATGATACGTGTGATGTATAATAAGGTCTTAATGCAGCGAAGTAGAAGTCTAAAGGTAAATACAAATATGGTGAGTGGAGATTAGTTTTACACTGGAGCATTGTTTAAAGGAGTAAGGTTTGTTTGAGGGTCCACCACCTGCTTGACTCCATAGAGATGTCAGTGCTTTGCCTGGAATGTTTCACTGTATGGCATTAAACATCTATCTCCATGGAGACAGGGAGGTGATACCAGCAAGCCAGATCTGTTACAGGTCAGATCTGAGGAGAGGCGACTTCGCTTACAGTAAGAAAGTGTGTTTCTTTCCAGGTATTTCTTGTGCAATAGTAGTAGTTGTACTTGAATTAATACAAGAAAGATGTGTTTAATGGTGGATCTTTAGTCAAGTCATTATCCTGCTCACTGAGTAAAGTCGACCAGCTGAATGTAAGTTAACCCCAGTGTTAGATTTGACAGTGTATCACATGGGACCTCCTGGGGTTCTGGCCTAATTATTGATCTGCGCCTGATCACACTTTGCAAGATACCCATCCCTCTCTCTCTTTCTTTCTTTCTCTCTCTCTTTTGCTCTTTCTCTTTCTCTCTCATTCTCTCTCTTTTTCTCTCTCTGTTTTGCTCTCTCTTTCTCTCCTCTCTTTTTCTTTCTTTCTCTTTTGCTCTCTCTCACTATCTCGCTCTCTTTTGCTCTCTCTTTCTCTCTTGCTTTCTTTTTCTCTCTCTTTTGCTCTCTCACTCTCTCTCCTTTTCTCTCTTTTGCTCTCTCTTTCTCTCTTGCTTTCTTTTTCTCTCTCTTTTGCTCTCTCTTTCTTTCTTTCTTTCTCTCTTGTTCTTTCTTTCTCTCTCTCTCTTTTGCTCTCTCTCTTTTTCTCTCTTTCTCTCATTCTCTCTCTTTCTCTCTCTCTGTTTTGCTCTCTCTTTCTCTCCTCTCTCTTTCTTGCTTTCTCTTTTGCTCTCTCTCGCTTTCTCTCTCTTTTGCTCTCTCTTGCTTTCTTTTTCTCTCTCTTTCTTTCTTTCTCTCTCTCTCTTTTGCTCTTTCTTTCTCTCTCTTTTGCTCTTTCTCTCTCTTTCTCTCATTCTCTCTCTCTCTTTTGCGCTCTCTTTCTCTCTCATTCTCTCCTTTTCTCTCTTTTGCTCTCTCTCTTTTGCTCTCTCTCTCTTTTGCTCTCTTTCTCTCTCAATCTCCCTTTTTCTCTCTTTCGCTTTCTCTCTCATTCTCTCTTTTTCTCTCTCTTGCTTTCTCTCTCTTTCTCTCTCTCTTGCTCTCTCTCTCCTCTTTCTCTTTTGCTCTCTCTCTTGCTTTCTCTTTCTCTCTCATTCTCTCTTTTGCTCTCTCTTTCTCTCTCTTTCTCTTTTGCTTTCTCTCTTTCTCTCTTGTTCTTTCTTTCTCTCTCTCTCTTTTGCTCTCTCTCTTTTTCTCTCTTTCTCTCATTCTCTCTCTTTCTCTCTCTCTGTTTTGCTCTCTCTTTCTCTCCTCTCTCTTTCTTGCTTTCTCTTTTGCTCTCTCTCGCTTTCTCTCTCTCTTTTGCTCTCTCTTGCTTTCTTTTTCTCTCTCTTTTGCTCTTTCGCTCTCATTCTCTCTCCTTTTCTCTCTTTTGCTCTCTCTTTCTCTCTTGCTTTCTTTTTCTCTCTTGCTTTCTTTCTCTCTCTCTCTTTTGCTCTTTCTTTCTCTCTCTCTCTCTTGCTCTCTCTCTTTCTCTCATTCTCTCTCTTTCTCTCTCTCTCTCTCTTTTGCTCTCTCTTTCTCTCTCATTCTCTCCTTTTCTCTCTTTTGCTTTCTCTTTCTCTCTTTTGCTCTCTCTCTTTTGCTCTCTTTCTCTCTCAATCTCCCTTTTTCTCTCTTTCGCTTTCTCTCTCATTCTCTCTTTTTCTCTCTCTTGCTTTCTCTCTCTTTTGCTCTCTCTCTCCTCTTTCTCTTTTGCTCTCTCTCTCGCTTTCTCTTTCTCTCTCATTCTCTCTTTTGCTCTCTCTCCCTCTTTCTCTTTTGCTCTCTCTTTCTCTCTCTCTTGTTATTCTTGCACAAACTCGAGAATCGCGTTAAAAAAAAGAGGCAGAATCACTTTGTACAAATTACAGATGATCATTTTTAGTCAGAACATTAGAACATGTCTAGCTCATATCTGGGGGACACATTTAGGTCATGTTAATGGAAATTGAAATCAAAATATTACATACCCCCCTTATAATAACTGTATTAAAAACATCTTGTCACTTCTCTCACAGATTTTTCCATCACAAAAGGCCCACACCTTTTTGCTGCGCCTCCTGTAGATATGAACAGTTGTTTACTCAGCAAGTCGGCTCCTCAGTGACAGATGGTGAGATGCTTCGCCCATTGGCTTCAGGCTCTGGAGAATAGCTTAGATTTAAAGAGCAACAAGACTTTCACTGTAAATTACATCAAGAGTGTAATAACGTGATCAAATTGTGCAGAATGAGGAAATAATTAGGATGCCCGGGATGCTTAAGATACATGAGGAATAACTTTGGACCAAACCATAAATTAACTAGCTCTGTTCATGTTTTTAAGACAGTTAGGATCAAATACAGAACCTTAAATTGTTGCAGCCTTAATTTGAAGTGGAACTGCAGACTAAATTTTGGCTAATTAACTGTGTATATGTCATTTTAGAAACTTTAGTACAAACTAGGCAAATGTGCAGCTTTCAGGGTGTTTAGTCCCACTTTGATTTGATGCAGAATGGTATTGCCTCACAATATCAGTACTATACAATTACATACAGTATATACTAGTATTTAGATCCTGATTTTGAAAGAAACTTTGGCAGCAGGTACACAGAAAATATTCTACAAACGAAAAACTGATGTGTGATCCAAAGAAAACCACTCGTATATAGTTGTTCTAACAAATTTGCATTTTTTAATTATTGTGAAGTTAATTAGCTGTGTGTGGCTGTCATTCCTGGTACCACAAATTTAACATATCCTATTATATCCACTGATCCAATTAATTATTGGGCAAAGAAGCAGGTAGCTTATTATTGTGCTGCCAATTCACACTGACTGACAAACCTCACATGGGTGTGTGCAAACTGTGAAGAAACTGTGAAGGAATTGTGAAATAAAATACTTAAAGGTGCTATATAACATGAAATTGACTCCTCTGAGCTTTTAGCCATGTTATGATGTTATCTCCTCAAAAACATATCTAGAATGTGGAGCTGTATTTTGTTTCATTCACACATGCTTGAGTAATCCTGGAGTATTGGGCTGGCTACATCTCCAAAGCTCAAAATGCTCTAGTCTTAAGGTTGTACACTGACGGTTCAGGACACATGCAGGCTGCGCAAGACTTAGAAAGTCATTAACTAATAATGACCTTGGTGCAGTGCGGGTGCAGGTATGGGTGGGGCGCGGAAAGAATCCGCAAGAAATCTTTTTTGCCGGACATCATCACCTTTGACGTCAAACTGACTTGATCACATGAGTAAAACAGAAAATCAGACATGCAGAACTGACAGATCCAGTAAAAATATCCCTGTACACTTTGGGTACTTTGCAAATGTACTTACCTATTGTAGATAGCCACAGTATACGAAAGCACAAGGAAGTGGTATCCAAAGGCGCGAGACAGTGCTCCTAGTGTGAAATGCTGCTGTTGTTTACCAACAAGACTTCTTGTACATGCTAATCTATCGCATGAACTCCTGACCAGAGCATGAATGCTCCCAAATATGTTGTCTCGGAAGCGTAGTTTCCTCACTCTGTCCGCAGCCCTCTGCGACTGCACAGCAGCAGCAGACACCGCAGTCAGTGGGGCATACAAGTCCCATACTGCACCTGAACTGCACCGCCCCTGCAGTCAGTGTACACTGGGAATAACAGACCTATTTTTAGTTTTACTCTTCAATACCTTAAAGGGACACTTCAGAATTTTGGACATAGGACCTCATTTCCTAGTGAGCCAGAGTGTTGGAAATACTGGATGGAATATTTTAAAAAGTGTCTCCACACTTTTCCAACACTCTGGCTCACTAGGAAATGAGGCCCTATGTCCAAAATTCCAAACTGTCTATTTAAGTTGTTGCTTTTTAAAAAATATATTTTAGTTTTACCTTTTGTGAAGTCAAAATTGTTATAGAATGTCCCCAATATCTGCTGGTGCACAGAGAAGTGAAGCAGTTTCAGTGAGGCTAAAACAATAGCTGTAACTTCAAAGTTTGGCAAATCCAGGAAGAGCATTTTCAATTTGAGAAAGGAACACAGCCTAAATATGCAGGATGTGTGTGTGGAACATGTGAATGAAACAAAACACAACTCCAGGTATGTTTTTCACATTATAACTTAGATAGAAAATAGTGCAATATAGGCCCTTTAAAACACACACTACAGACTTATTTTTCAGCTAGTTTCAAAACAATATGGCGTCTTTTGTGACCAAACACTTTTTAATATCTACATGCATTATTAAAAAGAAATTGCATTATCTGCTAATTATAATGGTTCTGCCTCTCAAAGCGTTATCCGTCATCACAGCTCACTTACCGTTTATTTGAATTGGAGAAGCACGGGGCAGCCTTAATAAGAATTTGTTTTTCCAGCACGCCGATTAATTACTTTGTTAAACCAGAACAGAATGACAATGGATGAGTAAATGTAAAATTGAATATTAATTGGATATGAAATGGAAATTGCATTAGGACTCAAAGGATGCCAATTAACATAGGGCTTTTAGTAGTTTGAGAAATGGATGCGTTCAACGTGTCCCAAGTTAAAGTGATTTTTTTCTGCTTTAGCCAATTATGAGTTTGGCAATATTTTATTTTATTGCAGTATAAGAGGGAAATAGAAAGCTACTTTATTGATCCCAAGGGAAAGTCAAGTTTTGCTGCAGCAACATTACACGTCTCAGTCTTGTTGACGTCTCAGGCAAATATCTGTGTAACCTGGGGTAACGATTTATCCTAGTTACGTGACAGTTTGTGGGAAAAAAGTAGTGCTGAAAATTCCATCAAAAATGCAGGGACAAGTTAAGAGAAATGCTTTTCATCTAACTAAATAAAGGTTTGTTGTTTATTTGTATTTGTCTAATTATAACTATTGTGAAAGAAAGGCCCCTTTTAAACATTGTGGTTGCAGGTAACAAATATGGAATTACCTGTATGTCATGTCTGCTGTCCCTCCCCAACCATGAAGTAAACCTAATATACAAACCAAAGGCAAGATTTCTTTAGGGAGGGGGTATTATGCAAGCTTTTTTATTATTATTTTAGTTTAGTTTAGTTTTATTAATGAGTGAATGAATGTATTTATTTCTTTAGTTTTATACCATGTTATAAAATTGTTCTATTATATCCAAAACATGCCTGAAGAGGTTGTAGATATCATCTGTGCAGGTTTGAGTAATTCTGTGATCTCTCCTGGGCACTATTCAAACCCTCCTTATGGTTTGCTGTAAGATTCTGTGCAAAGGGCACTTTAAACAGTAATCATTCTGGATAGCGCCGTTTGCACTTTGCAGTCTGTTGTAAAAGCAGCTATCTCCTGTGACTCCCATTTTGGGAAAAAACATCAGTTGTTTCTCTTTCAGGGAGCAATATCAGAGTGACAAATGGGACTAAATTGGGTAAACGGCCTTTAAAGGTTCACTAACTTTTCTGGTAAGTGGAACACCACCTGCTCATGTTCATTGCTTTGGCTAGAATGTTCCACAGTATGGTATTAACTTATCTATCTGTCATTACTCAATGTTTTACAAAAGCCAGCTGGGTCCCCTCTTCATAAATCTGACATGCAACTTGGCCTTGTGCTGTCACCTATTCGTCTCCATGGAGATAGAACATTTCAGGCAATGCAATAACAGCTCAAGATTATCAGGTATCTTGCCCTCTAGAAAGGTTCCACATTGCACCTTTATGTTGAAATATTTAGTGGCATATTCATTTAAAATGTCATAGTTAGTTCAAATCCAATTCAATCATATTGCCAAATATTGTATTTAATGTTAATGGGGGCAGGTCATTTCTGTTTAAAAAGCCTATTTTATGCTATTTTCTGATCTATGTCTTAATGTTGTTTCCTCATCAAAAATATGCCCAGAGTTCTGTTTTGTTTCACTCAAACATATTTAACCCACAAACCCTGCAAATTTAGGTTCTGGTTGAGTTCTTCTCTCAAGCAGAAAACACTCTCTTTTACCTTGTGATGTCATGTGGTAATACAGGAAGTGCTCCACTGTGTTTTTACACTTTATACATCTTTACTAACCATTAGGATGAGTTTAGACCTGCAATTGCCAGTCTCTACAGAACAAAAGGTAAAAGGTAGCTGTTAACATGAAACTACTACTTCATGACATCACAAGGTGGAACAGAGCATTTTGAAATTTAGAGATATAGACAGACTATTAATGCAGGATTACTCAAACATGTGTGAATGAAATAAAATGCAACTGTTTTGATGAGGTAACATTCTACCATGGTTTAAAGCTCACCAGAATCCATTTTGTGTAATATACCTATACGGCGTAAGGATTCCTTCTTGAGTGAATTTGGAAGGATTTGGCATGTTGGTGGTCATCGTTGCCATAGCAATAACACAACACATAACACATTTTGTTTTAAAATGAACAGCTTTCCATGCTCTCCCATGTATTAGTCCATGATCCCTGTATATCTGCTTTACCTTTATACGACAGACTAACTACAGACTCCAATGACCAGAGACAGTCAATCAATATGGGACACCACATGGTCACAGGGAACGACCTCTGTGTTTTCTACTAATACATCTGAACTGAAGCTGAGCACACTGTGACACACAGGACAACATGAATTATTCAGCTTACTGTTTAACATGCACTCTCTGTTTACTGTACGTGAGGATGAGAAAACAGCTCAGTCCCTTTTTAATCAGGCATATGATTACTTATGTGTGTGTGTGTTTACGTGTAGGCAGATGAGATAAAGCTTCCTCTGGGATATTTTGATCGGAATTAGTGCAGCTGCTAAAACATCATAAGCTGCTTTGTAGATATACTGTATGCTATGATGCTAAGGTATTAATAATATGACTTGCAGGCAAAACTGGTGAGGGGGAGTTGAGACGCCTGGACACAACACGAGAGAGAACAGTAAAGGGATTCTTCGTACGGACATTAGGTGGGTTAGTCGTGTGGGTTAGTTCATCAGAGACATACATTGTCCATCCATATCACAACAAATGTAGCTACTGCAAAAAACAAACAAAAAAAAAACCAAACAAATTGATTGAATCTGTATAAAAAATATAGAAAGACTGCAGAGAATGTCAGTTCTGATATCAATACCTGACTTTGAGTTTTTGCCAATAACCAATAATCTAGCGTTATTTCCTTAAAACTAAATTATTCTAAATGTCAAAATGTGCTTTGTATTGTTTTTTTCTTCTGTCAATTAAGTGAGGGGTTGCACTGTATAAGTACAAAGTCCATCACTATGTGCCATTCTGTGTCATCATTGTAAATAGTCTTATTGTATTTATTATTTAAAGGCCCAACAGATGGAACCAACACTGATTCTAGCTATTCTTTTCTGGACTAGAGCTCAACCCTGATACCACTATGAATTTCTAATGCTTATGTTGCTCTTAGTTGCAGTTGACGTGTGGGGAGTTGTTGTACATCTCGACATCATTTGGTAGTATTCTAGTAGTGCTGCTCTCTGTTTTTCAGTGTACCATTTTTAGTTTCATTCTGATCAGTATTCAGTATTTTTGAACCATGACCTTGGCTTGAGATCTGGAGCTGCTATACCTCCACAGACGCTTAGTGGTTTCTTCCCCATCCTGTCGGACACCAGAGTGGAGTTTTGCAATCACGGTAATGTTAACAGCAATTAGTATGCTAACTGTCCACCTCCTTATTCGCTTTATAATTAGATGCAGGCAGTAGGCCTACAGTGTAGACTTCTTTGTACTTAATATATCTGTACTTTGAAGGGGGAAAAAAAATGTTGCGCTGAAACTAGCAATAAAACAAAATCATTAAAAAAAACATTTACTCTCACTGTCCATTTTTTCCTTCCAAATCTGTCTTTGATAAAATTCAGTTCATACAATATCCACTGCTGTGTACGTTTGAGTGCAATGGAGCAGCCTCTTCAGGACAAAACACTTTGGGTTTTGAAGAAGAGAGAAAGTCAGCAGTGTTTTTATCCCCTGCTTCTTCTTCACACGGGGGGCATTTTAACAAGACTCTACTCACTCCGGCTCTCAGCAGCCCTACTGTAAATGTGCTACCAACCCAATAGTGCCAATTTCCTTCTCTGTTTCAGCCTAGGTTCTCTCATGAGGCAGTTTGCATTTGATAGATTGTTTTTATTTTCTGGCTCAAAGTACAGCATACAGCATAAAATGTGCACCAAGGGATGTATGAACAGAAAAAACTAAATCAGATATGTACATGCATCAAATATAGAAGATAAACAAGGAGAACATGGCTTAGTTTAGACAGAGCATAACATGTAAAATGGTTTTCTATCATACAAACGCATAAAAACTAGGCACGTCAGGATAACTACTCAATCAACTTATAATTTAGATAATGATAACAATATATTTACATTTTCTTTGCAGTATTTTTTCTTTTGGCTATTCTTTATGCAATAAGGTAAAATTTGAGCTGTAGCTTCTATGACTAATTATAGGTTTATTCTGCCATATTTTTTGCAACTTGGAAAGCCTTTTAATCATACTGCACATTTAAAAATGGTTAACTAGAATTATCCTGCTTTAGTGTTGTGTCAGGGGCCTGAAAGTAGTTTCAATATTATTATTTCTTGTTTTGTTGTTATTGTAGACAGTGTAGACGGGACATTCTAGAGAAAGTTTGGAGGTAAAATGTCCAAACTAAGTCAAAACAAGGCAAGTTTCTGATGTATTTTTATGTTATGTGTAGCATAGAAGTGTAATACCCCCTCTTTAAGTTCATGCACTTCAGAAAGAAATCGAAACATTATTTAGAGCGTTATGAAAAACCTGGTAGTGTTTTTTCTATTTTTTTTATATGGAAATCTTGTAATGGTGATTTTATAATTGATTTGCAATAGGTTTTAGGAAATCTGAGGTCTGATATTGACCCTGTATTACTCGTCTAAAAACACCATTAAACAGGTTTAATTGCAGTGACCTTAAAACACTTTCCAAATCCAAGAATGTTCAGAGTTAGATGAAATTGCTGTCAAAGTAAACTAACCTTGAAATTAATAACTGGAAAAGATATAATTTGCTAATGGAATTTATTCAGATATGTGCTTAGTTCATTAAATCTAATTCTGTACCTTTGGGTTTTACAGACATTCAAATATTGCTTGTGTCTTTATTATTAAGGTTCTCAAACAGGGATGTACATGGCCTTTCTTCAGTGGAAACTTTTGTGATGTGTTTGCACTTTTAGATTGTATTACTTCAGTGAGGTTTAAGTGTCTAAGAGTTATATTTTAGGTCATATTTCAGGCAGGGCTTGTTCCATTGTTTTCATGTAGCATTAAATCCATCTTTTTTGGAGTTTTTGGAGTTTAGTGGCTTTATGTCTAGTGTTAGCAGGGGTGTCAAGTATCCATGGGTTTTAGAATGATGAAAAGTTTGAAAATTCATAAAACTGGGATATTTTCAAGATAAAGGATAAGAAAATGTTTATATATGCTACTCATGCATTCAAAAGCCATACATTCCAAAAAGCAAGACTTTTGATCCACAAGGAAAATGACTTGGATACAGTAGCTCAGAAATAAAAGTATTCAAAATAGTTGTCAAATAATACACAAATATATATTTATATATGAAAAATACAGTAAATATAAAAAGAATATAGGATATGTACAAGAGGTTGGGTAAGGAAATACAGTACAAAGATATAAATTGTAGATGTGACATAACAGGTAACCTGCTATATAGCTGTACAAAAAAGGCATTTGAAGGAACCCTGAAAACAACTTACATCTTCACCGTTTGACCTGCCAGACCCTCCTGCTGCTCACAGGAAACACAGAGGGGACGAGCTCTGGGCTTTCAGCACCACTGAAGCTTCTCCTGTAAAATAGTGGGATGAATTTAGCAAAGATAAACATTTACATCAGTTTACTGAAAATTAAATAAGTAAACGTGTGGAGTGGAGAACATTACAGCAGAGCACATCCTTCCTTCCTTCTGCTGTAGTCTTAGTACCTTCATCAGAAGCACTTTAACCACATTGGCTTGTTACTTGAATTATTTTTGACTTTTGGATGTCTTGGGATTTTTTTCAATCTTTCTGAGATTGGTAAACTATAATTGTGGATTCATTTAAAACAACTGTACAAAGGATGGCAAACAGGACATTGTGTTGTTTACCAAGTTAAACCAAGTTAAGGTTGGCAAGATTTGGCTTAATGTACAGAATGTGTTGGATTCAATTACAATATATATATATGTATGTATATATATATATATATATATATATATATATATGTATGTATATATATATTTTTATATATATATATATATATATATATATATATATGTGTGTATATATATATATGTATATATGTATATATATATATATATGTGTGTGTATATATATGTGTATATATATATATGTATATATATAGTGAAGGAATATCCACAGGTAATTATGTGGTAATTGTACTGTAATTATGCTGTAATTATGCTGTAATTATGCCTGCTTAAGACTTTTAGTTCCTCCTGTTCTGACACCAAAAAATACAGCAAGCAAACTTCTGCAAAACTTCACACATTTACAGCGCCCGATAATGAGCTTTTCCCCCCTTCTTCCTGCAGCGAGAGCTGTGATGGCACTGTGACGTAAGCCGTGAAAGGGTCTGTAGTAGGGTCTATGTAATTAGACCAGAATCAGATTTTGCATGAATAGTTTTTGAAATTGTGTAATTATTATTCTTTTGTGTTAGAAATTATTGAATTTTATTAAAAGTCTTATTGTCTTATTTATTGTTATTATTTTGATATAGAATTGTATGGTGGTATTATAGTAAACTGTATGTAAGATTTTTATTTTTTTATTTTTTTTAAATTAGTGCTAGTGCAGCCTCTGCAGCTCAGTGAGTTCTATGCTTTCATATGAGGAATGACTGAGGATGAGAAAAACTTGTATGTGTCCTCTATCTCTCTATCTGCAGGGTAAGGCAGTGGCAACCCACAGTTGTGATGGCAGTGCCTTATAAAAATGGTAAGAATGGAGGCTACATACAATTACTTGAAGCCTTTTCTTGAACTCAGTATTAACAGGTCTTATATAACGAAACATGCTATATAATGGAACTGGTTATAAGTCTGAGAATGTCAGAATCCTAGAATGGAGACAGCCGGGTCCACAGCATCAACACACAGTAATCTAAACTAAATATGGAGGTGAGATCTCAGGGCCTGTGCGAGCCGGCTGGAGGTGCTATGGGTCAAACTGTTCACACTCAGAAGACTGTGGAGGCCCGATTTAGTGATCATCAACAGTTACAAGAATAGTGCATTTAAGCTCTCGGGTACTTTCAAAAGGTCATAATCTGAAATAAATTCCTCTGAAATTTAATGCTGTGTGTATATGTCATAACAATTCAAAGAGCCTGTGTTTTGAGATTGGAGAACAATAACTGCATAGAATATAGGTCAAAAGTATCAAAAATCAAATACTAATCAAAACAAAAATTAGTATCAAAACTAGATATTACTAGATACATTTGAGCGGGTATTAAAAAAAGTTGCACTATGGAACCTACCGGAATGACTGAGGGATTACAGAGATTTAAGACTGCATAATAATATACAAGAAAACAACTATGATTTAATGTTAAAATTACATTCTATTGTCTAAATAAAGAGTGTTTCTCATTATTATCATGGTATTGGAATCGGTATTGAGTATCAGAATTGAGTTTGAAATTTTAGTGTTGTAAACACTATACCTTATTTACCTGACATTGTAGTACCACTGAACCCACTTGGTCGTCTCTTATTACATGTATGCTGCAAGTGCATTTGTGTTGGAATGCCTCTCTATGTTTTTCTTGGGATTTGCTCGCAGCTCTCACCATATAACACACTTTCACTGCACAGCCATTGCTACACTCCCTGGGCGCTTCATGTGTGGATTGACTCTCCAAAAACCTGCCATATCTCTTCAGCCATGCTTTTCCGGAGCTGTGCACAATGGCAACCTCTCCATGGTTTTGCGAGCAGTGAGCAGTGGAGGGATTCATTAGTTGATTCCCTGAAGAGCATCGCCACGGGAACGTCAGCCTGCGCCGTGTTCGTAGCTCGCTGTAAGAAAGCCACCGGAGGAACCTCTTCACCACAACGAAAGCTTTGTTTTCGTCTTGGCACATTTGCTGTGTTTTCGACAGGTTGTCAACACTGCACTTTCCTCGTTCCTCGACTAAGCGTTGTAAAGAGCCCAATCACAGAGATTAAATCAATAGCACATACAAAGAATTGTGTTTTGTTTGATAGTTGTGTTTTAGATCAGTGTTTTTCAACCTTTTTCGTGCCAAGGCACACTTCTGTCATTGATAAAATCCCGCGGCACACCACCAGCTAAAAATGTAAAAAAAAAGAAGCTTATATTAACAAATATAAGTGTTGTATTGTTAATATAAGCGTTTTATAACATTGAAGAATGACATTATATTATAGCGTCATGAATAGGAATCAAATAAACACAAAGAAAAAAGTATTTTATAATCTTTCATATTTATACTCACTCAGTGTGAAACCTGGGCCTGTTTGGATGAACACAGTGCTGATATCCTGGCAGGAATCGTTGAAAGACACACACGAAGCTCTTCCTCCACAGCTCTCAGTCTTTCTCTGTTTTTACTTTTACAGCAGTCAGGCTTGAAAAGCTCACCTCACACACATATGTTGTGGAAAATGGGAGCAATATCAAAATAGCTTTGTTGGCCAGCATGGGGAACTCCTTGGCAGCTGCCAACCAAAAACTGTCCAAAGGTAGATCAGCAAAGCTTAGCTTGAGACCACGATCTTGTCTCAGTTCAGTTAGTTCCTCCTGCTCCTGTAAAGTCATGTCCTTTCCAACAGCTGATGCTGAGCTGAATGGGTCCCTAACCCAGTCAAGGTACTCCGTGGAGGCTGAAGAGAAATAAAATTACATCTTCTCCTCAAGAGTTTTCAAATGTTTAACTATTATTTCACACAGTGCAGCAGTATTAACATCTTGCAATTTATTGGTGAATGAGAACATTTCCAGATTGCCACTTTCCACATGTTGCTGCCAGAGTTCCAACTTTGAACGGAATCCACTTATTTTATCTGTACTTGTAAGCAGGTTTTCATTTCGGCCTTGCATTCGTGTGTTCAGTTCATTCTGATGATGAAAAATATCTGCCAGGTATGCCAGCCTTGCACACCACTCATCACTTGCAATTAGCTTTCCGTAATCGGACCCCTCATTTGTTAGAAACACTTTAAGTTCCTCTCGCAGCTCATACACACGGGCCAGCACCTTGCCGCGCGACAACCATCGGACCTCCGTGTGAAACAGCAAAGTATTATGCTCCGCTCCCATTTCGTCACACAAAGCCGCAAACATGCGACTTTTCATAGGTCGTGACTTCACAAAGTTTACCATGCGCACAACATCATCCAACACAGGAACGAGGTCTGCTGGTAAAGTCTTGGCTACGAGGGCTTCGCGGTGTAAAAAACAGTGCGTAATGATCACATCTGGGCTTTTTTCCTTGACTCTGCTTACAAAGCCTTTGGTGCGCCCGACCATGCGCCCGACCATGTTATCTGAGAGAGGGACTTTGGCTATTTCTTTAACCGCTTCGGGTCCGAGCATCTCATTTACAATGGCCTTGCAAGCGGGAAGTATTAATTGCTCTGCCACAGTGTGGGACTTTTTTGATTTAGCCACAAGTTCGGTGACGTGGTAGCTAGCACCGGCACACAAATTGGATAATTTCCCACGGCACACCTGACAATGTCTCGCGGCACACCGGTGTGCACACAGTGGTTGAAAAACGCTGTTTTAGATATCTGTAGAAATGGTGGCAACATGACAATAGAGTATATTCAAGACAGAAAAAGCAATTCACCATGTCAGAGGCGTATATGGGAGGTATAAGACTTAATGAATAACAATAAGCTTTCAGGTCTCAAAATGAAGAGATAGCATGTTGAAGTGGCCAGAGCTCTCATCTTTCCTCTACTGAAAACTACTGACCATGAAGAACCATGCAAACCATCTTAACCATACAGTACTAATCGCATTTATACTTCTCCTGGTTTGAAATCAGTCTAGTCCTGATGTAGTTATATATTTGCATGAGTTTAGTCTTGGTCTAGCCCAAGCTTAATTCTTGGTTTTGATTTTTACAACTGTTTGGTTTCAATTTTGTTGCCTGGTGAGAGAGTTGGAACACAATAATTTCTGGGACCATACCATATTAAAGTGTCTCTTAAAAAGAAATATACTTTTTTTACATCATATATATGAGTTTGGTGCTTCGTTGCTTCTGCAAAAATCTGCCCTGTTTCTAAATCCTTTGTGCTAATGTTCTTTCTTCTTTATTCATAAGCCGGCAGTTTGTTTTGATGTGAAATTACCATGGGTTTCTCTGATTGGTTAATCGGTCTCTCAGTTATGCTCATTGGAAAAAATGAAGATAATTGACAGTTTAGAATTTAGATTATACAATACTTTCATTTGCTTTTTTCATTGGATGTGATAGTCACACACTACGTTATTACATTGTATCCAAACCAATGTGCGTAAGAACCAATGTTCAGTTTTAGAAATTTGAGTTAGAGTAGCTCACCTATTGTTCCCATGTTACACTTCTATACTAAAACTGTCTAGAAAGTGTATTTACCTTTTAAATGTATTACACAAAGTCCTTTCATGGAGCTTTTCATTCAGTGCCAGCTAACTCTTTTGTTTGGAAGCACATCAAATGAATGGGAGAGTGTGGGTAATTACCAAGCAGGACACTCGCTGTGCATTCTGGGATTTAAATGCAAATGGATTTTGGTGGTTCAGTAGCAGCAACACTTAACAGTCCTCGGTACGCTTTTGGACATTCTCTGGCCCGTTTTGCATTCGTTCCGGAGTTATTCTGGTTGGTTAATATTCCATTTATTTATGGCGCCGAAGAAATGAAGCGCTCAGAGAAAATTGTTTGTAAGTCTTATGTGGAGTATACTGATTTATGCATTATTTAAAACCACTCAAGCCGTGTCCACCTTAATGTGGTTAAATATTAATGGGACTCAAATCACATGGTTGGTTTCGAAAGATTATTGCTTGGTACAAATGAACAAGGTCCCAACTGAACAGCTTGTATCTCCACAAACATGACTCATAACTCATATTTGGTCTGGAGGAGGGTCTCCTCCTGCTTGTTTCCATGGACATTTTCCTTTGGCAATAACCTTCCACACTACGGCATAAAATGTATTTTTCTCTATGAAGAATGTTCCGAAGTATGGTTTTAACTTTGTATTTCCATGGAATCATTCAGGTGACATGCTATCTCCAGAAAGTTAAGTATGGTAGTTTTCCTTGAATACAATGTAAACCAGAAGATAATTGGCAAGTAAAAATGTCACATGGATCACAACATGTATACATGTGTATCGGGGAGTACCTGCTCCCCTGACCAGGTTCCCATAGGCCTAATTTTGTACACGTTAAAACACATTTTTACAGTCAATCTGTAAGCCACACCCTTATCCTGGTACTAAATTTAAATGGAACATGACTTTTGAGCTTTAAAGCATGTATTTTTCTTTCTTTGTTCACTCTGGTAATGCCATGTTGCCATTTCACAACAATAAAAAGACATTATTGAAAATCTGCTAAGAAGAGGCACGGCTTATCAGTTTTTAACAGGAAGTCAGCGGACCTATTCCTAACCTTATCCCCGTGTTTTTCCCGAGTATTTGGCCAAAGTGTCTTGGCCCAGTACTGATATAGTGTGTAATCAGGCAGTTAACTTTACTGTGACAGTAAACTCTGCTCTAGTCTCTGAAAGTTGTGGAGAGCGCTTATAAACTCATCACAGTCAGGCCGTGTGCACAGCAGCACATTAGCTCACTCACTTTGTAGAACATATGATCACGGTAACATAGAGCTGACACTGCAAATAGCACTTTTATCACTGTATGGGGGAACACAACAACTGGATACAAATCATCACTGTATACTCTATGAAAAAGTAGGTTGGCCGTTGCTATCCATCAGAAGAGAACGACTTGAACGACGAATTTTGAATCCAAAGTCTCGTGATGGTTCACCTCTAAAAACTGGCCACACTAGAACTGAAATGTGAAGAAAAAGCTTTTGGTTATTTTGCTACCCACAAATGGAATACAATTCAGTGACATGTAAAACTGGATACATTGGTGCCACTGTTGCATCTGAAACTGGTGATAAAACATTTATTGTCAATTTTTTTTTTAATGCTTTAAATGGACCCATGTGGTTATTACTACTGTATTGTTTGTATTGTCTCATGAAAAAGTATGTCTGGAACTCTCATTGGGCTTTTGCTGTACAAGTAAAGATAAATAAATTCAAATAAATAAAATCAACAATCATGGGTTATTGAAAGAACCAGCAAGCAGGTGCAGAGAACTGGCATGTCAAAAATTGTAGTAAGATTACACTGGAAGCAGAAGCAAGAAAAGACTAATCACAATATTTTTCTCTGAAGATTTGAGACACCGTTTTGAATAGCCACCACTTATGGCTAAGAAACCAGGTTAGAATGGAGTAATTATACCTGGGGCCACTATCCTATTATTAAGCATAACAATGAATCTTGTTTGTGAAAATTGTCACCCTGGATTAAATGTCTTAAACAAGGTACAGTATTTTTTTTATAGCACAAAGTCTTCTCTTTCCCTCACCCTCACAACTCAAAAAAACTGACTTCAAATAAATAAAAAAACACTACCCAAAGATGATTATAGGAGCAATACCTCATTTTTATTGCTTTCAAAATGTGAAAAAAACACAACTAGTTCATCTACAGTTTGCAGTGGTCCAAAGTTATACTTACTCACTTACCTTTTGCATTCATAACGTTCTAGTTATTCATCCCCAGACAATTTTGCTGTCACAATCATGTAAAAAAACAAACAAAAAAAACTAGCAACCGAACAGAGAACTGCCTAATTCTCAGACAATAAAACGCTTTATAATTAGATGCGGACAGCACACAGCAGTCTGGTTTCTACCTCAAGAGCTCCATTTATCTGTACTGAGGTCAAATAAAATATTACTTTTAAATTAATTTAAGTTAAATGAATACATAGATATATACTTTATTGATCCTTAAGGAAATTCAGTATTTGAAAATCATTTGAAAAGGGGGGTAAGAAATTTTTTTTTCAAATTCAGATCAGATTAAATCATTCACTACTCAACTGTCTTCAAATGTAGCAGTCACACAAAGCCACTTGTGCTTTTTCTTCTATAGCTAATTTAACTGTCTGGACATGTTCCACAAACTGGTCAGATGGCCTCATAACTCTGCCACCATTTCTTACTCTCTAGAATACATAAGTAAGCAACATGCCACAATATTACATGGCAGTTTCATCACTTCATCAGCATTCGGCTCCACACTCCCGTCTAATTGGATATCATCGTCTTCCATCCCGCGAGGTAGTTTGATGGCGCGTGCACCTCTCTGCTCCAAATCTGATTGTGTGCCCAAGTCAAAGAGAAGCCATGTTAATGAAATTCCTGTCACTCGCTCATCAAGAGAGTTGTCAGTGGTGTCTGCGTTAATGAGGCACGGAGAAGTCTCGACGGCCTGCACCTCACCCCTCTCATGTCAGAAGGTATTTAGATGTTTGGAAGAAGAACTGATGGATTGAAAGGCGAGTGGGCTACTTATGCAACAAGGAAATCAAGTGAGCCATGTGCCTTCAGAAGTCAAGCACAATGCGTCCTCCAATTGCTTAGAAGTTCAGAGATGTGTTACGGTTCTGTTGTGTGATAAATTCTCCGCAGTTACTCAGGAAGGGCCTGGAGTAGAGCCACTGTTCCTCTAAACTGAGAGGTTGTAAATGGTTTTAGAACTATTTCTTTTTAAATGGCTTGTAGTCCAAAGTTGATGTTGAGACCTCTGAATGGTGGGGAGTCTTTAAAGGTGATATGAATGAGATTGATGCTTTTTACAATTTTTCTCCTTAGAAACGTCTTCTGTATCTTCTGGCCAAATAAAATCTCCAAAACTGACCTCTAAAAAAAGCCCCAAAAAGCCAGCGTGTGATTCAAGAGATCAAAAGCCAACGCCTCCAGTGGCTGTGGACATGTTCTGAGAATGGACCAGGACCATATCCTGAAAATAGCACTGAGATGAACTCCACCTGGAAAGAGGAAACAAGGCCGACCAAAAACAACTTGGTGAAGGACAATAATTGCTGAGCTGAAGGAGGTGGGACTGACATGGGGTGAGGCACAGCCCAAGACAAGGCCATGTGGAGGCAACTCATTGTTGCCTTATGACCCCATAAATCCACAGTTATTCCACATGTTGTGATTCCTCACAGTTATTCCTCACTTTCTAACAATCTGTACGAGCACGTTATTACATTATACTTGAGTTAGGTGTTTAAGGGTAGTACACAGTCCATTACAACAGTATTTAAGGGTAGTACACAGTCCATTACAACAGTATTTAAGGGTAGTACACAGTCCATTACAACAGTATTTAAGGGTAGTACACAGTCCATTACAACAGTATTTAAGGGTAGTACACAGTCCATTACAACAGTATTTAAGGGTAGTACACAGTCCAATACAACAGTATTTAAGGGTAGTACACAGTCCATTACAACAGTATTTAAGGGTAGTACACAGTCCAATACAACAGTATTTAAGGGTAGTACACAGTCCATTACAACAGTATTTAAGGGTAGTACACAGTCCATTACAACAGTATTTAAGGGTAGTACACAGTCCAATACAACAGTATTTAAGGGTAGTACACAGTCCATTACAACAGTATTTAAGGGTAGTACACAGTCCATTACAACAGTATTTAAGGGTAGTACACAGTCCAATACAACAGTATTTAAGGGTAGTACACAGTCCATTACAACAGTATTTAAGGGTAGTACACAGTCCATTACAACAGTATTTAAGGGTAGTACACAGTCCAATACAACAGTATTTAAGGGTAGTACACAGTCCATTACAACAGTATTTAAGGGTAGTACAAAGTCCATTACAACAGTATTTAAGGGTAGTACACAGTCCAATACAACAGTATTTAAGGGTAGTACACAGTCCATTACAGCAGTATTTAAGGGTAGTACACAGTCCAATACAACAGTATTTAAGGGTAGTACACAGTCCAATACAACAGTATTTAAGGGTAGTACACAGTCCATTACAACAGTATTTAAGGGTAGTACACAGTCCAATACAACAGTATTTAAGGGTAGTACACAGTCCATTACAACAGAACTTAAGGGTAGTACAAAGTCCATTACAACAGTATTTAAGGATAGTGCACAGTCCAATACAACAGTATTTAAGGGTAGTACACAGTCCATTACAACAGAACTTAAGGGTAGTACACAGTCCATTACAACAGTATTTAAGGGTAGTACACAGTCCATTACAACAGTATTTAAGGGTAGTACACAGTCCATTACAACAGTATTTAAGGGTAGTACACAGTCCATTACAGCAGTATTTAAGGGTAGTACACAGTCCAATACAACAGTATTTAAGGGTAGTACACAGTCCAATACAACAGTGCTTAATGGGTATGTGCAAGAAACTAATTAATAAAAAAATTATGACAACCCCAGTTAGAAATAGTGTCATCACAATACTGAAATTTCAAATTTGATTTCAGTATTAAGGAATAGACTTAACAGTTAATATGGATTCTGTTGCGACAGTGATAATACAAAAAATACAAATTTCAACATTAAATTCAGGGCAAGACCATTTTAAAGCTCTTCAGGAAAGGTTCATTTCTGTAAATGTGACTTTTTAGCATTGGCACTTGCTCAAATGAGTTTCTAGTTTTAATATGGCGTCAGATTCCTTTCAAAAGTAACACGCGCATAGAAACTCTATGCGAGGTGCAGGAACTGTTCAGAAACTGCTCGCGGGCGCCGAAACTACTCGTGCCTGCCGAAACTGTGCGCGCGAGCAAAGAAACACGCTCGCGCGAGACGGAGAACTGCGCGCGTGAGCAAAGAAACACGCTCGCGAGAGTAGAAGCAGCTCTTGCGCGAGCAGAGAAACTCCCCTCTTATGTGGGACAAAACCACTCTGCTCGCTCGGAGTTGACTTCTGCTCGCGCGGAGAATGTGGACTAATGGGGGAGGGAACCTGAGGATGACGGCTATTGTGATTGGTCTGTCCTGAGACACAGGACTTTGACAGACGGCCCAAAATTTCCAAACACTGCATGACATGTGCGTTGGCCGCCACTAGGGGGAAACGCTACTTGCTCTGACGCTACATTACAGAATCTCTGTGAATACATGGGTAGAGCCAGAACCATAGATGACAGTTGAGTTTGACAGGTTTAATAATAATAATAATAATAATAATAATTAATAATAATACATTTTATTTAATAAGCGTCTTTCAAGGTACTCAAGGACACTGTACAGTAAACATAAAGTACAAACATAAATTATTAATTAAAACAAAATCAAAGGAAATAGTAATAATGTTGGTAATAATAATAAAAGATGATGATAATAATATTAATATGAACAATAATTTGGCAATAAGATTATAACACAAAATAACAGGACCATTCATAGAATAGATTTAAAATAATAAATGAATAATGAATAAATAATACATTTTTAAAATAAATGCAGGATGAAAGAAGAGCACAGCATTCCAAGACAAACACTTGCTACCCACAGTAAAATTTGGTGGTGGTTCCATCAGGCTGTGGGCCTGTGGCCAGTGCAGGGACTGGAAATCTTGTTAAAGTTGACAGTCGCACGGATTCCAGTCAGTATCAGCAGATTCTTGCGAATAATGTTCAAGAAGACAAGACAACAACCCTAAACACTGCTCAAATTCTACTAAGGCATTTATGCAGAGGAACAAGTACAATGTTCTGTAATGGGCATCTCAGTCCCCAGACCTGAATATTACTGAAAATCTGTGGTATCACTTAGTATCACTTAGTATCTGATTTTCAATACTTTTGACAGCCCTAATCTAGTTGTGAAGTTTTGTTTTGTTGTTTGTCTAGTTGTTTGTTTGTTTTAACTTTTTTGGAAATTTGAGTTGTAGAAGGATGAATAAATAACTTCTATGATCATTAAGTGTTACATTTGTATTGGAGCTCACGTTAATCAACAATATTGTACTGAATAGCTAAAATCCTGCTTTATAGCACCCTTGTCAGAAGTGTTAAAACTGTATCTTTCTCTAGACATTTCTCTGCAGTGAAGATGTCCACTTTGCCACATCCAAATTACTCCCCTCTGCAGTATATGGATGTTTGATTGTTCAGGCCCAACATTTTTCCTCAGCCACTGAATCCACACAAGTATTTTAATGGTCGCCCATGACAATGTTTTGACACATGAGTTTCAATTTGCATACTATAACAACACCAAATGTGCATTGCAAATTAAAAGGGATGACACACTGCCGCCTGCATTTTGTAAATTACCATTTTAAAACAGATGTACTATGCCAGCCTGAAATCACCAAAAGTCATGATGTGGGTTGGCAGATATATAGCACACACAACAAATATTTCTAGAGTTATCAGTTTATTGAAATGTATACAGTTACAATGGATGTGAGTGATCTGAATTCTTTCATTTCACACCCAAGCATGTTTTGATTAAAAAAAAAAATACATAAAAGAGGGCAAATGAATATAGCAAAGATGAAAATGAAAGGCGGCACGGTGGCTGAGTGGCAACACTCAGGCCTCACAGCAAGAAGGTTGCGGGTTCGATCCCGGGTCGCCCGGGCCTTTCTGTGTGGAGTTTGCATGTTCCTCCCGTGTCTGGATGGGTTTCCTCCGGGTACTCCGGTTTCCCCATCAACCCAAAAACATGCCCGCACCCCTATGAACTAACATCAAGGACCATGTTGTCCACCCTCCTGTGGGCTCACCACCTGCAGAGGGGTTCATAGGGGGGTCAGGTGCTATGAGTATTGGGCAGCACGCTGCCCCCGACCCAGCCGGATTAAGCGGGAGAAGATGGATGGATGAAAATGAAAGAGAAAATGTTAAAAATCAGTGTACTTAGTTTTCCAAATACAACAGTTACTCTTAAAATCCACTGGTTAACTGACACTTGTCACCAGGTAATTTAGATGATGAGATTTCTTTTGTGCATGGAAACACCGTTACAAAATGTGAAATACGTACAATAATGTGACCAACGTATGTTTAAAAGGGAATTAAAGAATGTATAATATGTGTTCTTGAATGTTACTTCATTCACTGATCTGCCTAACTGAATATCACCTGTTTATATATTGATCAAGAATAAATTTGTAACTGCCAAGAGGCACTTTCCCTGCTTCTTTGCTGACTGGCTAACTTCTGGAAGCACAATATATCCAGTAAGATCGACAACGGTAAAAGCTCACTGAACGTTGACTTACACAAACCTATTTTAATCAACTGCCTCTTTCTACTCTTCTGAATTGTAATGCCACAGAGGAAAGCTTGGATAATGACTTTTCCATCTCAAACTTAGCAGTACTGCCAACACCGGAGCTCATTTCAGTTCAGTGTAAATGCGACTATCCTTCTTCTACAGTATAGCCTTCACAATTAACCCAGCGTTAATTAGACAGCACTTGTCTTGTGTAACTTGTGGGGACGTGGTCCGAAAGTACAGTCTCTGATTCATGACCCAACGGTAATCGTATCCGAGCAGCAACCACCATACTTGAATTAATCAGACCTTAATTTGTGCCACTGAAATTGCACCACCACGGCTGTATGATTTAACTGTGTTTACCCAATGAGTTTATATATCTCCCGCTGGCAGAGCTTTACGTCAGCTTAAAGAACTATGTGCGATCAACTTACCCAAATGAGAACTCAAAAAACAGTCAGTCAGCACATTGATGGTACACCACAAATTTGTGTAAATGCTGCTGTAGGGATGGGTCTGTTGATACCACAGCTAGGCTTCTGCCCTCTGTTTATCATTGGGCTTCAAAAGGACGAAAAATAAACACAGCTGCCCTAGCAATTAAAGGTGCAATACTTGACATTTCTACTGCAGGGTCCGGCCACCTGCTTGTCTTCATGGAAGTATTTTTGCTTTGTCTAAAATGTTCCACAGTATAGATTAAACATATATATCATGATGGAGACAAGCAGGTTACAGCACTACACTACTTTACATTTCAGATCTGTGGAGAGTCGCCCCTATTCATAGAGGGAATTGCTTTATTTTTGTGTAATAGAAACAACTGTAATTAATAAATGCTAGATGTATATATGTTTGATGTCATACCACTGAGCATTTCAAGCCTAACCATAACATCTCTATGGAAGCAAATAGGCAGTCGACCCCTTACCAGAAAAGTTGCTCAGTGCACATTTAAAGGGAATGTAATATGGAAAATTGACATTTAGCTTTTAACCATATTACAATGGCGTTCCCTCCTCATTAGTTTACTCAAAGTTATATTATGATTAATTCAAGCCTGCTTGAGCATCCTTTAGTATCAGTGGTCAGAAAAAAAATCTGTTTTCACCTACATATCTATTCAGATTGCAAGTCATAGGGTTAAAAATGTAGTCAGTTTTAGCCATATTTGTTTTGGTACGAATGGACCATGCATGTCCCTGATTAGCTAATCCTCCTGTCAATAATGCCCATCTGAAAATGGAGGGAGGTTAGATTGATTGGATTTGATTTGAAAACATATTATTTTCAGTCCATAAAAATCCTGACTCCCCCACCCCACCCGGGCTGTCCTGTGGGTGGACTTTACGCTCTTGCTGGCAGTTCAATTACCAGCGCACCATGAAGACAGATTGTATCAGCTGTTCACCCATGCAGGTGACTGGGGTTGGGCACTCAGAGAAGAAGAGGCAGCCCCCTTGTCCCAGTGAAAAACAACCATACCAGTAAAACCTCCATAAGAATAAACACACTGCACTGTAATGCACACCAGTTATCCTTCACCTGAGAAGTGCAGTGCAAAGGTAATATTGTTTGTACAATAATAGTAGGTTTATAGAGGTTCTGCAGTTGTCGTCACGCAGTCCCGGCATGCACCCTCAAACCCCATACTGGCAGTGGTAGTGGCAAAGAATTCCTGTAGAAAGTGAACAAACTTTAACAGAGATTGTGGATTACTGTTGTGTAGTGGTATGTACATACACATTTTTATATATTGTGTAGCATTGATGGCAACATGAGTGGATAGCCAAAGACTTATTGGCCCACGAGTGGGAAATTTGTTACCCTTGAATCAAGGGTACAGCCTGAGCCTTTAACTCACTTTACAAAGCTTCAGATTGAAGTGGATGTCTTCAGCTAAATGGGCTAGCAGCTAATCAAGCCACATTAAATAAGCTCTGAATGTATTTCTACAGCCATGTGTTTTATTATTTGATTTGATTTGAATGATTCAGCCATTGTCCCATGAAGATTCAAGTGCAAGTTTATGTAGCGTTCATTAGTAGTCTATTAATTAGACAGTGGTTTGGGGATGTTTGCTTTCTTTCTCATGAAAGGTCTTCATTTCTTCAATTTCTTCATCAGGTTTCTTGATTTTTTCATGATAAATGTACCTCTCTTTAAAGAAGAACTTACTTCTGAAGTACTGTGAGATTCACTAGAGGTGCTCTGTTTTTCTGCCATGTCTTTGAAACTCTATCAAACAAGGAGACGCGGAAAGGAATTGTCTAAAATGTGCACAAGATTAGACCACATCCACAAGTTTTGGCTGTTTAAAATGGTTTTATTAATGCAAAATAACATATCCATCACAAATTATGTATGCTAGGCATACATTAATCATTTGTATATTTTACTTTATACTCATATTTAGTTTGCAGTGCTGCAGTTTATCACCCAACCCGCCCACTCCCACATTGTGCAATCCTCCTCCCGCCTGTGCCTGCAATGAGCTTACAAAATGTGTCCCTCGACGCACTGTTTTGTGTCGGGTGAGTGCAGGGCTCTACTCTAAAGTTAAATACATGGTTTTTGTGTGTTTATTCCATTGACATGACTGATTTAGCCTGCTACACAGGCTACAACATCAGCACAATAGTTAAAGCACATAGTGTTTTCCCTATTTCATCAATTTCACATCACTGAAACAGTTAACATTGGTATATATTTTACAGTCATCTCCAGGGACCTTTTTTGATGATATAAGGTGAAAATTACACCAGATGTGCATATATTGTAGAGATAATGCGATATATATATATATATACATATACACATATACACATATATACATACATATGTATGGTAAGATTTAATTTCATGACCAAAAAACCTCCAAACTTTTAATGCTGCTAATTCCCCACTGCCAATATGGCGTATCTGGGGATGGCTTGGAGGGGTGCAGTTCTCAACAAGAAAAGTATTGGATTCAAAGGTTTCAATTACGTAATACAGGCACAATTTTGAGTAATGTATATTATTATCTATGACAACAATTAAAAATGTTCCCTCCTAGGTTGCATTCATGTCCTAGAATTTGATGATGTAAGAATTTCAGATAGAGTGCTGGAGCCTTCTTACATACCTCTGTGGTAGATTTGCTGTTGTCGTACTTTGAGGTGCGCATATCTTAGCTGGCACATGGCGCAGCCTGTACTATAAAAATACCTCGGACTGTTTTGTCTCTGTCTGTTCATATTATCACCTCCCGTTTGCTGGGCTGTGCCCAGGTTATGTGTGGTTGCGTGTCCATCCCTACAGGCCACCACCACGTCACCACCACCATGCCCCATTCACTGTGCCAGGCTGCTGGCAGTGCTGGAGTCCTCAGTGTAGCTGGTGCTGCGCTTCTCTCACCAGGTTAAACTATAGTGAAAACTAAAACAAACATTTCTCCCTGGGCACTGGTTTCTGGCATCACTTGGGGAGCTGCTGTTTTGCATTCGTATTTCAATTGTACTGTGAACTGTGTAATATACTGTTTTAAATGACTGAACAATTAAAAATACTGAACTAGATTATTAACTATGCTACAAAGGAACTGAAATATGAAATTAATTTAACTAAAGGTGCAAATGTAAAATGGAGCTCAGAATTTAAAACAACCAGTTAAGTCAATAAACGTGAACTTATCAAAAACCGGAACTGCTTCTTTGTCAATAGTAGAATCTGTGTGCCCTGTTGTTTAATTGAGTTATTCCTTATTATATTTATTTTCTGGGCTATGCCAAGTGGTGTTGTTTGTTTATTCATTTAATTTAGCCTTATATTTAGTTTGCCATACTGTTTTGGAATAACAAGAATCTGACAAGAATCACTACTTCCTGAAGCAATTGTGAAAAATTTCACTTTTGTTTATTTACTCTGACAGAGAAGACACTGAATTATGTGCTAGTTTTTGTTTGTTAATAGGTACAGTAACTGTGACGATATTAAGCATAAAAGTCGACAAACACCACATTCTACCATAGAATACTCTCCACTATGTCACGTGAACGCAGCCAATTGACAAGTGAATGGTCAAGAAAACTCTAATAATAATTTTAGTGCCTAAAACATTTTTCAGCTATTTATGATTTTGTCAAAGCTCAAGTTATCTGTAAAATAATGGAAAATATACAAACAAATCCACTAAGACATGAAAGTAGCAGACTGCCAAAAAGTTACACAGTGCACCTTTAAAACTTTTTAAATCCAATCAGACAGTCCATACTGATATTCTTACAGTGCCTTTTACACATTTTTCCTTTGTCTTTGTCATTTTTTAGAGGCAGTTGGTCATTTCCATCACCAGAACCATCCACTTTGTCTGGGCTATTCCACAGAGAAGCACAGCATAGTAAATAGTGGACACATGACGTAGTATGACGTAAACATATGAGTAGTGCCTGTTTTCTGAATACAAGCCTGCAGGCATCTGTGGACACACGTGAAGAAGATAATGAGTGAAAGAAATGAAATTTACATTTAGAAACATATTTGCTATAATAAATGTTAACTTGAGATTAGTTGTTTTTGAAGACTATTACTTAGTGTAAGTAGTTTATACATGAGAAAAATTGTGAGAAATAGCTCATGGTCTTATCTATGGCACCAAAAAATCAAGAAAATAAGCTGTTTTAGCTGGTGAGTAACCTTCCCTGTTGTGTATCTTTTAGATCGTGTACAGATAATTGCTGGAGCTGGTTGGCATCAAGGTAAAAACGAAACAATTTGCTTTTCTCTTGATCAATTAGATCTTTGTCACTGCCTGAGAAAAAACACCAATTTCAGTCTTAGTAACTTCACTCCTTACTTTTATGCAGTATTGGTGCTTACTTCCATGTCACCATACATTATTTCTACATGGTGAGTATGCTTAAATGGCATAAACTCTTGACATATTTGTGTATCACAAATATGCCATAATCACACTCATCCCATAAATCCATGCTAAAACAATGGAGCCACAGCAAATCTGTAAAAATATTAGGAAATAATGGATATTGTGCAAGTATTTACACCAATGGATTTGAAGCCCATTGGTGATTTACCAGATTCACATTCTGGGGGACAAGCCAGTTTTTATTGATTGCATTGCAAATACCCTAACAATAAGAATTTAATGTTTTTCAGTGTAATAAACAACCAAAATGAAAAACTAAACAAAACAAATGTAGTTTTATTTTAGTCAGTCAAGTTACAAATCTGTTGGCTAAAGATTACATAGTTTGTCTTTAAAACCATAATAATGATAAAAAAGATAACTTGATAGTAGAAACACCACTGACTTCCTGATAAATAGTTCTGATATTAAACTGTTTGATCAACTTGGATGAACAGGAGACAATGGGGAAGCATCAGTAGTAAAGCAGTGCTTGTGTTATTTTTAGTGCTCCTGTTGGATAAATCCCATCCTCCATATCACAGGATTAAAGGCGTCCTGAGGAGAGTGCATATAGTTGATTTTATGCCTGTGCCCAGCAAAAAACACACCACACAAATGGAGACTCACTCATTCACGTTTACTAGGTTTCGGGATATCAGATGTTAGAAACCAGCCATTTCAATTCTGATTCCCATGATGTTTAATTCGTGTGATAGCTTGAGAGGCTAAGTTGGGGCTTTATTGCAATGCATGTTAATCAACTTCTACATTATACAAATAAAAAGCCCCCCTTCATAAATATCTGGCCACCCAGATAACTTCCTATTGCGATCCAGTACGAAAGTAACTCCATTTGCCTAAAGCGCCAAAAGAGGCGAGGGAATTTTGAGTTGGATAAAAGTTTGTTTCAGCGCAAAAGCAGCCTACCATGGATGATTAGTTCAAAACCCTGGACTTATCTTATGAGACACTGTGAGCTGCAGCCACTGGCTCCAATCAGTGAGCACCGCCAAGCCCAAATGGCTGTGCAGACAGAGGAGCAGAACAGTCCACTGTGGTGAGCATAGACACAGCAGGGGAGGAGGTAGGAGGACAAGGTAGAAGGAATTGTGCCATAGACCACAGCCCAATGTTAATATAATGCTGTTGTAGCAAAGTGTGTATGGAGGTTTCTGGGCCCCGGTGCAGGACAGAGCAGAGACTATGTACAGCTCCTGCACATGGACTCACAGGGTGTGTACAGAGGAACACTGTGTCCTGCTGTCTTTTTGGACACTATATAAGACTTGGTGTTAATTCAATAAAGGATTTATGATCCTACATATTCTCTAAAATACTACTTTAGGGATGTATCCATTTTTATGTACATTGTTTGCCAATGCAGCTGTTTACTCATCCAGGTGGCTGCATGAAGTGCCATGTGTCTGGTTCAAATTTCCTTGGAGGAGAGCCCCCAGAGCCTCTTGTATGAGCTATGGGTTCTGTCTGGGCATCCTGGTAAAAAATAAAAATAAAAAAAAAATCTAGATCCGCCATTGATCAGGGCAGTTCTGCACAGTGGCCACTTGAGGCAGCATGCAAGGCCACAGTTTTAGCTAGTGTTCACTAAAGTGTTCAAAAAAGACTTCGGATGGGGATAAGGATAATGGGCCTCATTTGTAAAACATTCTTGCATTTTTGGCAATCACACAACTTTTTCTTAACTGAAAATGTTCTTCTGGAAGAATAAATCCTATGAACAGTCAGGACCACTCATAAGAACAAATGATGATAATACAAAAAAAATTAATCCATGACTGTAAGTTATCCATCCATCCATTTTCTTCCGCTTATCTGGGGCTGGGTCGTGGTGGCAGCAGTCTAAGCAGGGACTGCCAGACTTCCTCACCCCAGACACTTCCTCCAGCTCCTCCAGTCCAAGACTCAGGTTGCTGAATTCAGATATATTTAAAGTATTCTCTGTGACAATGGTATACAAAGAATTCTGGGGTAAATGGAACAAGGCTAATCTGTCAGGCTGCAGAGCCACTGTGATTTTACACCTGCAAATCACTATTGTGTTTGATTTTCTAAAATGAATGCAGGAATGATGCTGTTCCCATTTTCAGGGAGAATTACAGGCCTCACATCTGTCACTTGTTTCATCTTTCACAATGAACAGGTGAACTGAATTTAGATGAAAATTACATTTGAACATTTTAATTAAGGAATTCATTAGGTAGTTTGACCAATAGTTGATTTTTTATTCCCCAACTTATTCTAAAATGGTATCACATGAAGAAGGTATAGATCCATGTTATCAGTATTGATTACATTAAAGATGCATTGTGTAACTTTTCTGGTGGAGGGTCTGTCAAATGCTTTTCTCCACGGAGATGTTATTGCTTCATCTGGAATGTTTCACAGTTTGGTATTAAATTTTTCTATCATCATGAAGGCCAGACCAACTTACAGGTACACAGTGCACGTTTTTCTTTAGATATTTTTCAGCTATAAAACCACCTGTAATTTAATACATGTAAGGTAAAGCTGTTTAATGCCATACTTTGAGACATTCCAGGCAGAGCAATGACATATTCATGGAAACAAGCCAGTGATCAGTGGCAGCTGGTGGTATAATTTTATTATTATTTTTTGGGGCATAGGTCAAAATTATATACCGTTTTTTTCCGGACTATAAGCCGCTACTTTTTTCCCAGGCTTTGAACCATGCGGCTTTTAGAACGGAGCGGCTAATGTGGATTTTTCTTCCACCGCTAGGGGCGCTCTAACTGGGATTTCGGCTGCAGATGCAGCTTTTTTACCGGTGCGCTCTATAGTCCAGAAAATATGGTATATGTATTATGTCTAGGCGATATAATATTATAAGAAATGCCAGAAACAGACATTCATTTTCAGATATTTTAGTCACTATTGGCTGAACTTGGCTGAGCACAACGGCTGAACTTGGCTGAGCACAACGCACAGGCAAGTGCAACTTTAACGTAGCAGCACAACCTGATGCACTGCTCACAACCAGCCCCAACAACACAACGTAACACACCGCTCATCCCCAGCCCCAACAACATCAGGAAAATGCAGCAAAATAAGAGGCTACGGTCACAAAACGGCACGATAGAACACCGGAGCTACTCCGTCACACATTAAATTGCACACTATTTACCTATTAACACTTTAAGACTGTTTACCTGTGAGGACCCATCTTCAGATTTGCACCACACTTACTAAAACAGACCTCTTAACTTCTCCAGGGGACTGGTGCAGAGTGTGTCCTCTATCCACAGTCCTGCTGGTTCTGTCTCCAATATGTTCTGGTCCAATCAGGTCCGCCACACAAGGTCTTGGAGCTGTTTGTAAAACTCATCTTAATCCAACTTCCCACTTAAATCTGAAAGATAGGACCAGTCCACATTAGCACTAGGACACCAGGTAGACTTAAACCCTCTGCGCTATACCCAGGTCAAACTTTTCTGCCCAGAAATGAGCGGCCAGAGCCAGATAGAGCAGCGAGCGAGTGCCATGGCAGCAGCAGCAGTGGTTGCCGCCTGTCCCGGTCTGTGTCAATGTGTCCCCTGCTTTGGGTCTCTCCTCCCGCTCTCTTGTGTGGAGGTTTAGGCAAACGTAACTAGTGGCCACTAGCCAGTGTGTGAATCAAGAGCCAGATGCCACAGCCAGATGCACTCATTTCAGCTAAATGCCACTTTTCTTGCTTGGCAGAAGAGAAGACATATTACTCCCTGAAAACGGTTCCTCAGACGCACTTTGACTGAAGTTGAATTAGCCATAACTGTATAGCACACAGCTCTGTAGTTCTCCATTCATTAGCCTGTACTAGTAACATGCCGTCCATGGAGAGTTGACGCTAGGCAGGACAGAGCAGCTGAATCTTAATAGGTCAGAATTGTGATAATGTTTATGAAGACCATCACTGGACTTCAGGTCGCTGCCCCTATGTCCCAAAGACATATTTCTGGACTATAATGTAAAGCAATTAGGTAAAAGCAACGTAATGATATTCTCAAAACTCTCAAGCCTCTCCCATAGACCTCCATCAGGACGCTCCGACTTAGCACACTCAAATTCCAAACACTCACATACAATGATATATCCACATTAACATGATAAAATATGTCTATGAATACAAAATATATTTTACTTTATAATTATTATTATTTTTTAATCGGGGTCAAGTTACTTGCGCCCTCTATTCACCAGCTGCCACTGCTGGTGACAGACGTCTAACCAAAACGTTATATAGTGCACCTTTAAAAGAGATATTCAGAGTATAATGTAAAATAGTGTTGTCACGAAAAAATTTCAAACTCGATTTCAATACTAAGGAATAGACTAATAATAATTAAATAATAATTTTAGACAACTAAACTGTATAAAATAAATTAGACTTAGACAAACTTTATTTATCCATAAGGAAAATTACTTGGACACAGTAGCTCACATCACAATATATGATAATAACACTGACAAAACACATAAATGGGAATAATAAATTCAAAATAAGTAGCAAAAATAGCATTAGAGATTGGTGTCATAATTATTTTGTATAAGTAAAAAAAAAGAGATATAGTCATACAAATATATCTCAAGTTCTGTTTTTTATGTTTTAAAGACAGTAAAAACAGCTCCTTTAAACTGTGAATAACCATCTCTGACTACGCAAAGCATACGGCTCCTTTAAATTCTAAACTGTCTCTTGAAACCATAACAGACCAAAAACGAACCAAGTCTCACTGGCTGCGTCACAAATTACACTACATATTCCTGTGCCAAGCTTTGAAGCAGCACAGTTTTAATTCTAAAGACATGTGTGACTGGAGATTCTGCCTTCTAAAACATTCACAATTTGACCATGTAATATTGTGGCTTGAGTGCTGCTGTCCACACACACTGCGTTCCATTAGGATTCCAGGTTTGACATCCCTTTGATAATAACCACGGATAATAGCTTTTCCGAAATATTTTGAAATCTGCCAGCTTTCCTGAGGAGTCCAGTGGAGATCCTTGTGTGCAACAGAAGGCAAAATATATCCCTTTTTCAAGAATGATTTTTGACAATAGATAAAACACTTATGTTGGGGTAAATTGTAGCCGTATGGGTTGTGGTAATACCTATCTTCAGTGCATACAGTTGTTTAAATCAATATCTCCCCATGTCTCACAAACACCAATGTGAAGATGAACAAGTCAAGCTCATGACACTGTGTGACTGGAATGGAAAAGAAGAATGAAGTTTCTTTTGAGCAAAAAGTGTAAAAAGTACTCGTTCTGCCTGCATCAAATTCTAACACGTTTTATTGTCAGGGCATTAGGAAGTGTTCGGTTAGCATGGTAGTTGTTGTTAGCCCTACCTCCGCTCTGGTTTCTGAAAGTTGTGGAAAACAATTATAAACTCATTGTGGTGAATAATTAGGATGCTCTGAATTCATGTGAGGAATAACTTTGGACCGCTGCAAACTAGTTATTTTTTTCACCTTTAAATAACTGTAAAATATAACATAAGGAGTAGAGGTAGGAGTGAATGCATTATATCATTGTGAAGCAACTTAAAGCGTCTGAAAAAGAGCTATCAGACCTTGCTGCTGTTGCAACAATTGAAAAACTGATTGGGTATAGATCCTTCTTATGCAGAGGGTTTGGTGATGTTTGAGGTTTTATTACCACCAAATACACACAGTCAGCTGCCAAAATAGACTCACATCTTTGTAAAATATTGGAGAAGTGCGTTTTCTGGATCCCAGGCAAGAAAATGGGTTTGGACGTAACATTTTCAAAGTATTTCTCCATATTTTCAGAGAAGATATGTTATTTTAACAAAAGCTTTTCAAAACTTGATGTCCACCATGAGACAACATTAGTGTGTTTGACTGCGGTGTGGCGGCTGTGCTGTGCTGATTGTAATGGGCCTTGGTGGAATCACAGCAGTGGAGACACCCACAGAGCGCTGGCATCGGAGCAGCAGGAGACTCACTATTAAAGACCATACTGTATCTCTTTGATTTGGATCCAACTGCTTATCCTCCATCAAACTGTTGCCCTAAAGAAAATGCTAAAGTTCTGCAAATTTAAAATGTACATGACTTTATTATTATTATTTTTTTTTTGCCTTTTTGTTGATTTTTTTACTTCAATATTTTGGAACATATTGTTATAAAGATTTAATAGTGGAACTGTAGTGACTTTAGTTTTTTGGTTTAGTTTTATTTTGTTGCACCAGTGAAGACAAATTGTTCTTAGGGGATTTCGGATGATCTCCTCCAATATAAAACACAATTTTGTTTCCTGGATGGATCAGAGTGGTCAAATTGACACCCTCCAAAAATAATGGCCTATGTCATTATTTTCACATTTTTAGGAAAAACTAAAAAAAAAAAAAAAACAAGAAAATTACTAACTGAAAACTTTACTGCATGTGATAATGTTTTTGTTCAGTAAGATAATAGATGAGAACTGATTTACTAACACTTACGTCAATCAATAGTGAAACACAAAGCCGCAAAATGAGATCAACATTACTTGGGCTAATGAACATGGCCTTGTGATTTGAAGCAATGAGGTTTCAACGGATTACCTTTTGGTCACAGGGCAAATTTAACAACTGCACCACTTCATTCCCAAAACATTTACATAATTTTGTTGATAAGTCTTATTATGGTCTGTCTTGAATTACTACAGTTCTGCATACTGGGGTCTGGTTTCCTGGAGAGTAGGAGAGGTTACAAAACAGTCCCCTGCTCCCGTGGGCTGTCTAATCATAATAATAACAACGTGCTAGTTGCTTGTTACAATTTAACTAAGAAAAGCTTTTAGATTAGCACATGTAAAGCAATAACAAACCAATATCGTCCTAACTCCTCCTCTACATGAGAGTGCAGCCCCCAACAATGCAACTGTAATTATTGCTAATGTTTTAGGTAGGAACTGAATGCAGGGAACACATTTGGGTCAGTGGCTGTGGTTTTAATCGGATGACTAGAAATGATGTATTAAAGCAGGTCATTTCTAATCTGAGAAACAGCATGTATTCCTGTGGTCATGATGATCCTTAATCCACTCCACTCCAAACCACAGACAATGGCAGATGAAAGAAGGCTATTGTGGTGGGTAGTAGTGTCCATGTCCAGTGATGCTGGAAATGTATATCGGGGATTAAGGGGGATAAGGACGGGTAAACTCCTGGTCACGTGGTCCGAACATAGAATACACCCCCTCCCTCTGGAGAGGGAAGACAGTGTGATGTGCAATGGTGTGATATATTTGAATGCAGTTTTATAATGAAATAAAAATATTCATACAAATTGAAAATTGCAGCAATTTTTGTACTGGTGATTTTAATATACTAAGATACTCTAGTAAAGATCAATTTTTAAGCTTGGTCCTGTTCTTGGGCACTTCTCCTTAAAGCCTGGTCTACATCTATTTACACCTTGGGCAGCAACATGAGTTCTTGTAATATTTGTTTGTTCACAAACTCACAAGAATCTATCTTGACAGGCTCTGACTGGTGCATTTGGGCCTGGGCCACCAGTGGGCTGGAGTTCAAGGAGTCCTGTCCCCAAATCTAGTCTAATGTACATGTTTTTACAGGTAGAGAAAACTGGAGCACCTAGAGGACACCAATGTAGATTAGGGCTCTCATTAACTAGATGATTAGGCATGTACTGCTGACTAGTTAGATAAAAAGCTCTCAAAACTCTAAATTACAAATCTCTGTCTCTCCAAATAAAAACAACAAATCTTCAGGTAACACCAACACTTCTCCTTTCTGCTGTTGCCCTCTATAATCAACAAATTAATGCTTCAGCCCTAATGCAGACAAAGGGAGAGCATGAAAGCACATAGAACCTGGGAGTCGAGGTTCTTCTTGATGTGAGGCTGAAGTGCTAACCACCACTGAACACCACAGCGCTGCTCCAACACGACGTCTTAATTCATATAGTTGTACAACTACATCACATTGCAAGTTAATGAATTTTTTATTAAAGTAACAACTTTCAGAAATGTATGGAAAAAGAGAGTTAAAATGATTCTTAAAATGACTCAGATGCACGTATATTAACAACTCTTGAATCTTCTTTGCTGTCAAGTTACATTCAGTTTAAAATACGAAGCACACAGAAGTAGGTCAAAACATGTCTAGTTTTCACCAAGGCCACGTCACCACACACTTGAAACACAAAAATGTCAGAATGTTGTTACCTCATCTAAAACGTACCTGAAATTGTCTTTTGTTTCATTCACAGATGATTCACACAAAAAACACATATTTAGGCAGAGCTGGTAATTCAGGAAGTGCTCCATTAGTTCTTTAAGCTCTATACACCTTTACTAGAACAATTTGGATGGATTTCAGCCCTAAAACTGCCATCCTCTACTGAACCAGCAGTACAATGTTGATGTTAACTTGAAAACTATCGACATCACAAGGTGGAACATAGTATTTTGAGTGTTGGAGACATAGACAGACTAATAATAAAGGATTATTCAAACATGTGTGTGTGTGGAATCAACCAAAACACAACTCTAGGTATGTTTTTGAGGGGGTAATAACATTCTAACATGGGTTAAAGCTCATAAGAATCCATTTTGTAAAATATAAGAGCTTAAATGTATTTCAGACAGGTGAGCCACTACGCAGGTGTGCACCAGGCAGCCAGGCATACACTTCTGTCAGCTGCAGCTAATATGTGACTTCCATATGGCCGGAGATAGAGAGATCATTTAGACTTGTTACGAAGAGCGTGGTGCTCATAAAGTTGTAGATGTTCAGGACAGGATTTTCTTTGAATGCAGGGGACCAGGAGAGGGTTGTCCAGGCACATTCTGTTCTTTTAAAGGTCATTGTTGGTTTAGTCATTGGTGTTCTTTGGCGTAATGGTTAAGGTGGAACAGGTGAAGGGAAATTAGACACCGCTAAAAGCCTTATCAAAGTATAAAGTTTTTTCATGAACTAAATTTTTAAAGTATTTTCTATGTATACTGTTTTTAAAGCCAATGTTACTTTTCAACTTTTTATTGCACTGAAAAAAACATGTGTCTTACTTGGCTTGGTGGATGGCATACAGTTTGTTTTCATGGAAATGTTGTCCCTTTGGCTATAATCTTCCACAATATGGCTTAAAACATATTTATCGAGAATGTTCCAAAGGGCAGGTTTAACTTTCTGTTTCCATGGAATCTTGCAAGTGACATTCCAACTCCAAAAATGTACATGCAGTACCTCATAGCATGATGACAGGTTCATTTCCTTTCTGTGTGGAGTTTGCATGTTCTGCCAGTGTCTGGATAGCTTTCCTCTGGGTTCTCTGGTTTTCCCCATCAACCCAAAGCATGTCCAGTGGCTGAACATGAAAGTATAAGATCAGGCAGATGAACCATATGGCATCATATGGTTTCATATTGGTTTCAGTGGCCTGTGTTTATTGACGCATAATGACAAAAATATTTACTTACCTGAAAACTTGCCCAGCACTGGCCAATGTGTGATGACAGAAATGTGCCCCACGTGATCAGTTCTGACCAATCAGAGTGATGGCAGCTACAGTGGAACTAGCAAGGACTTAAATCAGGGCTAGGTTAAATCTTACAAACGTACCTTTGAAGATTTAAAAATTCTGAAAAGTTCATGTCATGAAAATAGAGACAAATCCCTACAAAATCCAGATTTTGTGAAAACAGTTGGAGTACCCACTAATGGAATGGGGGCGACTGTTGAGTTCCATAGGTAAAATCCTCCAATTTAGCCAGTCCAGACCAAGCCTAGCTCAAGATCTGGAGATGGGTCCCCAATAAAGTCTACCATAACCTTACCTTAACCTTAAACCTACCTCATCCTTGAAGCTTATGGTGCCACACTGCATTTCCAAGAAACTTCTGTATTGTCAGGCCAAGCTACTTGAAGAGCCCTAAATGAGCTCCATAGAGGAACACAAGACCAAAACTACAAAGACAACATAAAGACTGAGAATAAATTAAACAGTTTCCTGCCTGTTATTGCTGTTTATGTGATATTTGATTCAGATGGAGTTATTAGTGGGAAATGAACCTCCCAGTATATAGTGTAGTGTGTATGGAAAGCGAATAGAATGGCTGTAATGTAAATGTGTTCAAGGGCTGCGCCCACTCTCACTGTTCCAGTGGATATAAAGGGATGCATTGTTCTTTGTGATAATTGACCTTATAGTAGGGAGTTTTATAAAGCGCTACTGTGCTTTATCATTCTCCATAGTTAGACTTAACACAACAATTTTTATATAAAACATACTACTTTAATATGTGTGACTTAAAGATGGGGTATTATGCAAATTTACTTTTTGGAGCTTTCTACCAAGTTAGAATGTTACATGCCAATGCATTGTTTTTGGTAAATAAAGCATTTTCAAAACACTGAATGTAACATGATCTAAAAATGTGTGTTATGTGTTAGAAGTGTATTACCCCTCTGAAGAAAATAAAACATTGAGTTTGCAGACAACAGGCTCGCATATGGGTCATGTAAGTAAAAACACATTTTAATCTTAAATTCCCTTCTGTTCTCTATCTATTGAAACATCTATTACTATTTAAAAAAACTTACTACTAATCTTGTTGTTTAAGGTAAGAGGTTTCAATGATGAGACAGGCATGTGTGTGATGTGATCTAACTCCTGGGCCATTCAACAGCCTATTGACATAAGAGTACTTCCAATTGGTCCTTGATATGCTTTTATCACAGTTAAAATGCATATGACAGGTTTTTGTGTTTTTTCTAATTATTACTTAGTTTTGTAGGAGAATACCTGCGCTAAATATTTATCATAGTTATACATCAGTTAAATCGCAGTTTATGGGACAAAAAGTTGAGAAGAAAAATTACAGGAAGTAGCACTGATTTCTAAAATGTAATAATAATAATAATAATAATAATAATAATAATAATAATAATAATAATAATAATAATAATAATAATAATAATAATAATAATAATAATAATAATAATGCATTAGTTTCATAATCGCACTTTTCCAGACACTTAAAGTTGCTTTATAATAATAACATTCAGTGGGTGTAAACTACTATTGTAGTCACAGAAGTGAAGCCAGGCTGTTAATCTGCACCTTTGACCCTTCTGGCCACTATTGACACACACGCACACACACACACACACACACACACACACACACTACATTTATACTGTGTAGGTGAAGTGCCTTGACTAAGGACACAAGAAGAGGTTTGGCAATGGGGCCCAACTGTAGCACCTGGTAATGCCAGCGGTCTCCCATCCAAGTACTAACCACTGCCTCTGAGCTCTGACAAGGTCAGGATATGAAGTAAGCAGGAGGTTTGGCCACAGTTAATCATTGCATTTATATAGCGCCTTTCATGACACCCAAAGCTGCCCTGGGGAAGACTGAAGCAAGGCTGCCAATCTGCGCCATCAGCCCCACCATCACTCATGCACACACCACTTTCATACTAGGCAATGTGGGTGAAGTGTCTTGGCTAAGGACACACCGGCAGTTTTTGTGACTGGTACCCCACTGTGGCACCTGGAATTCCCAGTGGTCTCCCTTCCGAGTACTAACCAGGCCCGGCCCTGCTTAGCTTCTGAGATCTGATGAGGCTTTGACAATAGAGACAATAAATAAATAAATACACACATCTAGGCAAGATTTTAAGCATAACTATGCTAGTTTTAGTGAAATGAGTAGTGTAACCTGTCATATGTACTTTCAAATAGGACAATGACATGAATGTATGGAATGAATAGGCTCAGATCAGTAGGTTATTCACAATACTCAACCTCTAAGGGATTTTTAGGAATAATTCATTGGTTCATAATTCAAAAATTGTGTAATTCCCTTTTACTACTATAACAAAAAAGAGGGTGAGCGCAGAAGCTTTATGTCAAATGGTTTGGGAAATAGCTAGAATCACATTTAAAGACTGTTTGGCAGTGGAGGAGAGGTGAGAGCACTGAACAGCTCAAGCTCGCCTGGCTGAAACGCAGTAATGGAAGGTAATGCAGGATAATGATATAGGATTGAAATATAGTGATATGGTGAAATAATGGCTGATATTGTTAAGCTGTCTCCAGGTGGAATTTGCATTTCTTCCAATCGGTGCCGGTAGCCAGACCGTACAGTCATTCAGTCCAGGGTGTCATTTTGCAATATATAGTCCTAATGCCAAGTCATATGCTTTTTAGTTTGATTATTATGTTCAAATGGGTGATTAGAAACAAGTACTGCAGGCAAATGCATTGGATCTCTGGCTATGTGAATAACGTGGTATGAACAAAAGCAGTGTTGTCTGTTCACTTAGAGGACTACAGGATCTGAAATAAGTTTTATAGTTTATGATTTAAAACTTACATTTTATTTGTCTAAAAGTTTAAATTTAAAGGTGCAGTATGTAAATTTCTGTTGCTCAAACTTGCATGAGTGAATGAAAATACAATTCTGAGCAAGACAGAACTAGTCCATTTAGCATAATATGTCTCATTTAAAGTGGAACTAAACACTTTTTTGCTGCCAAACTCTATATGTTTTTTTTTAATGTATTGTCTATTGCTCCTAGTCCCTTATGACATTTTTAGTGCCTTCAATGGTCACTGTAATTTCAAGTACTATGTGACATAAGACTGCCCTGATTACAACCAAGTGTTTTTGATACGCCTGGCTGCAGGGGTGGAGTTTGAAGTGTGAATTCTTTTTAGACCAATGACAAACTTCTTACACCTCCAGATTCTGCCCCCTTCACCCCTTTGCCCCGAGTCCTCCAGATACTGCCCAGTTTAGCAGCTCTATTTGAATTGTGGTTGTGGGAGGAGTTTAGGTGTTTAAGTCACATAACAACTTCGTTACATTACCCAACATTACCTAAGCCTCAGCCCTTAGCTTAACTTCCTCCTCTCAAAGTTAGTGACTGTCACTGCGGTGTCATCGCTGTTTTCACCTGACAGCAGAGGTGTCATTTTGCAGATGTTTTTGCCTGCTTATGATTACCTACGTCAAATAAGGAGCGAAAGGAGAAAAAAAAGTTTTTCTTTCGGTGTGAGGTGACACCTAGCGCTGGATGACACTCGCAGAAAGCTTTGTGTGAAATTATACAGGAGGCAGGCTAAATGAGATGCAGAGGTGTTTTTAAGGTTTGAAGTGAATGTTTTGGAGCAATTTAAATGTGTTCAGATGTTTGTTTTTGTTTGTTTTTTTATTTTAAAAGTGGGAGTTGAAAGTGAGGCAGTCTTAGATTTTGATGTCTCTTTCTAACACCTGGTACTTCTGATAAAATATTCTGCTTCACATATTGTCCATAATGGAACATGAAACTGAGAGGAATGTCATGATGAGGCTGTTTGTAAAACGGTTTTCATAATAGTTGTTTTTAGTGGAAAATTATGCTATGAGAATTTGTTAAAAGTGTTTATTTTTTATTTTTTTATGGAGGTTAATTTGGCACTACAGTATAAAGAGTATAATTTTTTATGATGCCTTCAGAGAAAACATGCAATCAGGAAATGAATGGTTGGCTACATTATTTCATGTGTCTCTTCCACCATTAGCATGCATTCTGTGCAAATAAAAAGTAAGAAGCATTATATGTCAGGGGTTAACTCAAGATAAGGCAACATGTGTGTTTTTCTTAGATATTAAGACAAAACACTCTAAGAAACTATTTAAGATATTAATGTTAACATATTTCGTGGCTCACAAAACACAAGTCATCAAGTTCTGAAACTGAAGTAGACTGTTTTTTTTATCTCATCCATCCATCCATCTCTCCCGCTTAATCTGGCTGGGTTGGGGGGGCAGCTGTTTGCCGCCCAGTCCACTATGCACCTGACCCCCCCTATGAACCCCTCTGTGAGTGTTGAGCCCACAGGAGGGTGGACGTCATGGTCCTTGATGCTAGTTCATTGGGGTGTTGCTTGTTTTTTCATTCATTGTTTCTATTTCTAAGAATAGAAGCTGAGCAATACTTGTGGCAGAGGTCTGCGTGGGACAGAAATTTCAGTCCCGCACCCACCCGCATCCGCATTGTGTAGTCCTGCTCCCACTCCCGTCCACATCTGCGATATTTTATCCTGCTCCCGCCTGCAAATCCCGCAAGATGAGCACGTTCGCTTTCTTTCTCACGAAAGATCTTGATTTCTTCAATTTCTTTGTCAGGTTTCTTGATTTTTTTATGGTAAAAGTAACTTTCTTTAAAGAATAACTTACTTCTGAAGCACTAGAGGTGCTATGTTCTTCTGCCATGTCTTCAAAGCTCTATCAAACATGGACAGCAGAAAGAAATTGTCTATAAAATGTGCGTGGGATTAGATCACATCTGCAAGTTCAGGCTGCTTAAAATGTTTTTATTAATGCCAAATAAAATATCCAGCACAAATTATGTATGATAGGCATACAATAATAATTTGCATATTCTACTTTACACTCATATTTAGTTTGTAGGACTGCAGCTTATCATCCCGCTGGCCCTGTGCAGTCCTCCTTCCGCCTGCAGTAAGCTTACAAAATGTGTCCCGCGCCGCACTGTTTTGCATCGGGACCAGCAAGCTAGAGCCCTGCGGGAGTGCAGAGCTCTGACTTGTGGCTACAGCAGACAGGTCAAAAATAATCACATTTAAAAGAGGTAAAAAGAGAGAAATTAAAAATAGGCCAATTTAGATCAGGTACCAAATAGGGCAATGACATAACCAAGAGCCTGTTTGATATTCTGCAGATACCAAGCCTTACAATTCCCATAATACTTATTACATGTCAAGTTTGTGTCATCAAACCAATCTTCATAGTAAGTTTGATCATTGCCAGCACAATGACATGCAAATTATTCCTGTGTTTGTCCTGGTAAATGTAACTATTAATTGTGCAATATTATCCTCCATGTAAGTACTCTTTACCATGACTTTAGAGAGTTTTCCACATTGGCACTGAAGTATGGGTGATTAAACAGCTCAGAATAAACATATAGAGAGCTACTAACAAATAATATGCAGCATAAACATGTTCATTTCATATTTGGTATCTCGTAAATATAATATTTTGTCCATCTTGTTGCTTTAGCCACAGGGTAACTGTTCAAAGTCTACTTGTGGGTGACTCTGATGATGTTGGTGGCACTGCTAACGCGGCATGAGATGGCTGCATGCTCTGGGCTAGCTGCAGGTTATCCGTCCTGCTGTTTTGATCATACTTTGCAGAGGTTTTTGGTGCCCCTCTGAGGACTTGTGCAGCACACTTCACACAGAGCCAGAGAGTGAGGAGCTCTTGATAGCTGTTCACTAGAAGGCCACCAACTGCTTTCTCTCCAGCCATACTGTCCCCCTGTGCCCTTGCTAGCTAAGTAAGCATGTTCGCCTCCATAATATAAAAGAGAAGCGGATTAAGTTTGTAAGTTCATGCAAAGTTGAGGAGTGGCATTTTTTTAATCATTATTATAGCTGTGGGTTAATAATAAATTACATTCTAATTAGGGGTGGGCGATATCTCGATATTTTAAATATATCGAGATATTTTTGAAACTCGATATGAATTCTGGCATATCGATATATCGCTATATTGCTTACGTTTACTTCTGGTTTCGCCGCTTCGCTTGTTTTTGCCTTCCCTGTGCCGTGCTCGCCTCCGCCTCCTGCTTTTGTCCCCTGAGCTCCTCTGCGGAGCCCGGAGCTGGTCGCAGACTAAACCAGGACTAGGACTAAACCAGGACTAAACGCGGCCGCAGAGCCCGCGGCTCGGTCGCGGACTAAACCAAGACTAGGACCAGGGCTCTACAGTGCGCCCATTTCACTCGCATTTGCGAGTAAATATTTCGTTGTGCGAACGGGGAAAACAAACAGGCGCATCTGTGCGAGTGCTTCTGCAGCCACAATAAGGAGCTGCGCACAGACGCAACGTGATGAGTTAAACTTTCTAAATGCACCTGCCCAGCGCGAGCGTAACCGAACTGTGCCCGGGCATGACACCTCCGACCGCGCACGACTCCAGCATACGAGCTCCGCGTGTGGCCGATATCACTCATACAAACAAACTCCGCTTCAAAACACACCCACGCCCACCTTAAACGAGGAGCGCCCCTCAGCAGGACCCACACCTGCCCCACCACTCAGTAGACACCCCCACACCGCTGGACTTCCTTCTCTAAAGCCAGAGCTTTGTCTTGGTCTTGTCTCGGACTCGAGCGCATTTGGACTCGGTCTTGTCACATACTCAAGGTCTGAATACTGAGTGCGGTCATATTTGTCACAATGTGCGTTTGATTTGGTAAATGTGCAGAGACTAAACATCACTTTAAAACAAGAGAATGTAACTCCAGTTAGGAATGTCAAAATACAGGTTTAAAAATCCTAGACACTTTTTACCAGTGGTAGTAAAGAAGAGGTTTTTAAACTGTGGGTGAGGGTCCAAAAAGGGGTGCAGAGTGTTTAAGTGCAGTACTAAATGAATATTAATCAGATAAAATGTGTTTGTTGTTTTTGCAGTAGTGTGGGAGGGGGTTATTTTTCCTGTAAAGATATCGAGATACATATCGTATATCGAGATATGGCAAAATATATCGAGATATATTTTTTGGTCCATATCGCCCAGCCCTAATTCTAATTATTCACCACAAGGAGTTAATAAGGATGTTTGACAACTTTCAGTAGCCAGATCAGCGTTGTGCCATCAACTAGAGTGCAAACAGTGTAATCCCTCATTCTTGAAAAAATGGGTAATGGCTCTTTAGGTATACTCTATGACCTTTAGAGGGGGCACAAGAGTAGCATCCTCACTGCACATCCTTTGTCTGGGTTAACAAAGCGTGACGGAGAAGGTGGAAGGCAAAAATCCTCGGAATCACTGGCTCAGATTTTAAAGTGGGGCAAAACACCAGCGTCCAACACTGCCCAAAACCACACTTCAATTAGAGGGGCAGGGTCTAGAGCCTTCAGTGTACATGTGGAAAAGTGTGATTGGTCTAACAGGTATCCACACTTAAAACTCCAGCCATTCAGATGTTTAGAATCGCAGACAGGGCAGTCTCTTGTGATGTCACCAACTACTGAAAAGGCCTCTCGTTTTTGATGAGAAAGAATTGGTTAATTACTTGTTGCCACCGAGATTGACTAATTAAAACAAAAACATTGTTGTATCTTTTGTATGGGAAAAAGTCCTCAAAATTTACCATATAATATTACACTGAAACACACAAATACAGTCGTGTGAAAAAGTTTGGACACCCCTGATCATTTTCAAGATTTTCCTTTATAAATCATTAGTTCAGCAATTTCAGTTAAATATATCATATAGCAGACAAACACAGTGATATTTGAGAAGTGGAATGAACTTTATAGGATTTACAGAAAGTGTGCAATAATTACTTAAACAAAAGTAGGCATGTGCATAAATTTGGGCACCCTTGTTGTTTTATTGATTTTAATACCTTTAGCACTAATTATTAGAACACAAAATTAGTTTGGTAAGCTCACTGACCCTTGGCCTACATACACAGGTGAAGCCGATCGTGAGAAAGGGTATTTAAGGGGCCAGTTGCAAGTTCTCCTCTTTGCATCTTCTCTGAAGAGTGGCAACATGGGAGCCTCAAAACAACTATCAAATGACCTGAAAACAAAGATTGTTCAACATCATGGTTTAGGGGAAGGATACAAAAAACTAGCTCAGAAATTTCAGCTGTCAGTTTCCACTGTGAGGAACATAGTGAGGAAATGGAAGACCACAGGCACAGTTCTAGTTAAGGCCCGGAGTGGCAGGCCAAGAAAAATTTCAGATAAGCAGAGGTGAAGGATGGTGAAAACAGTCAAACTTAACCCACAAACCAGCTCCACAGATGTACAACTGCAGATGGTGTCACGGTGCATTGATCAACTATTCAGTGCACTTTGCACAAGGAGATGCTGTGTGGGAGAGTAATGTGATGGAAGCCTTTTCTGCACACATGCCACAAACAGTCGCTTGAGGTTTGTAAAGCACATTTGGACAAGCCAGCTTCATTTAGGAATAAGGTGCTGTGGACTGATGAAACTAAAATTGAGTTATTTGGAGATAACAAGGGGTGGTATGCAGGGCGAAAGAAGAGCACAGCATTCCAAGACAAACACTTGCTGCCCACAGTAAAATGTGGTGGTGGTTCCATCAGGCTGCGGGCCTGTGTGGCCAGTGCAGGTACTGGAAATCTTGTTAAAGTTGAAGGTCTCATGGATTCCAGTCAGTATCAGCAGATTCTTACGAACAATGTTCAAGAATCAGTGACAAAGTTGAAGTTGCGCCAGGGCTGGATACTTCAAAAACACAACAACCCGAAACACTGCTCAAATTCTACTAAGGCAGTTCATGCAGAGGAACAAGTACAACGTTCTGGAATGGCCATCTCAGTCCCCAGACCTGAATATTATTGAAAATCTGTGGTGTGATTTAAAGCGGGCTGTCCATGCTTGGGCACCATCAAACTTGACTGAACTGGAGATGTTTTGTAAAGAAGAAGGGTCAAAAATACCTTCAACCAGAATCCAGACCCTCATTGGAAGCTATAGGAAGCATTTAGAGGCTGTTATTTCTGCAAAAGGAGGATCTACTAAATATTGATGTAATTTTTCTGTTGGGGTGCCCAAATTTATGCACATGCCTACATTTGTTTAAGTAATTATTGCACACTTTCTGTAAATCCTATAAACTTCATTTCACTTCTCAAATATCACTGTGTTTGTCTGCTATATGATATATTTAACTGAAATTGCTGATCCGAACAACCAATGATTTATAAAGGAAAATCTTGAAAATGATCAGGAGTGCCCAAACTTTTCACACGACTGTAGATCAACACATTCGCATCCAGTGAGTAATGGTTTCTTCAGTGCTTTCTGTCCATGACTGTCAATACATGTATGGGGGTTCGTAAAACCTCTTTCAATGCAGTAGTTCAAAATGATGAGCTTTCATGTTTAGTTTAGATTCTCACACCGCACAGCCTCCCATAAAGATGTCTTAATTGTCCCCTGAGGATGTTCAGTTGAGTGAAGTGTCGTGCTGTAATATGATGACTGTTTAGGATGCTTAAGTGTATTGGGATTACTGTCTATCATAACTGATTAGCTGCTCTAGTCATAGTGGATAATCCGTCCATCTACCCCACACTAAGAAGCTTAAACTGTGACCCTTTCTTAAATACAGTATACCACTATATGGAGCATTAGCTGTTTCTTCTCTAGGCATCTCTCCATTTTTCATGGTTCAAAGAAGAATGTCATTTACAAATTTCCACACATACATTTTACCCTCTCACCCAGATTTTGGTGGTTCCATTTCTCCTTCCACCAAATCATAGTGCTGTTTTTTCTATTGGTGATACAATTATTGAGGCTACTTCATCCATCCTGTTTATCTACTCAGAGAACTTTGGAGATCCTTACATATTTTATTGGATTTTTTTGTCTTTTATAGATTGGTAAGACTTGTTTCAACTGTAAATTATTTCTGAATGTGTCTATATTTCCTTGAAAAAACTGTTTAAATGATTTGCAATTTCATTTAAAAAAATTCAATTTTAAAAATCCTTCTTTTGTTTCCAAGAACAATGGCGTTTATTTGTTACCATAAAGAAGATAATTTAGTGTTTTCCATAGCTGTTTACTGTCAACAGAAGTGTTTAATTGCTCATGATAAAATGCTCTTTTCTATTTCTTGTTTTCGTTAACCAAAGCATTTCTAAGTCTACTGTATACTCGTCTGTCCAACTGACATCCAGGTGTTATTTTAGTCTCCTTAACTTGACCTGTTTCATTAGTTTGTTTAAGTTAACAAGTTAATTTCCAACTTTTAAAGTTAGACTAAACACATAAACTCCATCCACAGATTTTGCTAAAGTGGGCAGTACCTGAAGGACTCACACCAAAAGTTGCATTAGTGACTGGAGTGACCAGCTCCCCTTCAGTTCCTCTGCAGGTTGGAGCAGGAGGAGAGAAGTGTGATCCAATTGACCTGAGTGTAGTCAATGTGGCGCGATACCACCATGGCGACAGTCACTCAGGAAACACTATTTAACAGACACATGTGGGGTATTGGTTGAGGAGCTAAACTCTCTTCTATTTTCTCCGACCTGTGGTTAACTTCTGTAAGGTAAGGGAAGTTTATTTGTATAGCACAAAGTAATTCAAAGTGCTTTACAGAATAAGAAATACATTAAAATCACAATACAAGCAAATCAAAACAAAAGATAAATAGCCATCATAAAATAAAAAGAGAGAAATACATTAAAAGAGAGAGAAGAGTGCAGAATTAAGACCTTTCAGTCATATGCAGCTAAACAGAGCTGTTTTGAGCCTGGATTTAAACAGAGTCAAAGTTGAGGCCAGTTGTTCAGGAAGACTGTTCCAGGTTTTAGCTGCATGAATCTGAAACTCTGACTCCCTGTGTTTAGTCCTGACTCTGGGCACTAGCAGGAGGCTGGTCCCTGAGGTCCTCAAAGTGTGAGATGGATCATATGGCACTAACATGTCACAGATGTACTTTGGTGCTCGGCCATGGAGAGACTTGTGCACAAGCAGAGCCGCTTTAAAGTCTATTCTCTGAGTCACAGGAAGCCAGTGCAGAGACCTAAGCACAGGACTTATGTGCTAGTACTTCCTGGTTTGAGTCAGGACCCGAGCTGCAGCGTTCTGGATGTACTGCAGCTCTGACAGCTGGTTTTGAGAGGTAAGGAGGCCGCTACAGTAGTCTCTCCAGGTCTGCTTTAGGTAAGGTAAGGTTTATTTATATAGCGCTTTACACAGACACATGTCCCCAAAGTGCTTTACACAGCATTTTACAGAGCATTCTTCATTCACTCCATACCCAGTGGTGGTAAGCTACTGTTATAGACACAGTTGCCCTGGGGCAGACTGACGGATACGGGGCTGCCAGGCCAAGCGGCGCCAACGGTCCCTCCGACCACCACCAACACTCACTCACACAACTTTTACACCTACAGTGCATGTTTTGGGTTGATGGGGGAAACCGGAGCCCGGAGGAAACCCATCCAGACACGGGGAGAACATGCAAACTCCACACAGAAAGGCCCGGGCGACCCGGGGATCGAACCCGCAATCATGTGAGGCATGAGTGCTAGCCACTCAGCCACCGTGCCGCCGCAGACAGTAGAGCTTTGATTTTTGCTGTTTTTTTCCAGTTTCACTCCAGCTTTTCATGCCACAATTGTAAAGAATTGTAAGCTGTCTTGAAGACCGTATTAAAGGAGTAAGACGCTCAGGTAAGCCAAACGTGAAAACCGAGTTTGGCTTGCTGTTGATCTGCGTTCACATACAGAGTGTATCTAACACGTAGTGATAACAGTACAGGCCTAACAGCAGCATGTAGAGATTGAACAAAAGGGGGCCCAGGATTTACCCCTGGGGCACCCCACAGGTCAGGGTCATGTGATCAGAGACACAGTTTCCAGTTTCAACTAAATACTTCCTGTCTTCTAAATAGGCCATGAACCAGTTTAGTGCAGTACCAGAAATGCCCTCCCAGTCCTCTAGTCTCTGTAAGTGGATCCCATGATCGACAGTGTCAAAAGCGGCATTCCAATCTAACAGGATCAAGACTGAGACTTTTCCTGCATCAGTGTTCACGTTGATCAGAGAAGTCTCAGTGCTGTGGTGGGCTCTAAAACCTGACTGGAAAACATCAAATGAGTTATTTATTAGTAAGCTGTTTGCTACAGCTTTTTCAAGGACTTTGCCAAAAAATGGCAGATTTGAGATGGGTTAGAAATAGTTCAATACTGTGGCATCAAGACTGCTCTTCTTTAGGAGAGGTTTAATGATCACAGTCTTCAAAGCTCTTGGGAATGTTCCAGATTGAAGTGACATGTTAACTATGTGAGCAAGTGGTGAAAGCAAACTGTTGAGGACAGACTTATAGAAATCTAGTGGGTAACACATCGAGGCAGCATGTGGATGAACTCAGACTGGTAATGATCTCTAAGACAGTTTTGAACCTTGTCATTAAAGAATACTGCAAACTTATTGCACTTACATGTGGAAATCAGTTCTAATCGCAGTGGGGCTGGAGGGTTTGTTAATCTGTTCACTGTTGCAAACAGGACATGAGAGTTGTTACTGCAATTTCCAATAATGTCCGAAAAGTCACTCGCTCTTGTTCTACCCAAACTGTGGTTGTACAGATGTTTACAGACTTTTCTCTGTAAATCTCATATTGAATCTGGAGGTTTGACTTGCGCCATATCCACTCGGCCCTCCGGCACTCCCTTTTCTGGGTCCTGACAGAGCCATCATTCCTCTATGGAGCTTTTTGCCTATTTTTAATCATTTTAGCCTTCACCGGGGCAATGGCGTCCAGAATATTCAAAACACTTGAATTCACAGAGTTCAACAAATCATCAACATTAGAAAATGGGGCAGGTTCAAAGTGTATCATTTCCATGAACAGTGCACCTGTGTTATCATTTATATGAAATAACAGGCAGGTCAAAGAAGACAAAAATGATCAGACAGAGCAACATCAATCACATTGACATTTGAAATATTTAAACCCTTTGTCGTGAGCAGGTCCAGAGTGTGCCCTCTGTCGTGTGTGGGCTCACTGACATGCTGAGTCAGACCAAAAGTTTGAAGGACAGCGCTGAGCTCTTTGGCATTTTTGTCACACACATTATCCACATGTACATTAAAATCACCGATTAAAACATCAAAGTCTGTGCATACGAAAGCTTCTCAGTAAAATCATCAATAAAACTTTGTGTATGACTATGCAGAGTATGGAAGGCGACTGTTTTAGCTCCATTTTAAAGGAAACACTCAAATGATGAAAACATCTCAAATGACAACCTGTGTGTAACCAAATGTTCTCTAAAAATGCACATGCCCCTTCACCCTTTTTGTTTTCTTCTGTAATTAAAATGATTTGTTACATAAAGATCTGACATTGAGTACAGCAAGTTTCAGATTAGTTTCAGTAGGACTGGACGTTATCTTCTTACAGGGAATGAGAACTAAATTCCTCTGATTAGACAGTCTAACTGTCCTTCTGTTAATCCGTCTACATGGTGTAACTGCTCCAGCCTGATGGTGATAACAGCTCTGGGAGGAGGTGGGGGAAGGCGAGCAGGGGGAGTTTGGGTGGGGGACCAGGTGAGGCCCGGGAAGTGGAGCAGGGGGGAGTTTGGCTGAAAGATTAGCCTTGGTGATGAAACAAGCCCAGTTAGGTATGGGGAAAAGTTCAACATAGTTGATGGCAGAACTCCTGACTGTGCTATATTAGATGCGAGAGGAGCCATCTTTATTCCCAATCTGATGAAGCTTCCTAGATGGTTGGGAAGACCCATGGGTGAAGGTGGAGAGGAGAAGGAGAGTGAAGAGTCCATTGATGGAGGTGCTGCTGACTCATTCTCTGGGGCAGGAAGAGCTGTTGGTGCTGACTTGTTCTCTGGGGGAGATGGTGATGCTGTTGGTGGGGCTGACACATTGGCTGGTTCTTTGTTTGGCACAGCAGGGATGCTTCTCCCATTCCTCTTTCCTCTCACTGGTTGCACAGGACCCTGTCCATCAACACTCTCACTCCACCTCAGGGTAGGTTTGTTCCTCTTCCTTAGGTCTATGCTAGGAAGAGGTCCACTGATGAATGTCTTAACTCCCACTTTATTAAGATCGTCGAATAATTTAGTGAAATCCCTTTTCCCTAATCAAGACTTTACTCTATTCCATTCTGATGTCCTCTGCACCCACATGCACAATCAGCTGCTTAACCATTTGATGTGTTGACAAAACTTTTGGCAGAAGTTTTGTCATCTCAGAAACAGTGTAAGTGGGGTAGCAGCATGTTAGGATTCCTCTGTGGCTCACACCACTGATAGCCCCGTTTCCAAGCAGCAGCGTATCTCTGACATTGACGTTTGGTACAGATTGCCTGTTTGCCTGCTCTCTTTTCCCAACTTGATTGTTCTTGTTTTGTGATGACAATTCATTTTCTGTTTGTACATTAACATCAGTCTGTAATAGTGGTAAAGAATCATTAGATTTATTGTGGGTGGTATAATGATATTAGCATTGTCTTTTATCACTCGCTGCGCGGGATTAGCATTTTGATCTTTTTGGAAAAGACACAGTATCTCTCAGGTCTGTAGAGGTCTACAGACAACACGGAAGCCAACTAAGTGCAGGAATGCACTTTTATTATTCTTGGTGTAAGTGCAGTTGAATGAAAAGAGTGGGGGGCGGGGTTAGGAGGTATAAGAACAGTGCGATCGGTCACACAGGTATGCACACTTCAAACTGCGCCCCTGCAGACAGGTGTGGGCAGTCAGAAACACCCGACTGTAATCAGGGTAGTCTTGCATAATGTCACTACTACTGCAAATTGCAGAAGCCACTGAAAGCAGCACACACTCAATTATATAACATCAAAAAGCTGCAAATATACATAGTTTGCACTAAAAAGTCAAAAAATAACTTGGAACCAGATACAAATCTTTTAAAACACCTTATACATCAAGAAAAAAGAGGTTTTAGTGCTGCACTTTAAGGTCTCAAAAGTTTGAGAGAATTTTGAGAGAATTTATTGGCAGTGAGTGATTTACAGTTCATTGCATTATTAAAAGCATTTTATCCTGTTCACAGTCCTCTCTACCTCACATAACATCTGCCTTTTCAGCATTCATTCATCAACGGCCATTTGCATATTGTTTTGGCAAAGGTTTCAGGCTGAGTGGCCCTTTGTTGACATAACCGTTCCATTTGCTCTTGGAAAGTGCACTGAATGTACATTGCTTGACACCTTTGCACACTGAACTGGCTGGCACATTATATACTTTGTAACATACACACATAGAAGGAAATAGAGGCTAGTTCAAGATTATATGACCCGGCATGTAATTACTGGCGCATCTTAAAACTCGTTGACCATGTGCACTGCTTTATATGCATATACTGTCAGTCCCCTCTTCATGCTACATTGACTTTACTGCAAAGAGGGCAGCTTTCAAATGTCAAGTTTTGCATATAGAGTTCGATGAAGTATATTTACTATGCATGTCTGTATTGGAAGGTAACTTAAAGGTGCTGTATCTGATTTTTAGTGTCTTAATGTGAAAAACAACTTTTATTTTAAACAGTTTACAAGTTATTCCTCTCTTACCTTATGCATTCATAATTGACCACAATGAGTGAATGAGTTTACTGTGATTGCTACATCCAGCATATTAACTGTATATGTCTTGAGCATCAGGACCTCAAGAGCTGCTGTCATTTTTAAAAAATTTTTTTTACATTTTTATGGTTATGCCTAAGGGATTTGACTCTAGGCAGTAAGCATTTAGAAATAAAAATTACAAATACAATTTAATCAATTTCCCAGCTAGAACAAAATCTGTACAATTCTTCATCAAGAAAATGCCTTATAGGGGAACTCTGGCACATTTGAAGCTAAAGTCCATTGCTAGAGTGGTGGAATACTGACCAAAAAAACGGCACAGATCGGCCCAAAAGACTCTTCTAATCCCATTTATTTATGAGTGAATTATATTTTTAGAAAAACGCTAAAAAACACATTTCCAAACCATTTTCTTTCAACAACTTTCAGTTTCTACTCTTCTTTACAGTCAGTAGTCGACCCTCACTTGTTGCTTCTGGCAGCTATTAGCCGCTCGCCGCTGCTGGAGTCGGCAGTCAAGTCTTTTGGGCTTTTGCATGTGCAGTGGGAAATCAACAAGGTAAGACTAAAGCTGCTAATAAAGTTGTTTAATAATGTTTCCAGACCACTAATGAGTGAGCCAGGCATCACGTTTTGTTTGTTAGAGTCATGGCTATGTTGTAAGATGGGTTAGAAAGTGGTGTTAAGCTTCTTCAGTGTGAACATTGGCGTTTTACATGAAAGTTAAAAACTTGCCCAAATCACTGCGCTAGCTTGTTGCCTTGACAGACTCACTGCCACAGCAAGATCTCTGCTTAGGAAACACTGATCTGTGCTGTTTTTTGGCTTCTGACAGTTTTCGACCACCTCTAGCAATAGACTTTAGCTTCAAACGTGCCAGACTTCCCCTTTAAATAGTTCTCAAAATCTTACCGTTTACTCAGCAGTACATATCAAAACTTTTATTGAAGTGGATATTTTCACATTATAAATGCTGATTGTATTATGGGAAGGGAGCCTCTTGTTAACATGTTAACACAGTGTTTTCTGCAAATACTGTATATTCCAATTCCAAACCAATAAAAGGTGACACAGTTGATCTAAATGTTGTGTTAGCAGTTGATACCCCATAGAAATCTAATATATACTCCTTTTAAGTAACAAAATGTAGTACTTCTTCCACCACCACATATGATAAACTAGCTTACTGTGATGTCTTCACCTGCCTCCTCTGTCCTCCTTAATGTGTTTTCTTAATGAGAGCATTCGAGGTTAAACATATGCGCAACAACACTTCATCTACACATGGCACTTCTTTGCATGTCTTTAATTTGAGACCAGAAGCAATTAGTGACCTAGGTCCCCCCACATCAAGGCTATCTCACACCTGTCCAAAACAATCTACAGACATTTGCATTTTGTTCTTTATTTAAGGTTATATCAGGTGTATATACATTTTTTGTTTGTTTGTTTAAGTTTGGTGATTTTATACCTGCAGTAAATATACATTTTACAGCAGTAAAATATATGAAGATGAAAAAGAAATCCATCCATATAATTTATGTGAAATGCATTTTACTGAAAGGTCAAACATTTATTCAACACAGGGCTCTCAACCTCATTTGGAGCAGGGGCCTCATGTTATATAACATATTATATATAACCACCAGAATATCATGCAGCCTCACATATAGTACATTTGAATGAATATTTACAATATGTACTCTACCTCTCTCTCTAAGTACTATAATCGATTCCAACAGGCAATAAATTATTGTGGGAATAGACTAACATTAGCATTGTCATTTAATCTTTTGATTTCTTTGATGTGTCTGCATGTCTGCATAAAAATACAAGCCACCACAGTCTGCTATGTGGCTGGCATGTGAATTAAACAATGAGAGAGAGAAAATAACAACTAAAAAAGTACTTACTAAAGTGTTCTGCCATGTGCTGTAGGAGCGGTGCTGATGCTGTGTGTTTGTGTTGTGACCGGAGCCTCATATTGTAAGTTTGCTGACATTGTTGGGGCTGGTTGTGAGCGTTGTGTGATTGGGGATGGTTTTGAGCTGTCTGTTATGTTGTGTTGTTGGGGCTGGTTGTGAGCGTTGTGTGATTGGGGATGGTTTTGAGCTGTGTGTTATGTTGTGTTGTTGGGTCTGGTTGTAAGCGTTGTGTGATTGGGGATGGTTTTGAGCTGTGTGTTATGTTGTGTTGTTGGGGCTGGTTGTGAGCGTTGTGTGATTGGGGATGGTTTTGAGCTGTCTGTTATGTTGTGTTGTTGGGGCTGGTTGTGAGCGTTGTGTGATTGGGGATGGTTTTGAGCTGTCTGTTATGTTGTGTTGTTGGGGCTGGTTGTGAGCGTTGTGTGATTGGGGATGGTTTTGAGCTGTGTGTTATGTTGTGTTGTTGGGGCTGGTTGTGAGCACTGGATCAGGTTGTGCGTAAACTTTGCACTTGGCTGTGTGTTGTGCTCTGATATAGTTCAGCCAATAGTGACCAAAATTACTGTTTCTGCCATTTGTTATGATAATACATTTTTATAGGCTACAATTGATCATAATTATTATAACAATATGTTATAATCATAATATAATAGTATACTATATTATTGTATATGTAATGCAAGGCAGAAGCCCTCATGGGGTTAAGAAAATAATATCCTAGTTAATTAAATTAATATTCATGATTTTTTACAAGCTTTTAAGCAGTATTCTAAATCCTAAAGTGTCTCTGTGTTGTTTTCAGTCCAGACATATTTCCAACCAGAGCACCAGGGTCAGTCTTTATTTCTGCAAAGACACTTTGGCGCAAACCATCAATCTCTGAGTATATATTAAGTACTGTACATGTGATGTACTTTACAGTGCGATGGTAAACTACTTCTCTCCCCATCTACTGTAGCCTTAGCTCATGAGGCTACTCCTCTGGCTCTGACAGTCAGTCCCGCCTGTTTCTGAACCTTCTGTTCTCACACTCCACGTGTTTTGTGTCTGTTTCTTGTTTGTTGTAAGTTTGAAAGTCCTTGAAGAAGAGCTGTCTGCTCCTCTCACTCTGTCTGCCCCTCTCACTCTGCCCCTCTCACTTTGTCCTGCTGTTTGTTTTTTTGATGCTGCTGCACTGGCAGCAGGGAAGGGGCCGAATTGACGCTATCCGGCATCAGTGCATTATGGGAACTGTAGTTCAAATTGTCTTATGCATTTTTATCATCTGGCCACTATTAATAGAACTTAGACGTCATCTTGTGGGTCAGTAGAAATGATCTCAGGTGCTGCATTTGGCCCACGGGGTGCAAGTTTGAGACCCCTGATTTAACATAGAAAACAGTACAGGTGTTGTCATGGACTTTATACTGCTACTACTACTACTACTACTACTACTACTACTACTACTGCTACTGCTACTACTACTACTGTGTAAATTTGCCTACATGATTGCTAGGTAAGTATGGAAGTAAAATTCTGAACTCCATCAAAATGTTCTTATGCATTTTAACGCTTGGCACTCACAGTGGCTGAATGACAAGCACTCCTGCCTCACATTAAAAGGGTTCTCATGGAGCTTTCTGGTGGCACTCCAGTTTTCACCATCAACTTAAAACAATCACAACAATCCTCCAGCTAAGGTAGTCCTGACCAAGACTAGATCACAAAGATGGGTCCCTGGGACACTGTGGCTTCCTCTGCTCTTAACAGGTTTCCCCAGCGGCATTAAAGAATATGTCAAATTTCCTTTTGTGCCTGGAATGTGCCATAGTGTAGTATTAAACTTAGCTCTCTATCATTTTCATATAATGGATGTATATAATTCTCAAAATACCTTGAAAAACACACATACCTCGCCACAGAGCTCCAACAGGCTCCTATAGCTCTGCTCAAACAGTGAGAGATACAGTATTACATTCATACCATACTCCATACAACTGTACAACAACTCACCCTTATGTAACAGATAATACTCCATACAACTGTACAACAACTCACCCTTATGTAACAGATAATACTCCCTACAACTGTACAACTCACCCTTATGTAACAGATAATACTCCCTACAACTCTACAACTCACCCTTATGTAACAGATAATACTCGCTACAACTGTACAACTCACCCTTATGTAACAGATAATACTCCCTACAACTGTACAACTCACCCTTATGTAACAGATCATACTCCCTACAACTGTACAACAACTCACCCTTATGTAACAGATAATACTCCCTACAACTGTATAACAACTCACCCCAGATAAGCCCATGTTTCCGTCAATCACCATATCATCTTTGCCCTGTTTCCTTATGACCTCTTGTATATAACTGTGATATATTGTATTTATATTACGATATTTGTGTTTTACTTACTGTACACACATTTGTTTAATTTATGTCTTCTTGATACCAGTCTCTTGCTATTTTTATTGCCACTCATTTAGAAGTGTATTACCATTTTTTATATTTTTTCACTCTTTGCTATTGTAATATAATGTGATGTGTGAGCTACAGTGTCCAAGTAATTTCCCTTGTGGATCAGTAAACTCTAAGTCTAATTCTAAGCTGTAACTTGAGTAACATGTTTTGTTCAGTCAATATTCCATATAATCATAAAATCACTCACTGAAGTAAGTGCAGATGCAAATAATATTTTGAACTCCACAGCCACTTCCCCTCTTACATCTTGAGGTTTTCTGAATATTTTAAAGGGCCTATATTACACTATTTTATTGAACACAAGTGTTGCTTCACACATGAAAGGAGCAAGCTATGCACATTTGAGATGCTACAGGATTTTTACATCATATGTGACAGCAAATGTGGCAGAAGATCTTCCAGAAGAAACACTTTGAGGGAATGAACGGGTTCAATAAAGTGTGACCTTATGATGTCATGTGGTAGTCATATGGCCCCATGCAACTTGATTAGAATATTTTGGATAATTTAAGACCTACAATTTTCAATCTCTGAACAAAAGGTAAAATATAGCCATCACAAGGTGGAAGAGAGCATTTCGAGCTTTAAAGATGTAGACTAATAATAAAGGGTGACTCAAACATGTGTGAATCAAATGAAAAACAACTCCAGGCATGTTTTTGATGAGGTAACAACATTCTAACATTGCTTAAAGCTGACAAGAGTCAATTTTGCATAATGTAGGACCTTTAACCTCACACAATAGCGGACATGTTTTTGCACAAAATGAATATGTAGTTATGAGCAGAACTGACTGTTGGGACATTGATCTAAATGAAGGTCACCCACTGAACACATTGTATCGGGATCCATGTGTGGTCCGTGAGCTGCCCCATCTGATAAGTGGTGTCAGGACCCCTAATGGGCGGGAAATGATAATGCCTGTCTGGAGGCTGGCAGCTGAGAATGGGGAGCAGTGATAAGGAGGAGAGAGAGAGAAGGATGAAGGTGATTCACATTCATCAGACAGGGGAGTTAAGATGGCCGCCACAGAGTTGTGTTCATTAAAGAGTTTTGGAGATTAGATTTGAGGTAGGGTGTTTCGGAAGGTGATGATGGAATGTTAATATACCAAGAGGATTTTTATTATTTAGTTATGCATTACTTGGGTTTGTTCCTGGTGTACTTAGTTTGGAGTTTGACCTGACTGTTATTACATTTACAATGGCTACATTGTTAAAAAAAAAATATATATATATATATATATATATATATATATATATATATATATATATATATATATATATATATATATATATATATATATATATATATATATATATATATTATATATATATTTGCAAGTGATGTTTTATAAAGTACCTGGGAAAAAAAGGACAAAATGTAGTATGGCATTAAAGTTATCTATCACCATGGAGCCAGATAAAGTTTCCACAGCAGAGCACCCACTAAAAGATTACTAAATTACCCCTTGAGCGAAAAAAAGCAAATATTTTCCTTGCCTGGTTCAACGATGACTTTTGTGCTTTCTCAACTGGTTCAAAAGTTCCTCAGGGTCAGGCGCGTGGTGAGACAAAGCGCCCCGTGATTTTCCATTGTGCCGTTAGAAACCTGAGGTCCCTGGTTGGAGCCGGTGGTTTGGTTGGTCATGTCCCCCACTGGAGTCCTTTGTTGAAGCTGGGTACCTGGCTGGTCAGTCAGGGAATGTGATGGTCCATTGTGGGCTTGTGGTACATTTTTATTTTCTTCTAGATTTATTTCCAGTCATGTTGTTGGTTTATATTTAGCTTATTATAATTTAGTTATATTTACTTTATTCCACCGCTCTTTGCCCCCACAAGTGCATTATCATCCTGGCCTCCTGATCATTGTGGTCATTGTGCTAGATCACTTAAGTCCATGTCTTTGTTTCTTCCATGCTGTATTCTGACATTAATGATGGGTCCCCTGTGAAACCCTTTAATATCACCATGTACATTTTGACGTGCAATCTCCCGGATAGCGTTTCTCCTTGTAATGACAGACTCGTGACACTGGGGACCCTTCTGTGTTGTGGACAGACGCTGGTTGGCTGTGGTGAGACTGCCTCGGAACTGTGGCTCTTCCGATGCTTTTAATTTGGCTGGCACAAATGAGAGAGTGACGTGTGCAGAGAGGAAGTGGAGACGCACGCTAGCTAGCAGATGGGGACATGTGATGAGTTAAGTCATTTTATTGAAGTTAATGCCAGACAAGAGGGTAATCGTTGGAGTTGTTGTGTATAAATGATCATAATATTATATATTGACTTTACTGAGAAGAAATAGCAAAATTGGTCATGTAGAAGAAAATGTAATATATTTGTCCCACAATGGTGAAATTACAGTTTGCAATGTTAAGTTCAAGAATATACAATAAAAAATCAAGATAAATAACTGTTAGCATTTGCACACTGCAAAAAAGGCCTATCAAAAAATAAGAAAAAAATACAGAATTTGAGGTAAAAATGCCCTATTTTAAGTGAAATTATCTGCCAGTGCAGTAAGAAATTTTCACTTACCAAGTTTTCCTAAAACAAGACGAAATACGAATCTTGTTCTTAGCAGGAAACACTAGTTTCAAGTATTTATGGCAAGATTTTTCATCTTATCGGTTTGAGAAGGAAGTTAAAGAGACTTAACCTGGCTTGATTTAATATAAAAAGTGCTTAGAATAAGTTGTAATATCTGGATGAGATATATCAGAATGGAATATCTTGAAACAAGTTTGAAAAAATCTCATTTTATTAAGTAAAAAAAATCTTAAAATTGATCTTTTAAGATGAATCTGCTTAATTCAAGTCAGTTTAACTATGCTAGAAAATCCTTTTTTGTAGTGCAGTGAGACAATAATAAGAAAACGTTAAAACTAATTTAACAAGAAAATTGTGTTTGTAGGGAAGACTACCGGATTATTTTTTCAGTCTGTGGCTTTATTTAAATATTTATTAGACTTTGTAATTAGCACCAATACAAAGTCATAACCTTTATAATAGCAGAAGAGTACTCCTTCACAATTCCGAGAAACCAGACCAGAAGTTTGCCGTGAAGTTGAAAGAGAAATATATTTCTGAAACCCTAGTGTACTTTAAGGCTGGTTGGACTGTTAGGCTCCATACAACTGCTAACTGGCAAACTTTATTGAAGCCATTAGTAAATTCTGGCAATTGCAAAGGTTGTTGTTTTTTTTTTGTTGTTGTTGTTTTTTTTAACCAGGCCCAAGTCAAAGCATTTCTAGTTTCTTCCTCCACTCAAGAAATCAGTGCGACATGATTCACTGGATCTGGACTTGACTGCACCCTGATGACCTTGTCAGTAAACATTTCAGGCCCCACAGAGCAGCTTTTCAGATTGTTTTGTTATTCCAAGTAAAAGAGTCACTCAAAGATGGAAATGCGCTTGAAAGAGATTGTTTACTTGTCTCTAATGTGTCAGTGCGTATTTGTGGAAATTACAGACAGCCATAACCATAAAGATTGCGGCATCTCGCTCTGAGTAAAAGAAACGCTTCCATATGCATTCTGCCTGCACTATTACGAGTGCACAACAAAACACAGTTGACTGCCAAATTGGACCAAATTGGGCTGCCTAATGCTAAAGTAACAGCCGCAGCCGGTACAGAATACAGCTATTTCAAAAGGGCATGAGTGATATGATACAAAAGTGCATTCAATTTCATAGCATAGCAAATTGTAAGTCAAGCCAAAAAGGTGGGGAAAAGTAAAGGGACATTTTGCAACCGTATTCACCTTATTCGCCGCCAGCATCATTCTGGTTGTATTATTTTGCATAAGGCTGCAAATCTATAAAGCCATTTTAAAGGGCAGAGAATCGGTGCATAGTTGGTGTGTTGGTGAACATGAACATAGAACATTTTACACAAATCGACCTACTTTGTATCATATTTTAGCTGCAAAATGTTCTCAAATTAGTAGCATTTAGAGGCAAAGGTGGCCGGGGCAGAAGAAGGTCAATACAAGGTTGTGTTGAAAAGGTTTAAAGAGCATCTATTACACTGTTTTCTGATCTGTTATAATATTTCCTCATCACATACGTTGTTGGAGTTTTTTTTGTTTCATTCACAACCTTTGTCTGTATACCAAAAACTCATTGCAAATGGATTAATTATTTATCATCAAGATATACATAATTTTTCCACAACAATTTGATTACTCAAACATTCTTTAATGAAACAAAACACAACTCCAGGTATGTTTTTGATGAGGTGACAACATCAATTTTGCTCTTTAATAGACATCCGCAAATAAATTACTTTTCAACTACCCTGGCTTAAAAATAGTCTGCATGAAAAACATAAACCAATATTATTTCCTCACTTTAAGGTCTAAAACAAAATTGGACAAGATAGACTATGTACAGCAAGAGCAACTTGACCTAGCTATTTTTAATGGAAACCAGCACCCAAAGCTAACTAAACAGAAGAACATGCAAACTAGGGCTGACCAATAAGACTAAAAAGTAGCATTTTTTTATTGATCAATCATAAATAAAATGGTTGTATTAACTGCCTGAACATAAGCAAAATAGACGTTTTAATCCCATTTAATACAGAAAATGTCAGATATCTTGAGGGTCTGAATTCTGCTCCAAACCACATGTTTTTATTGACCTATTGACTAGAAAGCTGATCACTGACAATTCGAAAGAACAGAAGCTTGATTTTGATTACAATTTGATTAGTTGTAGAGCCATCAACAGTCAAGACACGATTTCTTGATGTATTGTGGGTTTGTGAGTTCAGCTTTTATCCAAGGGCATTTGCAGACCCCGGGGATGCAGTAGGTGAGTGGAAACGAAACATGTTAACCTCAATCCTTATTTGGTTTGACTCACAGAACAAACCCCTCAGGAGTGGTGCATGTGGTTTCACACAATTCACAATACAATGATTTTAAAGAGGAACTAAAGTGTTAAAGAAGACATATTGTGTCTGCTATATTGTTATAATCGTTTACATCCGTCGATCAGTATGTCATAATTTTGGACATTTTAAATCGCAATAACTCTAAATGCTGACCTAATAAAACAAAGGCGCTCATTGGTCACCTATCATTTACAAATTAAATCACATTTCGCTCAACTCAAATGACCAGAGTTTAGTACATTGCTCATTGATTCTGCAGAAATCAACAGCAGGCAGATGTGTTTTCTGGATCCCAGGCAAATAGCACACAGACCTGGGATAAAAAAGTTATTTATACTGTATAGTCAGAGGTAATGTTATTAGCATAATGTGCTGCAGTTAGCTCCTTTGGCTAAGCTATAATAATCCACTCCGTTCTGTTCATTTATGCAATACCTTGTGCTCATGCCTTGTTCAGCACTATAGTTATATTGGATGAACAAAAGCTTTTAAAATGGAACTAAATATGAACTCAACATTTTTGCCGCTATACTGTATTTATGACACTTTAATAGCATGTCCCTAGTCCTGGCTGTAGGGGTGGAATTTGAAGTGTGAATACCTGTTAGACCAATCACACTGTTCTTTATATGTCCACACCAGGTTTCTCCTGCTTTTTCACTCTTTTCTTTAGTCCTGTCTAGTTTAGCAGCTCTATAAGAAATGTGGTTTTGAGTTTAAGTGTTTAAATGACCTTTAAGTGGGACTTTAGACAGCTACACAGTTTGCCACCTATTGCTGTAAAAAGGTATTGCATTGTTGGCAAATTTTTGTTGTAGCAGTGAGATTTTGAACTTTTATGAACTTGTATGTGGCCATACTGGCTTGTCAAAGCCTGATCTCATCAGATCTCAGAAGCTAAGCAGGGCCTGGTTAGTACTTGGATGGGAGACCACTGGGAATTCCAGGTGCCACAGTGGGGCCAGTCGCAAAAACTGTCGTAGTGTCCTTAGGCAAGGCACTTCACCCACATTGCCTAGTATGAAAGTGGTTTGTGTGTGAGTGTTGGTGGTGGTCGGAGGGGCCGATGGCACAGATTGGCAGCTTCGCTTCTGTCAGTCTGCCCCAGGGCAGCTGTGGCTACAATAGTAGTTTACCACCACCGGGTCTGGAGTGAATGAATAATGCTCTGTAAAGCGTCTTTGAGTGTCCAGAAAAGTGCTATATAAAACTGATGCATTATTATTATTATTATTATTATTATTATTATTATTATTATTATTATTATTATTATTATTATACAGAGAAACCAGATCTGCTCTCTATCCACCACTCACAAGCAATTTTTAGTACAGCATAGGTTAAGCACATTCCAATACTGAGATCTGTGTACCACCTCACTTCCTGTGCTCATAAATATTGCATGAATTATAAATGTTTTAGCAACACAAAGCTGACTTGCATTGTTGCAAGAGGAGATATGGATTTCCTCGACCCTGATGCCCTTCTGCTGAATGCTGGTGCGGGCTGATATGAAGTGGCAGCTGTGGAGGTGTCAGAACACAGAGCGGAGTAGACATGCTATGTTCTACATCACTGCCTCTTATATCTGGCTAAAAGAACCCGTGCTCAGTCCCATGTCAAACACTACAAAGTACGCTATAGCACTAGGACTGTATGGTACAGTAAGTACGGATGTCAGGTCAGAGAGAAGTCTAAGATTTACATCAGGTAGACACAGTTTTGCACACTAAGTAAGTCCAGTTGTTTTAGTTTAACCTGTTGATAATTAGTCTTACACAGTGTGACTTGAAACACATTTTGGAAGTTCATTGTAATGCCTTGAATTTACAGTCTCTAAAATATTCATAGGTCTTATCATTGCATTAACCCATTTCCAGATCTTGAGCTAGTCTTACCTCTTGTGCATGTTTTTGGTTGATCAGATAAACCAGGCTCGGGAAGAACCACATGTCCATGATCTAACGCACACCTTAAATATTAAGAGGAAAAGCATGCACACAGAGCTTTACGCAGCCCCCTCCTCTGGCACAAGACAGCCGCAAACAGAGGCGCTACTGCTCTGGACAAACAGCCAACCCACCCTCACTCAGCACTCGGGCCCAGGAAGTAGCACCTCCGGGTGGGAACAGTGGGTGCAACTGTGTACAAATAATCAGGCACTCTGCATCTGAGCAGGCTGAAGTCCATCTGAAAGTGCCTGTTTGTAAAAGGCTTAAGTTTCATACAATGTAGATAATAGAGTTGGAGATTGTTGCCTGCTCCTCATACTTTTCAGCCCAATGAGATTTGAAGAAGTTTGTGATGTAGGTTAGCCATAAGCATGAGTGAGAAAGGTAAACACTCAAAGATGTGGTTTACTTCTTTTTTTTCTTTTCGTGCATGTGTAAAATGTGCTAGTATAAAATGTACAAGCCAAAGCAGGCATGGCAAATTAATATTAGCTTTTAAAAAATATCCCAAACTCTTCATAAATAAAACAAAATTAAAACAAGAGACTTTTATTTTTTTTTACTATTAAAAAACCCAAGCTATATACATAAAACCTCTAAAACCATGCAACTAGTAAACTTTACCCTCAGAACAATTAAACACCCATCCTGCTTCCCCTATACATTTCTCTGACTTGATCCAGGTCAGAATCTTAAAATGGAGTTTCAGGATGAAGTAACATGCAAAAACACCATTTATTAAAACACTATAAAACACACGCACCAAAATATTCTTAAACAGTTATTGCATCAGATATATTGAACAAAAAATATGTGTAGTACTTGGTAGATTAATTATATGTTTCCTTTCCCAGCAATTAAAGTGCCACTGTGCCCCTGAGGATGTAAAATTTAAAGTGCATTAAGTGAAGTGTTGATGTGCTGAGTGGGTGACTTGTGGATTAATAATTGGGCCTGTTTATTACAAGCATTTATTCAAAATGATTTAACTTTATATTGTAATAATGTATTTACCAGTAATGACCCAGCAACTTCGGGGTTGCACCACAGAGCGTTTCTTTACTTTTTCTATGCCAATGCATCTCTGTCTACATCTTGCCAATAATGTACGATTTTAGTCTTTGTCTAAAAAGTGCAAATCTGTGGACAATCCAAACAGAGTTATTACATGTCAATAACATTTTGGAGGATCAGGCAGAAGATTAATTGAGGTCAAGGATATAACTGTTTCTCTTTCCTTCTTCTGCTCATTAAAATACATCAAGGGCACAAAATGCCATTTCCCAGATCAAGGGACACTCAAGTAGCCATTCATTTGTGCCCAGTGACATTTTTGCAAAGTGTCAGACATGTTTATGAAGATGTTCTGTTGTTATGTTATTCTCAGGAAGGAAGGGCAACTTTCCACAGTGGTTCTGGGAAAAATCAATACTTGGATTTATTTATTTTTTCTGATTCTCATTATCTTGCGAAATGCCAGTGGGATCAATCATGCGGAAGATGTGGAAAAATGAACCACATTTTATCAACAAAATGTCAAATACACTACTGCAATATCAAACAGGAGCAGCAACAGAAAACCTTGTTTGAACCATGCTACGTGATTGAAATTGCATAACACTGCCGGGACCAAAAATGCTGGAAATGTGACATTATATTGATAGCTGTCATAGAGTATACAGGATATGCTTTAAAATCCTCTGCAAAATGGACACACCTCTGAGAAACATGCTCTGAAAAAATATGCTTCCAAAGTATAAGTCAAAATCTTGAAATTTAGTGAGAAACATGCTCAAAAGTCTTGTCAAAGCATTGTGTTAAACCATAGTGTACATAAGCCTAAATATGGAGGGGAAAGTAAGTAATAGAGCAATGGTCTTAATAATTATAAGGTTAGTGGTTCATCCCCACTTACCAGTGCTTACTGTTGTTGTATCCTTGGGCTAGACAATTCACCCTCTCCTGCCTAATTTACCAGTTATAAAGTTGATATATAGCATTTTGACATCATTAAATATCTTTGTAAGTCCATGTATTGGTTAAAGATGTATTTTGGGATGTTTGAAGTGTTTGGCATCTCTCCCTGCATTTTCTGTATGGAAAAACAGACTTGCAATATGGAGGCTCTAATCTGAAGAGAGCTCTCCTGGGAAACTCTGGTTCTTTATAAAATATTTGACAATATTATATGTGTTTTATGTTATTATGCTGCCTTGTTTCAATAAAAAGAAGAAAGTTATTTAGTTCTGCTTTAAGATGTATACATATGCTATAAGTCTCATTAAGATGCTATCAATACAAGCATGCAATTAATAAGAAGGTATGGCTTAGGATGCTAAATTTATTACACCTTAGTTTCTCAAAGTAAATTAGATTATGTCTAAAATGTGTAAGGACAAGACTAACAAATTGCATCAAAAGTTAAAAGGGACATGATATACAAATTCAACTTTAAGCTTTTAACATTCTTACCTCATTATTAGTTTACTTTAAGTTGTATTTTAATTGATTCATGCATGTTTGTGTGGTCCTGTACTGTCCTTTCAAGGCTTTCATGTTCAGAAAATTCTTCTTTTCACCTACATCTTATCCCCGCCCACATCCTAGTACTGGGACTTTTAAAAAGTGACTCTTCCTAGCAATAACCTTTGTCTTAACTGAGAGGTGTCATCATTCTTCTCTTCCGGAGCTGTCTAAACAGGAAGGAAAACACCAATCACAGGTCGTAAATGTGTCAGTCTTCCACAAACAAAAAATAACACAAACACATCATTCATTCATTCGTTGTACAAAACAATAAAAACACGAGGAGAGCAAACAAAACTCATCTCTGCTGTGGTGTATTGATGGCCAGACAGAGGTTTTAACTGTTATTATACTCCTATTTGCCATTCGTTTTACTTAAAGAGCGAATATTATGCTAAATTGATTTTTTAGCACATTCTATCATGTTATAATGTTGTTCCCTCATCAAAAACATGCCTGGAGAGGTTTTAGGTTTTAGGTCATTCATACATGTTTCAGTAATTAAACGCTCTCTCCCAGGCACTATTCAAACCCTCTTTACAGTTTGCTGTAAGATTCTGTGCAATGCTCAGCCAACAAGTCTACGTCATCCTTGTTCCCACATGACAATTCTTCAAAATCATAAAAAGTACGATACAAAACTGTACACAACAACTTGACAAACCAAATGCGATGTGCAGGTTCATTAGGTTCATTAGCACGATACATGCAAACTGTGTTGTGATAGGGCTCTGAACAAGCTAAAAACTTGTTACATCCAGTTGAGAGAAAAGCACATCTTCCCTGTCCACAAAAGCAATAAGGACTTACATTCTGCCCATTTTTCACAAACAAAATAGTCTGCAGTTTGCCAAGATGAAATCTCTTAAGTTTGTGAACTCTGTGAACTGTGAAATATTGAGAGAATCCATGCAAGTGCAAGGTTAACAAGTATAGACTTGATTACTTTGTACTTCTAATATCAAATCAGTAAAATCATTCTGAAGGACTCATTTTGATTTCAACCAGCTTCTGTTCACAAGGACATTTGAATCAAGCAATTAGTGGCTTCTATATCTAGTGTGATGTATTTATATTTCCTCTTTCTTAATAAGGATTTCAAGAAACAACCAGTAATTGACACATCATAATGTTGTAGCATTGCCGCTGGACTATGTCTCTCTTAATTAATTCTCTTCAGTACAACAGACTTCAGGCATGTGTTTCATCCAGGTGCCGCTGCTGTCAAAAGAGCCCACAGCAGTATCCATCAAGGCTAGCACAGGCCAATAATCAGCTAACAAAGTAGACCCAGCACACAGGGATTAGAGCGTGGCCCAAATAAAGATATATTCACTTTGGCACAAATGAAGAGAACAAAACCCTGGCTGCTTATCATCAAAAACACAAGAGTGAATACCTGTGTGAAGCTACCACTGAATCCCTGAGGCGACAGAGAAAGTAAATCGATTGTCATTGGTGCAATAACTGTAATTTGGCTCAAAAGAAAAGTGTTAAGGTTTAGAAATGTGAAGATATGCGGTTGCCCTTATTGAGCTGTTCACTTGGAGAGGTGGACGCATAGACTGCAGGTGAACTGCATACCTCACATCTATTCATGTTCACAATACACTTTTGTCAATCAAAACAAATCTTTAGAAAGAGGTACCTCCTTCACCTCCACAGGCCCTGCACACAGAATCAGCTAAATTGCTTTGGGTAAGAGAGACGTACTTCACACAACTGGAACTGTCAATCAAAATCATAACATATACAAGGAATTAAAAGAAGCTCTAAACTTTCCAGTATGAGGAGCTGGAAAAGTGGCTCTTGTAACTGTAATTATGTATGTATGTCCGTCCGTCCGTCTTCTTCCACTTTATCCAGCTGGGTCACAGGGGCAGCTGTTCGCCGCCCAGTCCTCTGCGCACCTGACCCCCCCACCCCTTCCCATGAACCCCTCTGTGAGTGATGACCCCACAGGAAGCGTAATTACACCATGCTCCAAATGATTATGCAAATAGTTGTTTAAGTGTCCTAAAGGTGAAATGTTGAGTTTTCCAGTGAAACTGATGGATGGTTTTGTGGCTCAGGCTCTTTGGGTGAATCAGTCTCACACACATGTGCCAGTGTGTTTGCCAGGCGAGTCTAAAGGCAAAAGAACTTGAGGACGCTCCACATGATGAAGCAGAGCTCCACTTGAATTGTACTCTAAAGGTTGATGACTTGAAAATTATTAACTCATTTATACTGACAATTTGGCAAAATCAGAGAAAAATATCATTTGCATAATCATTTGGAAAGCAGTGTATTGGTTACTGTTTCACATTCAGATCAAATTTCTCATCCATCTGAATAGACATTTAGTATTCCATTTATAAAGATCCCACAAAGCAAACTAACAACTTGGACATTCTGATTTATATAGATGCCACAGCAGATGACAGTGTTTACCATCACAGTCAACAATTCAAGCTGGCTTTGCTCACAGGACTTTTATATTTAGTCAGATGGCTTTATCATTTGACTGATTTCCCAGATCTGACCACGGGCTCAGAATCTGACAGAATTTCCATTTTTCTTTAACTTACTGTCACCGGTTCATGCTGTCAGTCACTCTGCCTGCCACCATTGCCTCTCAGATAATTATTAATGTAATATTGCATTATACAATTTCAGGCTTGATTTTGATTCTGAGGAATAGCCTTGATACTCAATAAGATAAGATAAGATATCCTTTATTTGTCCCACAATGGGGAAATTTCAGTTTCAATACCAATTTCAATTTCAATACCAATTCCAATATGTGATAATACTTGTATTATTAGATTATGCTCAAGATCATTCTAAAGCTGTTCATGAAAGGTTCATTTCTGTCCTGTGAATGTGACTTTTGTACCAATTCTTGCTCAAATGTGTATCTATCTTCTTTCTATACCAGTTTTAGTATTGATTGGTATCTGAATTTCTATACTTTTGACAACCCTATAATGTACTCTTCTTCCATTCATCCTTACATTCACAAATAAAATTAATAATAACAGTAATAATGCCTTTAATTTAAATATCACTTACAAGCTCGACAAGCTACTTCAATTGCTACACTTCACAACTTGTGATAAGCTAATATGTAGTCACAACTGCCCTGGGGTGACAGAAGCAAGGCTGCTATTCTGTGACATCAGCCACTCTGACCATCGTAAGGCTGCCAGTTTAATCACAGTTCTATCGAAACTGCAATTTGAAAGGACGCAATTAGCAAATTACAAAGGCAGCAGTTTTTGAAGTATCATAATTTCCTTTCCTTAATTTCCATAACTTCTTTTTCCTGTAGTTCAGATCTGTACAAACATGTTCTGAAATGTGATTCTTGCATTGTTTCTTCAAAGCAATGTAACTACAGCTTCATGAACCTGATACAATGTACAGTAGTTTCATTACTGGGATGCACACTGATTGTATTGTGTTAGTGCTATGAAAGGGGAGTGGCACAGTGTGGGGAGCAGCAGGACTCAGACATTAAACAATGAAACTGAAACTAACAAAAAAAATTTAATTAATTAATTTTAGTTTTTGCAAATATTTTCAAAACAATAAAAGGCAAACTGTCAATCTAAGTATGGTAAATAGTCACATTTCTGTATAGCACTTTTCCACCTTCAAGGCACTGAAAGTGGTTTACAAGAAGGAACCACTCACCCATTCACACACCAATGTAAGCAGGAAGTGAAGCAGGTTAAGTGTCTGGCCCAAGGACACAATAACAGCATTCATCTGTAGGGTCTGGAATCATACTGCCAACCTGTGGGTCAGTGGATCTGACTGGTCAACCAATGATATTTATGTCGAGAGTAGGATTCGAACCACCAACCTTTGGATTGGTGGACAAGTGCTCTACCAACTGAGTTGCTGTTATGTATTAACCAAGTAAGTAATATCTAAAAGAAGTGTAATCCCCACTATTTAGAAGTGTAAAAAGTGTAATTCTGTAAATGTAACTAAGTACACGTCTACTCACGACTGGTTCTTCTTCGATCACCAGTCCTCCATGTCCATGATATTTCACACATTATCAGTATTTTAATCACCAACATACTCTGACAACAATAACAATGCATGACACACTCCGCTGTATTATTAAGAGCTCGCTGGAGGCAATTTGCCACACCTTTAGTGTCAACAGTCAGCCTCAGTCGCTCAATCTCCCTCTCCTCTTCAATCACACACAACTGTTTATCCCATTGAACAATGTGTTGCCATGCCAGATTATGGATCTCAATGGCTTAATTGTCTTGCTTGAGTTGTTTTGTTAGCCTTTATGTGATCGTGTGTGCCAACAAAGAAATAATAGAAAGCAGTTATTAGCAATCTATTTGTTTGTTAGCACTGCAGAATGTAGCTACAAGCTAAAATAAAATCTATTTAAAGCACCTGTACCTGATTTTTTCACATGTATTTGAGCAAAATTTGTCTTTCCACAGTACAGATATATTATATAAGAAGCTCTTAAGGTGAAAATATGTTCATTGCATGCTGTCTGCATCTAATTAAAACAGTTTTTATTGTCTGATAAACAGGAAGTGTGTATTAGAATACTAGTTGTTTTTAGTATTATCCAAATGCATGGAATAGCAAAGAAAAAATCATCACAGAATAATTAGGAAAGCTCAAAATACATACGGTAAGTGAGGAATAACTTTGAATTACTGCAAATTGTTAAAAATGAACTAGTTACATTTTACACATTTTTAAGACAGCAAAAATCTGGTACAGAGCCTTTAAGGAAAAGAATATAATGAGGCAAATCCTGGATGCAACATTAAATAGAAGTTGAATTATGGCTGCATATTTAACTTGCGCATGCAAACTAATAGCCTAAAGTGATTGATTCTAACATAGCCTACTATCAATTATTAAAGGCAATATCCACATTATAACCATAAAATCAGAGAAAAATCATGTACCAATACAAAGTTTCAAAGGTAGTCAGAAATCCAGAAACTTGGTCTGAGAAGCTAGAAACAGGGACAGTGCCAGAGAGGGGCTTGGGTGGGCACTAGCCTCCCCTGAGAATGGCCCATGCACCCTGATAGCTTTAACAAAGATTTTTGCCCCCCTTTCATAAACATCCAGTCTTGATTAAAATGATTGAAATGGCAACCCCAGAGTGTTCAAAATGAGACAATTTAAAAAATAATAATAATTCCATATTAGGCTTCATAAAGCACTACAGGGGCAACTGCATTTAAACTGATCTAATACAGCAAAGCAAACATGGTAGGGGGTGGGCAGTACGCTCCACTGTTAAAAGACCCCTGGCTTGAAATGTATACTGCCCAAAGCTGGAGTTATAGCCTAAAACTAATCTACCATGGAGCACTTCTGGATAAATGAAAACTTAGTCTGATTTGATTTAGAAATGCACAGCTGAAACATTAAGTGGGAGGATAACTCATTTACAAAGTCAAAAAAATCTTTCTGAAAGTTTGTTATGGATTGAGTCTACTGATAGACAATAAAAAGTGCATATATGTTTGTGGATTTAATTCTATGCATGAACTATTTTATATGAGTTTGGATCATTCACAGATGGTATAGGCCTGATATGGTATAGTGATTAGTCATACCAAAAGAGTAGTGTTCACATGTTAGGCTACAGCTGTTATCAAAAACTGGAATTACAACAATGAAATTTATTCTGAATTAGCTGCAATAATTTCAGCTCAAATTATAAAATGTACATGACCAGTTGAAAGAATGGTGACATAACTTAAATGTAAAGAGGGGGAATTTTAAGCCAATAGAGCATTAATTGCTAACACATAACATATTTAGATTGCCATGTTTTCTTTTATTGTTTTAAAAATGCTATATTTGAAAAAAAAAAAAAACACTTATTAGCATGTTTAATAAATTTCAGTTTTGGTTTTAATCCTCTCAGTCTCACCTACCATTGCTCTCTGCGCCACTCACCCTTCAAAGTGCTATCAGACACAATTGGCATATATACAGGTAATGAAGCCGCTACACATCCTATCAGATTTGTGAAGCCATAGAAAATGATTGCTAACTGTAAGGAGGGTATGAATAAGGCCCGGGAGTATTACTCAAACATGCATGGATGACATGATGCGAGTGAACGATGTTATAACAGTAGAAAGTCTATTTTGCATAATACCATCTTTAAAGCTGAAAAATTCTCTTGAAGCAGGCCAAATGAATGACTTTGTGTTTTTCAAACACACCCTGACCTTGGATAGGGAGAAGAACAAGTGCATTAATGGTAGTTGACCTACCAGTCGTTCCCAGGAAATGGTCCAGCCTTGAGCTTGTGGTGGAGGGTGGTACAGAGGTGGGAGGCATAGCATGGAACTACATGAAGAGCACAGATCAAAGCAGGAGGCTGCGAAGGTGCAGGCCACAACAATCAAAGAACGTCATTAGTTCTCTCTTATCGGGAACTTTTCATCAAATCTGTCTCATCCTTCAAAAAGCTATTACTTTTAGTCATCATTACAGTGTTAAAAATGCCTTCACTATATGCAGCTAACCAGTGTTAATGCTAGAAGCTAATTCTTATTACTGTATTTTCTGGTATATATGCATCCACTCTATTTTTAATTTGTTTGTTTTTTAAAGTATATACAAGCCGCAACCGGGCTATAAGCCGCTGATATCTATGTTGAAAAATGAGATATTTACTGCATCTACAGAACAATTTTGTACTGTAAATGTACATTTATGTACCTGAACAGATTCTTTCTGAACAGTGCCTTTTAACACGGCAGCAACTGTGCTGATTAAAATGAGGTCAAAAACAGAAAAGAACCGGTAATTGATTACCTTCATTTCTCCTGTGCAGTGAAACCACAAGTCATTTTGAGGCCAAGCTTACGTGCAGCAGCACAGTAGAGGTCTGCGCGGGACAGAATTTTCAGTTCCGCTCCCGCGTCGTGCGGTCACACTCCCGCCCTCAATAAGCTTTCAGAATATGTCCCGCACCGCACTGTTTTGTGTTGGGTCCCGCGGGTCCCGCGGGTGCAGGGCTCTACAGCACCATTTCCTTCCTGGAGCAAGATCGATGCCTTCAACTTAAAACTTGCATCATACAAACTCCTTCGTGTGCTTTTCATGATGAAGGGGTGAGGATTTGAAAATAACTACCAGTTAGTAATTTCTCGTGTGTGTTATATCTGCTAAATAAAATGTAGCGTATTCTTCTTTGCATTAATTTTCTGTCTATCTTGTTTTTGAAATTCCGGTTAGAGCGCCCCTAGCGGTGGAAGAAAAATCCACAGAATAGCCGCACCTTTGTAAAAGCCGCATGGTTCAAAGCCTGGGAAAAAAGTAGAGGCTTATAGTCTGGAAAATACGGTAGTTTGATTTACACTGCTACCCACTGTGCATGTTTTGAGTTGTTAAGGCTAACTTGTATTCTCCTTGTAAGAAAATGTGTCCTTTCCCATCATTCACTGTTGCATTAGGCATAATGGGTGAGTTGATGTCCTGTGTGTCTGAAGGACACCAACCAAACACAGGAAGTACTGTGCAATTTCTGCACAGAAGGGCCTGAGTGACCTGGGAGTCAGACCTGGGACTTTCTTGCGGTGAGGCGAGGGCGCTTGCCACTCAACCACTGACCAACTGACGCCATTGCATTATCTCTTGCCTGATATGCATAAACACAAGGTCTAAGATGAATTGACTTTTCAGACTAATCTACAATTCATTTACATTATGAGTGAACAGTAGCAATAATACTTTAGTTGAATCCACCTTTTCTAATCCCTAGAAAGATCTTCAAAATCTTATAACTGCTGCCCTGTTTGTTCCTCTTAGTGATCTGCCAACTTTTGGTCATTTATTCATATTTGTGGTTGGAAGGATTTCCATATTAAACACTGTGGTTCAAGTTAAAGGAGTGGGTCAGAATGGAAACTCACAAGTCATGAGTAGACAATCTGGGTCCAACCTCTTCAACAATAAAAATACAATACCTGTAAGAAAAATCATATCTACATATCCACTCTTCAAACTAAAGATTTTGTACTGAACATTGCATCTGTTCTCTTGAGTGTATTAACTCTATCCAGTGTATTCATTTAAATAGTCCTCCGTGAGTGCCAGCCTTTTCAGAGCTTATTTGATCTCACAGTAAATCCTCATTAGCCAGGAAAAAGGATGGCTTCAATCTCTCTATGCACTAGCAGGAGACCAAGACAAGGAAATGTTATCCATGTGGGAGTTAAATGCATTATTCCACTCGATACATTGATGCATGTTTGGAGTTTGATCCAAGGGTAAAAAATCCCTTCAGAGGAGACAGTACAGTGATGTTTATATTCATTTGCCCTCCGTGTGTCGAGACGTGTGTGCTTCCTCATGAATAAAAAGTGCCCACACTAGCCCAAACTGACCTCCATTGTTACCCTGCATGATGGATTCATTTGAGGAAAGGCTGACCTTGTCTTTACCAGGAGCTTTTTTGCTGTGTCATTGGGGCTTGAATAAGGCTGCAAAGCCACCTGAATTATTTACTGTTTGGATGTTAGTGAATTGAGCTATTATAGATGGTGATTTGTGATATCACTGTCACCTCACAACAAGAGGTTCCAAGATTTGAGATTTTTTTAGGACCTGTGTGAACAATTTGGAGCAAAATTTAGGTCTTTGATCTGCCTGAATCAGTTTTAGCTGTAACACTGCAGAGGAGATGCAGCTGTCAGCAAACATCACATCACAGTCAACAAATACATTGCACTGAACTTAGCTGGTGGTGGTGGACCAATAACCTCACACCAGAAGTGAGTTTTGAATTGAGTTCTACATATTTATTTATCTGCGTCTTGCTGAAAGCAATCAGAAAATGCAGAAGGTCATGATAAATATTTGAATCTGATTGCTCAATGTCACAACAGCAGAGCAAAACAAAAGTCCATCCATCCAGCAGAGAAAAGCACAGACTTCACAAACAGAATAGTCCACATTTTCACTAAAACAGGCTGAAATATCTATTGATGTCACCTTTGGCTTCCACACAAATGCTGCTCCACAAACAGCAGAGATGCACTCCTGTGGTCTCCAAACCAGACCCCCTCAGACCCCTGGCTGCACCTAGAAATTTTGTCCTTGAAAACAATGAACAGAACTGGTGACAAAGAACAGCCCTGGCAGAGCTCAAAATGCAATGGGAACAGTGCATGTTGGACTCCTTTTTTCATCTCGTTTTTCCTGAAACATTTTTTCTCATAGCTCTGCCCAGAAAATAATAATAATAATAATTAAAAAAAAAAACTGATTTAAGATGCAGACCTTGCAGAATGTCTCTGATTTTGCAAGTTGTACAACATTATACTCTGCTATTTGATACTGGCACCCATATACAGTTTTGTGTCTGATAATCACATTTGACTAGGAAATGAACAAGTTTTAATTATTACAATTCTATGAAATTCAACAAAACAAGAAGATAAAGTGTAAGTTTATGTTGTATTTTGCTTCATTCTCTTGTTGCAATAATATATTTATTTTTGTTTTTATAGGACTGATAGCCCAGTCAAAATGACTGTAGGCTGTATATGACAAAACTGGCATCTAAAGGGTTAATCATTTTTGGTAACTTACAAAGTAATTATGTTATGTTATATGTTTGACGATTTTATGGCAGTTTAAAAACCAGAATACACAATTTGTACAATACACTGTGAGTGTGATTTTTTTTTTCTTTCAAATTCACTTTACTAAAAAACAAAAAAAATGGCCCAAAGTCCATATTCACACTGAACATGCACACTGACAGTCACACTGGTCATAGTCAGTCAAAAAAAAAAAGCCTATAATTAAGAAAAAAAAAATGCCAGTAGGTGGTATGTTGCAAAAACTGGCACCTAAGGGTCTAATAAATGATGGTAAATTAAAATCCCATGTCATTTTGAAGAGGAATTTTCAACAAGGTACAAGGGTTAAACTGGTGAAAAATATAGGATTAGTTAATAAAATAGACCTAATGCAGTAACAAGTTGGTCTAATAATCATTTCAAATGAACATTGAGTTAGCTCTCTCTCGCTCTCACCTGTCTCACACCGGAGCAGAGCTCAAGGACAGATACAGGTAAATCAGCTCACACAGACAGGTCATGGAGAGAAGAACAGTTTGGACTGTGATGAAACATACATGCTCTCCATGGTAAACTGTAAAATGCTGTTTTATTACAATTCGACCTACATTCACGGAGAAATTACTGAATGAATGAGTAAATTAAATAAGACCTGCCTAAAAGCAAAGATACACATGTATCACAGAGATGCGAGGTGGTGGTTAGTCTTTCATACTACTCCAATCAAAAGATAACCCGTGGATCTAGTGGGTGGGATCGGATTCTGATACATGTGTGAGCACCATCAGGAGAGATAGGGCACAGTCATTGGCCATGTCTCTAGCACAGCCCCAGAGGTGGAGACCACAACACTGGAGCGGCTGCAACTCACCTCTGCAGCCTCATGAGCGATCGGTCTCAGCGCTCGTTGTGATCCCTCCTGTCCCATCTTTCTGGTTTGTTTTATTGTGTTCTGTCTTGTGCAAAAAAAAAACATTGCAAACTTTTCTAGCGCATCTGCAAGGTCAAGTTTTCACAATAAAGCCCCCAAAAGGGCTTTATTGTGAAAAGGTTGGAGGCAGAGCACTAATGAAGTTTAACTGTGTGCATACAGAAGACTGCATACAGAAGACAACTGTGGGTTCAGCCAATAGTAAAAGTGTCAGTCAACTCACCAGTACAAATATAGATTCATTAAACAGTGAAATAAGTAGAATGAGCATTGCTTTTTTTGAGTATAAAACTACACATAGCACTTTTTTGAAAATGTGAAATAGCTATCAATTGAAGCCACAAGAATGAATAATCTGTATTCTTTAAGGATTTGTAAAGCTTTTTTTTTTTTTCAATAACTGGCATTTTGTGTAGGAAGCAATAACATCCAAAATATTGACCATTTACCACATATGGACAGTAAAGGCTACCCAAGATTTGCATATGTTTTTGTAAAATTTTAATTGTGGGTGGGATGAAGTGTCAGCTGCAGGAGATGATAACTTTAGGATAATTTTATGCAAGACATGTTTATTGGGAATCAATAGAGCCATTGGTGAAGTAAACTCTGAGTACATATGTGAGTAAAAAGTGCATACACAGCCCAAACTGACCTGTGGTGCATCAGATGATGAATTCTCTGGGAAACAGTTTACCCTTGTCTCTGCGTTTTCAGTGTGTATTTAAAGAGACTGGCAAAGTCATGCACCTAAAGCCACACACATCCAGATTTCAGACAGGTGCTGTGCCTGATTTGTACTGCTAACCTCACAGTTCCTTATACTTGGACCATAAATATAAATTATAATTAGACAGTACACAGCTGAGTTGGTTAAACAATGTATTTATACCGAGGCATAACACATTTTGCTCATATACATGGAAGAAATCAGGTACAGTCCCTACTGTATAAATGTAAATCAGCGCCATCTACTCCACTCGCTGCCTGAGAAGAGTGCACAACATCCTGCGGGACCAACATCACCCTGTGCACCACCTTTTTCACCTGCTGCCCTCAGGGAGAAGGTACAGGTCCATACAGGCCAAAACATCCAGATTGGCCAACAGTCTGTATCCACAGGCTGTGAGGCTCCTGAACTCTGCCCCTCTCCCCTCTCTGCCCCCCTCTCACGGACAATAACCATATCCATTGAACTGGTTTGCATTGAACTGGTTTGCATTGTTGCATTATGTCCCTATTCTCTCTCTCCCTTGCCCCCCTCTCTCCATAGAAAATAACCATATCCTGTTACATTATAATAACACTGAACTGGTTGCATTGTTGCACTTTGTCATGATTCTCAGGTCTCTGTCTGAATGTCCCTGCCTATGCACGTACTTGACCTGCTCTCATGCTGCTGCTATAAGAACTGTCTCATGTTGTACTGAGGTCACACTGGGTCAATGTTTACACTTGGGTTTAAGGGGTATTTATTATTTATGGGTTTGCATTTAACAACTATGGATGCTCCAAATGCAATTTCGTTGTTCTTCGGTGACAATGACAATAAATACTTGAATCTGAATCTGTAACCCTAACTCTGTTACTGTTTTAAATAATTATAAAATAATACCTTACATTCATAGTACACTTTACAGGTTTGACAAACCTGCACTAGTCATTGTTCCTTCATTCAGTACTTCACCTCATCTATTTCTTAAGCCATAGCTGCCCTGGGGTGGACTGTTGTGATGCAAATCTGCCCCATGGGCACTTTCACAGCACTTGTATATGTGGGTAATGTAGGTGTCCAAAGACATAGCACTGGGCCGACAACTTTTGAAATCGGAAATGTCACTAAAACTAAAACAGTTTTAACCATTGCACAGTCCAATATGACAATAATATATTGTATATGAGTATATGCTGCATAATGCTGTGGAGGTACTATATTTTTTCCCTCCTGGGCAGCTAGCTGCATGTCTGTAACAAAAATGATTTACCACTCAAGACCAATAAATCAATCAAACTTTATTTGTATAGCTCTTTTCACACAAAATGTAGCACAAAGCTTTATAAACCATTAAAAGAACTTAAAAATCTATCCTGAAGCTCACAGGAAGCTGGTGTGATATGCTCTCTCTCTGGTTCTTGTCAGAAACCACAATGTAGAGATGAATAAAGTGAGGCCGACTGGGCCTTTCTGTGTGTTTGCATGTTCTCCCTATTTTTGGCTGGGTTTCCTCTGGGCACTCCGGTTTCCCCCACCAACCCAAAACATGCTAGGAACCCTATGAACTGAAATCAAGGACTGTGATGTTGCCCGGTGCCCAGACAGGCTCAGTTCAAAAGGGCAACGTGGGTCTAGCCCCCTGTGGGCTCACCACCTGCAGAGGGGTTCGTAGGGGTCAGGTGCAGTAGGCGGCGAACTGCTGCCCCCTCGACCCAGCTGGATAAAGTGGAAGAAGATGGATGGATGGCATATTGACTGCTAATTTTCCTTTGAAAATGCTTCAACAGCCAACTCTTACCAGCAGAGAGCATCAGCCTTAATTCTTACATGAAAATATAATATGAGGGAAATATTTGTGCATGTTATTTCATGTTATTTAAAGGTGAAAAAGGTGTTTACAAAAGCTTGAATGAATCCTGTCCCTGGAGACCACACACACACAGCCCATGCCACATTCTGCCCTAAGTGACAGTACATCTGCAGGTTAAAACATCCTCAATTATACACTCTGTATTGTCCTTATCTACACTTTGCCAAATGTCACTCTTTGTTTACACTAATTAAGCTGAGAACTTAATTAGAACATAATGAAGTCAGCTTTAATAACCGAAATCTCATCAGGAGCGCCACTATTTGTCAAATACAGTTCCTGCATCAGTGCAACGGCCCTGATGAAATATGATGTCCACACTACAGATGTAAGGTACAAAATCGAGGTGAAAAGCTGAATGATCACTGTGATTTTTATACATTTGTTTAGTAACATCGAAGAGTTTTTTGCCCATGTCTGGGTAATTTTTTCTCATTTGCCTTGATTTAGTTTTTCAGAATGAATCTGAACAGCCTTTGAAAACAAACTAAACTAATAAAATCACAAGTGATATTTCTGATTTTCATTATTCAAAATTTCCATATTTGGCACCATTTAAAGCCCCATCATAGCAATTATCATAAGCAGATAAAACTGAGGGCCTCCTCCTCATGCTGGTGACCTAAAAATACATATTGTAGGTTACACACATATATAGAGGGATTATGGGAGTATGTCACTTGCCAGTTTACTGTGATTGTCGCCTGTCATGTTTTGTATCATGTCAGTGACTTGTAGGATTTCGGGGGGGCAGGGCTAGGTGTCAGGTATGAATGGATGTCCAATGTCCATTTCTTTTCATCATTTACTCACTCACCTGCATCTGTAACGTGTATGGGTCATTATGATGTATCCCATTCACAAATGCTCATTTAGTAGCATAACATTTGATACAGTGATAAACTGTTTTAGGGTGCTGACAACATTGCATAGCTAGCGAAAGCAGTGCTCTCTGTACTCGCACGCATCTTCTGTGCTGATAAACAAAAATCCTCCTATAGGCTGGTAGGCTATAGGCTAGTCTTGTAAGAATCCTCCTAGTTTTTATTGCATTTTCCAACATATTTTGTTAGATTTCATTAACCTAGCACTTGTCGATATGTGGGTAAGAATCATGGGAAGTGCAGTTAATTTGTATGTAAAAGATGCCTATCACTCGTGCATGTGGAGCTACCTTCCAACCCAGTGCAATCTGATAGTTAAACATAGCAGCCCACACAATAGTTTTTCATCAGCCTCGTGCAGATAATGGACCGTCCTTGAGCTACGGCTTGCTGCATATGTTTAACAATGTCTGGAGTAGTATAGTGCAGGGACTATATTTATATTCTATGCATATTTAATATCTATATTATCTACATTGATTGGAAAAGGCATTTTAGATAGGTTTGTTAAAAATGTCATTCATATGCAATAATTTGCTCTGAAGAATGAAAGGATCTCCATATAAGGAAGGCAAACAATTCCCTGAAGAACGAATGTGCCGATGTGTTCAGAAATGGAATTATTGAAATTGTACTGAATAATAATAGATGATTTTTTTTTTTTTCAGAAGTACTTGATACTATGAATGGTTGTAAGGATTTGCAAAGAAGAAAAAAGATAAATATTAAGTTCATTTTCTAGAATAATTATGTAAGCTTCAGTTTTGGGAAGAATTCTCAAAATTGTGAACAGGGAATCTTCTCATAATACAAAAGGGCATCTTCGTGATTATTTTAAGTTCAGTGCCTTTAAAGTCCTTCCAATTGACAGTAATCATATTTTTGAGGAAGAAAAATTGCACCACTTCCAGAAGCTGTTGTGAAATTTTACTTTTCTGTGAAGGGCTTATATCTATGACATCTCAGTCACGGGAAATGCCAAATGTCTTTGGTGCAACTCAGTAGCAAAGGACCAGCATGAATGGCATGAAATACAACTCCAGGTATATTCTTAATGAGGGAACAATATTTCAGCATGGTTAAAAGCTCAAATATGTGTTATTTAACTTAAAAACATTTTTTGTCTACTTTTTTGCAATGAAGCAGCATTCTTTTCTATGGCTGTGCAGAAAAATGTTTTCACAACAGTTAAACATACAGCTCTTGAAATTGTTGTAGTTTACCATGTATCTTTATTATAAACAATCATAAATATCATGAATATACATTTTCTGTTGTCATGGTAACAACCTGAAGAAGTGAGCACATAAAATCATAGAAGCTAATAACTTTGTGAGTGCCTATCTTTATATGGCCCTGTTGCCCCTGTCTCCAAAAGTCTATGTGGTTTTGTTTTATAATGTAATAATGCTAGTGGAGCATGAAATGTCATCCTCCACAGTGTCCCCCCCGAGGGCCGAGAGGGAAAGGGGTGGGGGTTGATTTCAATACTTAGGAATGGGCTTAATATTCAACAATGATTCTGATACCACGATGATAATAAAAAAGGAAAAGAAATCCTTTGGCTTGCACTGTCCACTGTCAAATCAATTGTGAATTGTGTCAGTGAATTAATCTGCAAATCTACAAATTAGAGATGCTACTGTTTAATGTCTTAAAGCAGAACTAAGTAATTTCAGCGGTAGCGCTCCCCCAACAGGTCACTTGTGAGAATGCACTGTCGTAAATACTCTCTTCGTTCCCCACTTTCTCCACCTTTCAGTTAAGCATTCCCATTTGTTTTCACAAAGCCAGTGAACCTGATTATTTTCTCTCAGGTCTCACGTGGGTAATGTTATTTTACTCTTTAAATAAATAATAGCATTCTAAATTCTCCTTGAAATTCCAAACAGGTTGATCCAACACAGATGTGTTACTGTTAGCCTTGGGCTGATTTTGCATCTGGGCTAAAGTTGTTCGTTTCTACATTTGACAGTACTGACAACAAAGAACTACTGCTAAAACATATAACATTACTACTCTATCCAGATGAAACATCAGTCTGTTAATTACAGAAGTGACCAAGACATGACAAGAGCTTTGCGTAGGTGTGCTTACCTGGCGCCCCATGGCGTGAGCTGGTGGACTTTATAAGCGCTCCCTTCTCCGTTGCTCCCCTTTTGCCCACACACTCTTCTGGGCCTCTCTTGGTGGCCGCTCTATCCTTCAGCTCAGGTAAATTCCAATTCTCAAGTTCCCATGCATGTTATGTCCAAATGTATACAATCACTTCTCTTTTTAGTGCTGCTGCTTGGCCGCAGCTCTGCTCTGCATCAGTTCCTCGCTCCATTCATTTGCATAGCAGGAGGTGTGTGCGCTCATCAGGTAATGAACACCTGACACTCCTCTATCCATTCACCCATGCCCAAATACTTACCTGTTTCTTTTCTTAGTTCTACGAGTGGACCAAGTCACTCTCTTTCTATTGAGCCTCGCTGTGCGCCGCTGTGTCCCCTTAACCGTGACGACAGGTAACCAAAGGCCTTCTGCAAAATAATACATTCAGTAAGTCCACCTTCTAAATCGCTGTCTGCTTTTGGCGTTGCTGCATGACTGGCAGCTTCCAAAGGTGTCATGTGCTGGTCCGTGTTGTTCAGACCACGTCTGCTGAATTAATCTGTAGAGTTGTCCCCCTTGATCCAGCCTGGGATTGTGCGCTTGTGTTTCCAACCGCGGTATGTATTTCTGTAGCCCCAAATCTTGTACTGCAGGCTCCAATTGTAATCCCCACAATTTACTTTTTAGGTGCCAGCGGTGGCCCACAGTGGCTTGAGCACACTGCCATTGCTGCTTTGTTTTGATTTGTTTTGTTTGACTTTTGTTTCTGGATTGTGTGGTGTTGCCTTCATTTGTTGCCGTATTTATTGTGCTGCCTAGTTTTAAAGGAGATAGCTTTTTTTTAATTAAATGTGTCCTTTTCACAAATAAACACTCTGTAAATTATGGAACCTGGCTCTCCCTCCCTCATTATTGGTATACTTACCTGCGTGTCTTGCCTTTAGATTCTATTTTCCCAAACTAGATTTGGGGTGGCGTTGTTGCAACAATTAAATTAACATAAAAATTATAATAATTCCTATTTGTTAAACCCTCAAATACCACGCGTAGTCAGATATCACATCAGGGCTAAATTTTCAAATTGCACTTGTTTTTGCTTACTGACAACACAAGCTGCACATATCCTGCATGTACATGATACATTAGCCGGTCAGATCAAAGGATTTATACAAGCATTTGTCAATATTGTAAATTGTAAAGTTTCATAGCTACAGTGGAAAACGTAACATGCTAAGAACAAGCAAGGCAAGTTTATTTGTATGGCACAATACACAAAGTAATTCAAAGTGCTTTACAGAATAATAATTACATTAAAATCACAATACAGACAAACCAAAACATAAATAATAAACATAAATTAAAAAGAGAGAGAAACATTAAATTAGAGAGAAGAGTGCGGATTGAGAAATGAAAACCTTTCAGTCATATGCATAGCATCTACGAACAAGAGAACTGCGTACTAAAGCTAACAATTACTCAAACTGCATAACTGTAACAATGATATGAGCAATGCATATGAAACTTACGTGTTCAATAAGAATATTGCCAGATCTTCATTGCTCTTGCATCCTTCTCTTTCCTTGAGCTTTGCCATTCCTCAAACGCCTTTCCCAGATTGACTCGTGCGTGAGCTCGGGCTCTGTCCCATTCACGTTTTCTTTTCCTTGGGTCCTTGGATAAAGGATTCTGAGTCTCTTATGGCTGATACCTCACAAATGAACACTGGATATTTATTCTTGCAATGATAGTATCAGTAAGGGGTGTGTTGCTACCTCGGTTACCTGTCAATGTTGAAGTGCCGTAAAGCAATTGGCTCTCGCGAGAAAGAGAACAGACCCCTGAGAGCTGACATTCACCAAGTTGTATGTCTGGTTTTTCAGCCCAGAGACAGGTGGGGGTGCCAGTGTACCCTTCAAACACCCCAAAATGTCATATGTAACCATCAGAGGGTCTTTGAAAGAAAATGTTACTTAGTTCTGCTTTAATTATATCAAAACCAGAATACATTTTATGTAGTTTGCAGCAATCCAAATATATTTCCTTTTCACTTTCACATATTCCTAGTAGGGCTGAAACAAGTTATTTGATTAATCGCAACTAATCAGTTAACTTAAACAAGTTAATTGATTAATCACAACTAAACAATTATTAAGTAATTTAGTAATCAGTTAATCAATTTCTGAGCTATACACAGATTCAAACATGCTGAGAAAAGGGGTTTTAATTTTATTGTAAATATAAGAGGTTTTCTATGATGGCATCTCTTTACCATCATCTTTAGCTATCTAAACAACAAATTGATTAATTAGTTGGCTTAGATAGTGAGTTAGTAGTAATATTTGTTAGTTGCAGCCCTAATTCCTAATTTTTTGACTGTAATGAGTCTCTGAAACGTCACTGATACAAATGTTATGGTGTACCATAAAGGACGGTTATGGCGTACCATAAATGGACAGGTATATTTTTCACCTGTTAGTCAGATGACTTTTTATTTTTTTATTATTATATTGTTTGAGATGAATAAGTTGTACAGAGGCAGTGTACAATGTTAAACTGTTACTGAGATAACCTTGTACCAGGATAAGCATATTTTTCAAACTTAATTCTCTATTTTTATCTCCTTTTTTTTCACATGCTAAATAATGTTTTGAAATGTGTTTTCAATTAAGCATGTTTTACACAAACAGTGAGACTGCTCTGAGTAAGGGCCGTCAGGTTTCCTTGGTGCATTTTAATTGCACATACTGTGTCTGCTTTTAGAGGCACCACATAATGAACCTATTTCCTCGTGCTGTGTTCAGTTGCTGTGGGATAAATGAGTGCTCATTTAATTGCCTTAAAAGAACTTTCAAGTGGAAAGTAAAGATGATCATTTAGGAATCGATAACTTGAGGATTTGATGTGTTAATGATGTGCATTGGGCTTGATAGAGTTAAGACTTTGACTGACTCTCAGTAATACAGCATAATGGTGGTATTTTGATGAAATGATGGCCTATGATTAAAGGGTAGATCACTACGTCTACTATACACCTCTGAACAAAGCTCTACTGACCGCTGCTGCCAAAAAAGCAGCACACGCACATTCACGCTGTCATTGAATGTGTGTGATGAACTCTGAGTCCGGTGTTGGCTCCGTGCAGGATTATCTACGGTTCTGATGGTAGCCTACCTGCTGGTGACTAACTTTATAAAGTAACCAAAGCAGCACAATGGGAATAATTTTGTCATGAAATGAAATGGAGCTGATGACAGAAAGGGTGGCCTATGACAATGTCAAGAACTCTGACACTGCAGCATTAGGACCGCAGACAGTGTAAGAAAACACACTTAAGGACAGCGCTGTAAACGGCCTCATCTGAAAGAGCAGCTTTTGTACAGCTCCAGATCAAACCAAATTATAGAGCAATGCTAAGCTGATAAAGAAAGCGGGCGAGGCACTGTGCTCTACTGCGGGAGGGCATCCAGATGGCGCACAAACATCCTGTAATGGTGTTGTGAATGTTAAGCATTTATCATCCTAATATATTTCTAAATAGTCTTGAGCATGTTACATATTCTTTTTCAATGGACTAGTTTGATATTTATTTTTTCCATTCTTGTAATTCACTGAACGCACCACACCACGCCCCGAGTCTGCTCCACTGCACCTGATATTCAAGCATGGCACACCTCTTGTGCCATGCCTGAGCAGAGCTCCACCCCCCACACTTGTACTACTGCTAAGATTGGGGGCAAGATACGGCCCATGGTGTTAAAATATAATGTAATCAATACCATGGGACTGATATCTGATACCATATGCATCAGCAGTATTGTTATCACTGCATTCCTTTTTCCTTTGACACAACAATCCAAATCACAGGTGGTGGAATAACAATAAATGAGTGAGGCAGTAAATTCTGTTAATCTGTAACTATTATCAGAATCTGCTGGCACGATAGCATTTGGTTGGACTCAAGACATACCAGACTCACTTTAGGAAGACCAGACTGATATCCATCTGTATGAAAAACACAAAGATTATACAAATATGCCAGGAACACTTTTTGCATAATATGTGTCTGTACTGGCCTTGTAGAACCCCGTTTCTACTATCCAGGAGTTAAACACCTCCACACAAAAGTCACTGACGCCAGGATGGATTTAGACCGTCTTTATATGGCAGGTGTGAAACTGTAACAACATAACACAATATACATGAGTTTGAATGCAAAGAAATAGAGCAAACCACGTTTTATTATGCTACTGCTAATTCAAATGCAGTCCAACACTCATGTTAGCATGCAACCTAACTGGCAAATAGTTTTTTATACAGTGAAATTAACTTGTTATCTTCTCTAATCTTATTTATGAACACCTTTAAATGATATTATTTATTTATACTTACAGGGAATACTGTCCATGAACTCAACACAATGTAATAACACATGTACGCAGCTTATACCCTACTGTGTGCACTACCGCACATGACCTACAGGGGAAACTTCCTGTTTTCAATTAAAGGGCCAGCAGCAGGCCAAACCAAAATATATAATAGGCAAAACAGACATGTCAGAACAGTGTCCTTTATGTCATTTCAGTGCATCTAGAAATCCTTTTTGCATTAAGTATTGGCTCTTTACTATAATATTCAATAGTGATTTCCCCCTGGTGTCTCATAATAGCATCAATATCTAGTTTGCACTGACTGCTGTGTATAAATACACAAATGTCAAACCAATATTATGCAGTGTTCTCCCCTCCCACTGTGTGAACCTCAGTGCAGTAGGCCTCCTGGAATAGGTCCAGTTAACAAGCTGTCTATTTACTCTATTGACTGGTATGGTTCAATGATATTGAATGTTATAATCTAAACAGAGTCCATAATGGTACCCAGTGCAGTACTTGATTGCATCTAATATATGGTAACCACATGAGGAGTGAAATGAAGAGGGTAAACAGTTTTAAATAGGATTCCACAAAAACATGCTTGATTCATTAAAAAAGTGTCACAAATTCTGTGAATGTTGAACAATTACTCTTCAGTGTTCGTAAATAATCTAACATCTACCATTTTTTCTAATAAGTAAGTTATTAGATTTGAGAAATTAAATGAAAGTAGGATTCTGTTTAGAGTACATGTTTCAAACAACTCCAGCAGCATTAACATTTGACAGGAGAATGAAATATGATCTGATTAACTAACACAAGAATCTCATGCATTTCAGAAGTTTGTAGAGGTCTAAACTAGAGTCTTTGCAAATTTGATAATTACGTCAACTCAAATGACAGTTTTGATTTAATTGCAATATTCAGGCAACACAGGCCTGAGTTGGTGTAATCCCATAGTCATCCAAATGTGTTACATAGCAAGAAAGTTTTCATTAAGAGTTAAGACTTTTCATTGTGTTCTGTAGCCATTGCTGTTGTAGGACTGAACATATCGTATAAAGACTCTAGCACTGAAACTATGGTAGCAAACTGTTTACTGTCTTTGATTTCAGGGATGAAAGACCAAAACATTTCCACAGTCCAGCTGATAATCTTTTGAAGTCTGGCTATGCAGAAATAGTCTCTCTTGTCCACTATTGTATCACCTATAAAACAATTACCAAATAGAGAATTATCACCATTGAAAATGTTAGCACAGTGATAACACAACAAACCTCTCCTCATTTATGTTGTTTGTTTTGGAAATGAAAAGTAAAATTATTTTTTCCACATTCCCCAGAAATAGTAGCAAGCACTTTCATGACATCTGAAATGTGCTTTTGGGGAACACGTCTGCTGCTGTGCCCAAGTACCACTTCAGTAGAGCTCTTCTTGTGCTTCCTTTTAGATTGGATTTTTTTTTCAAAAGAGTGTCTCAAATTTTAGTATTCAAGAGTTACTAAAACCTAAGGAATATTCAAATCTATGCAGAATTAAAAAAAAAAAAACAGTGAAAGGTGAAAACAGTGTAGGCGAGATTACATTATTATTTCAGAAAACCTAGGAAGTAGTTAATATAATGCTTGATTAGATGAAGTAGGCACCAGATGAGGGAAGCTTGTTTGGTCATAAAGTATTGTGAATTGTTTCAATGTGAGTGATTAATCTGTCAAAATGAGAAATATTTCTAAGACAGCACGCAGAGCTAATTGTAATGGCAATAAATGAGGAAGAAATTTTAATAAAAACACTTAACATGTGTGCAGATAATTGCGCTCCAGCAAAACTCTATTAAATTTTGAATATATATTAGACTAATTGCATTTGCAAGCTGTGGATGCGAGCTTTTAAATTGTGGATATTTTTAGGCACAACTGACAACTTTTATTTTATGTTACACTATACATAAAATTAACCAGAAGGAGGTCACTTTCAAAGACAGATCATTTGATTGAAGAGAACCATGCGGAATAAATGGTTAATCATCAGAAGTGAGAGAACCTTTAGCTAGGTTTAGCTAAAAGTTTGTTCGAAAACACGTTCTTATGGTTCAAACAAGACAACATTTGATATTTCAGCTTTCATATCTTAAAGAACACATATTATGCATTCTTGTGGCTTTTAAACATACTTTTGTTCACATTAGGATTAGGATTTCATATTTTTTACTTTAAGGTGCGCTGTGTAACTTTTCTGGTGGATTGGTCCACAGTATGGCATTACACTTCTTTATCAGACAGCAGATAACTCCATAGGATCAAGTTACATGTCAGATCTGTGGGAAGGCGATCCCACTCACACTAAGAATGTAAGTTTTTAAGTCAATAAAAAACATGTTATTGGGTAAATGCAAGGTGGATATGTTTAATGCCATATTAGGACATTCCAGACAAAGTAACAACATCTCCATGGAGATGTAGCCCTCTGCTGGCAGTACTGCTAGTAATAGCTCTAAATGCCCTAAATCTACGTTCAATGAGGAGGTTGGTTGGAAATGAATCGAAAGAAGCACACTACAATGGATTAAGATTACCGCCCGTCCTGGCCTGGATAAGTGGAAGAAAATTGACAGATGGACTTTATCAACTGACCCTTAGTTTCATTTGCATCAGGCATGTCCAAACTATGGCCCTGGGGTCAAATGTAGCCCTCAGACCAATTGTTTTGGCCCTCAGACTTCCAGGTGAATTGGCCCATACTACCGTTTTTGCAATCTGCCTTGATCAAGCAAATTTAGTGTGTCCTTTTGAGGGTCTAAGCATGAACAAAGGTCTAGTGGATCATTCAAACATGTTATAAATGCATATATTTGAATTACTCACTGTTTTGGCCACCAGTCTATGACCCTTGGTCGGCCCTCACGATGCCCTGTGTTTTGAGATGTGGCCCTTGATGAAAAAAGTTTGGGCACCCCTGATTTACGTGGTGTTGGAGCTCCCCCTGCTGAAAAGGAGAAAAGTAAACAAATCCCCCATGAATGCTGTTCTATACAAAAGAGATTCTTATAAGCTTTTAGGAATGTTATAATGTTGTTACCTCATCAAAAACATGGCTTCAGTTGTGTTTTGTTTCATTCACACATGTTTGAGTAAACTAGATTATTATCAAAATGCTCTGTTCTAACTTGTGATGTGATGTATTTACAGTTTTCAAGTTAAACAGAAAACATCCTCTTCCATCTTGTGATGTCATGGTAATACAGGAAGTGTTTTTAAACTCCATACATTTTCACCAGCACTATTTGGATGATTTCAGCCTTGGAATTGCCCATTTCTTTTGAACTAAAAGGTAACAGTTAATAATAAGAATAAGAACGTGAGAATGAATCAATACGGTACTTCAGGTATGTTACTGTGAAACATGAATGAAACAACATTATAACATAGATCAGAAAATAGCGCAATATGCCCTTTAAAATGTGAAAATCGTGTTTTTTTAAATAGTCACTGTGCCAGAAAGTGCACACTTACATCAAACTTGCACCATGTGAAACTTGATCTGAACTTGGTGAACAAAAGTGGACAACCCATTATATTCCGAACACAGACTTTTCTGAAGACCTCTGGCTGCTGCTTTGGCCAGGTCAGAGCACAGAATGAATAGAGCTTCAGTGCTTCAGGCTATAGATTTTAAGGAAAGCGTTTTTGACAAATTTTGGCAAGTTTGACACTCCTCATCAACATAAATATGTAACATGTGCTCTTTAAAAGTTGTCAAAAAGTACAAGGTGTCCAGAAAGTACATGTTCTAACAAAACAAATGAAAAACTAAAAAGATTATTTTGGTCTTCTTAAAACTGAATTGGTTATCATATCTTTACTCTTTAGAACTTTCCCACAACTGGACTGCCCCCTTTTGGATTGTGCTGATATTGCCTAATCGAGTGTATTGTTGCTTAAAGGGACTTTATGTAGCTTGTGCACTTATTGGGTTATCACCACTAAACCTGATTTGTCAGTGCCTCAATCTGGAGATAGAGGACACAAATGGACAGGCCATGTCTCATGTGAAAGCTCAGAACCTCCAAAGTTGAGCTGCAGAGGCTGCACTGGCACTGATTCATGATTGGCTGTAGGTGATGGGGTTTAGGTAGTGACCATTCAGATCAGAGAGAGGCACTTGAAACCAACTTCAGCACTGAACCCAAATGAAAGACTCATGTGAGGCTCATTCTGCTTTCTGATTATAATAGGTCTTAAAAACCAAAATTCCAAATTGTAACATAAACAACTTGGCCATCATGTTAATATTTTTGTAATTAAGAATAAATCAATGATCCAATGGTTATCAGTAAATGTAATATTTTATTTGAGCATATCTACCTCCTGTCTGTCCACACAGATAAGTAATGTTTATGAAAATATTAATTAAACTCTTACACATTGTTCTTTTAATATGGCCACTGACACTTTTTATTGCCCAATTTACTAATTTCCTGTCTCACTTTTAGGAGTGTATACATTCTTACTTTTCTAGAATATATTCCCAGACAATGATGCTGTTTGACAAAGGAGACAAAAAGTTCTTAGAACGCCTCCCACAGGGGATAAGAACGATGATAACAAAAGTAATTTTAGGTTACTGCTTAGCTGGGCATTTTTCTCCCAGACAGGTGCACATAATTTATTGTACACTTCTTATCAGGCTTGATCTATTGCCATTGAAGTCACTAGTCGCCCCCTACATCACTCAGCTTGGGGTTTTATTAAATTCTGGTGAAAGTGCCTTGCAAAAGTAGAAAGGGTACAGTATAGGTTGAGTTTTACCTCTCATCTGGATGGTTGCCGGTTCATTCCTCGCCTGGACACATACGAGGCAACGCGTTCTGATTCAAACCCTCTACAACGACTGCCTATGGTTCCAAGGAATGGTATAACAAAAACGGGTTGGTTTAGTGGTTACAGGTGATATCGATATCTGTCCAATATTGATAATTTTGTCCATATTTGGCTTTATCCTCAGTGCATCAGTTCTGTCTTTTTGAACAGACTCATGAGATAAAATTTAAATAGAATAAAATTTAATCTAAAAAAACTTCTCTCAATCAATGCATTGTTATTAAACATTATTCACTCTTGGATGAAATCCATTAGATTTTACACTCATTGATAATATAAGATGGTAAAAAAAAAAAACTCTCAAACTCAATTGGAGCAGGGGCTGAAGTTATAAAATCAGTGTTGGTTGGGGGACTCATGTTAACATATAACATATTACATATGACCACCAAACTATCATGCAGCCTCACATAGAGTAAACTTGAATGAATATTTTCAATATCAATATGTTTAAGATATATTGTTCAGCTGTATCTCTCTCTCTCTCTCTCTCTCTCTGTCACTCCCTCTCTAAGCATTATATTTGATTCCAACCATCAAATCTTTTGATTTCTTCTATCATGTATCATATATATATATATATATATATATATATATATATATAGATAGATAGATAGATAGATAGATAGATAGATAGATAGATAGATAGATAGATAGATAGATAGATAGATAGATATAGATATAGATATAGATATAATGCAAATGTAAATTTGAAGGTGCTTTAGCACTGTTGATGCCTGGGTCCCCTCCTCTACTCCTCTATGGCTGCTCCTTTTGGGTGCTGGATGGCTGTGCTCATTCATAACACTTAAGGAGATGCAGTCCTTGTCGTGCTGAGAAGAGTTCAGAAGACACATCCTGCACCTTCCTGGACAGTTTCTCATTTTCTTTGTTGTTAGATCTCCACCAACATCAATACAAGTGGTTTGAGTGTCCTTTATAGGTGCTTTGAGTATTTCTTTCCTCTTCTCTCACTGTACTGTTATAGAGAGATCTTATCTCCTTGTACGCACGTTTTCCAGCTCTTTCTTCAGGAGAGTAGCTTTGAGCTCTTTCAATTCAAAGTCTTTTTTGGTGTTTCGTTAGTGACTTTTCTGGAGTTGGCAAGGTTTTGTTTCAGTTGCACATGTTCCTGTATTACAGAATTATACAGGTACCGGATCTCATAATGTGCATTAATTTGCTTGTGCTTCTGAAGAGCAGTAAGCTTTTGCAACTCCAAATCTTTTGTCTTTTCCATGACTTCTTTGGAGTTGGTAAGCTCTTGTTTTAGTTGCACATTTTCCTGTTTTGTAAACAGGCACCTGAGCGCCTTATGTGCAGGAACTACTGTAGCTCTTGACGTCCTGCTTCTGAAGAGTAGCAGTGAACTCCAAGGCCTTTTCTTTGGCCATCTTCTCCTTAGTCTTAAGCTTGCAGTCCAAAACAAAGCTTCTTTGAACCTGATCTGCAAACTCGGGCCTTGGCCGCTCCAATTCTTCAGCCCTCTGACCAGAGCGCTGTCCTCCAGGGGTGTAAGGTCTTGGACCAGACTTCTTTCCCCAGGGTTTCAGGAGTCCTAGATGTTGAGAGACATCAGTTGTGTTTCTGCTGGCTGGTCTCTGTTGGTGAGAGGCAGAGCGGAGCCTCCAGGTCAACATCCTCATCGTAGAAGTGGACATCCTCTTCTGATGTATAAAGGACTTTGTTGAAAAAGTAGTCAAGCTCTCTATTTTTTTGTGCGTATTTACCAGTGTACTGAGAAGTTATGAGTCTAAACTTGTCTCTTGAGAACAGAACATAGGCACAATTTATATATAGAAAGTAACATCATCCCCATGCTGATCAAGGAATCTTGATCTTGATCTATGAGTTTGCAAAAATGATTTGCACTGATAAAAAATATAGTTTTATTAACTATTAATAACACAATACTATTATATTATTATTGATTTGTCAGTTGCCCATCCTATCATTGGTTTTAAAAGAACTACATTTTGGTGACTGACATTGACTGATGAAAGGGTTGTGTATGTTTAGCATTTCCGCATGAGTCTCTACCTGGATGCGACAGTTGGCAGTTTATTTCTAAGCAATGTGTGTTTGTGCTTGTGAGACTTGTGTGTGGCGTGGAATTATCCAACACGAAAACAAAGTCTCTCGGTCTCCTGGTCAGGACACTTGGGGAACACACCAGGTCCAGACCGAACAAAGGAGGGCACACAACTCCAAGGAAAACCTCTTGTGGCACAAAACTGTAAATTCAAAACTGTGCCATCCCTGTCCAAAAGCAGCGGGGTGGACTGCTAAGACACTTTCTTCCTCTTCCTCAGGGGCTGTGACACACTTGATGGTGGTGGAGCAGCCTGTGGCTGAGGGTCCCTGGGGTCAGCCAGTGATGCGGTGGGAGCCTGAGGGCCTGTGGCATTGGTCATCACAGTGTGTGAACAGAGGGGTTAAAGCCAGGCCTGGGCCCTGCCCAAGTCAAGTCTGACCTGAGGACTGTCTGGGCAGGCATCCTGCATGGAAGACAGAGCTTCCCGCTTTTTGGCTTCGCACCTCTGTTGCACAGAAGCAAATGTGGAGCCGAATATCCCCTCTGGGACAACTGGCATGTCCAAAATGTCCTCCCTCTCTTTGTTGGAAAGATTGGTGAAGTTCAACCGCCTAGCACCAACATGGCCATACATTTGCCCACAGCTTACACAGCACAACACTGGACATGAAGGCAAATGTCAGTAGTATTGTTGTCCCACATTGTAGGGTTAGAGACGTTAGCCATGTCCTCAAAGTAGGGCTGGGCAAAAAAATCGATTGAAAATAAAAATTAAATTGGCAAGTCAAAGCGATTTGTTGATTCGTTTTTTTGGAAAATCAATATTTAAGATTTTTTTTTAATACAGTGCATACATTTTGCATTCATCAAGACTTCTTATAGGCTTTCCATACTGGAAGCCAGTGCACAGTAATGTGCAGTTATCTGAGCTTGTCACACAATATTATTCAGCTTAGAGCTAGAGAATAGATCGTTTAATTCATTTAATTTAATTCATAGGGGCGTAATGGTACATGTATGAACCCTTTGGTCCAGGACGGGCCAGGGCTGAGCACGTGTGAAATTGTGCAATTTGTGTGTTTCTGTATTGAACTGGCGCGACTGGGACTAGTTTGCGAGTGAGCCATTCTCGAGCCAGTTTTGTGTCTGGCGGCTGATCCTACAGTCCCGGGTGCACCGCACAGCCGCCCACACTTCGCCACGGGCTTCCGGCATGGCCCATAGGATCAGCTGCGGTGCACGTGCTCAACAACCTAGTTCTCCACTCACGACTGCAGACTAAACCAGGTCTGAACAAGGTCTGAAACAAGTCTAAACCAGTTCTAAACCAGGTCTGAACCAGGACTGAACCCGGTCTGAACCAGGTCTAAACCAGGTCTAAACCAAGTCTGAACCAGGTCTGAACCAGGTCTAAATCAGATCTGAACCAGGTCTAAACCAGATCTGAACCAGGACTGAACTGAACCAGGTCTAAACCAGGTCTGAACCAGTGTTGAACCAGGTCTGAACCAGGTCTAAACCAGGTCTAAACCAGGTCTAAACTATGTCTGAACCAGGTCTGAACCAGGTCTAAACCAGATCTGAACCAGGTCTAAACCAGGTCTGAACCAGGACTGAACTGAACCAGGTCTAAACCAGGACTGAACCAGTGTTGAACGTCTGAACCACCTCTTGTTTTTTTTCCACAGCCGTATTGAGCACACCTCACACTTCGTTTGGTTGTAAAATTCCATTACTTCAGGCTTGTGAATGGGTCCAATACTTGGTTGTGTGTGCATGGATGACAAGAGTAGGACAAGCTTCTTTTTTGAAGCTGCGTCACAGAGGAAGGACACCAAAGTTAGTTCATTGGTGAAATGCAAAGCACTGGAGCCTGGCATGAGATTTTTTTTTTTATCTTTCATCACATGTGGGATCTCTCTTTTGTTTGCTTTCACCATCCCCACAAGGATCATGCCACAGTTCTTCACATTCCTGTTTGTCTGGTGGTATTGCTTGGCCACTCCTTGGTGAAATAATGGCCAAGAGTTTGACCACCCTGTGGTTGTGCCACCTGCATCCCCAGGTATGGTATCCCTGCCAAGAGGTACTTGGTGTGGACATCATTGGCAAGGACAAGCTTGATTCCATATTTGGCAGGTTTGTTGGGGATTTACATCCTAAATGGACACCACCCTCTGAATGCCAACAGCTGTTCATCCACAGTTATGTTTTCCCTGGACACATACAACTTTTTACAGTTGTCAACGAATATGTACTATATTTGTCTAATGGGAGCACATTTGTCCATGGTCTATCTTTCCTGCCTTGTGTCAGGGTCATCAAAATGCAGACAGGCAAGGAGAAATGAAAAGTGACCCTACCCTGTGACATAGCAGCATGATACACAGGTTTTCAGCAAATACATCCTGGCGGTCCCAACCCGCAACCAGCCTGCCTCTACAGTGACACAGGTCCTGGTCACAGAGTGGTTTGCAAAGTTTGGCATGCCGGCACGCATCCATTCTGACCAGGGCCGAAATTTTGAGAGCAAACTTATCCAGCAATTGTTGTACGGGATCGTCAAGTCTCTCACTACCCCATACCACGCAGCGAGTAATGGACAGTGCAGGCGCTTCAGTCGTACACTGCACAACATGGAGGGGCTCCTGAAGAGATGGTCGGCCATGTTGGTTTTATAAGTGGACACATTAGAGGATATTAAAGAGCCGGACTAGACACTGTGCTGAAAAATTACCCAAATGACCAACGCCAATTTGGGCTTTTGAATGGCTTGTTATGAGGACCGTCTGTGAGAGTGAAAAAGTCAGATAATATAATCCACTGATTTTCAAACAGTGTGCCGGGGAACAGTGGTGTGCCTTGAGATGTTGGGAGATGTACCTTGAAAAAAATTCAAATTTGAGTTAACAAATTCACACATGGATTTAACTGACTTTTTTGTTTAGTTTAGTTTACATGGTCAACAAAATTAAAACAGATTGCCTCACTCACTGGTTAATTTAATATATAATACATTCTATAAACAAGAATAATACACATGCAGGAAATGCAACTTCATGATTTACATCTTTTCTCTACTAAATAAGAGTGCTTTTGTGTAATTTTTCTAATGGAGGGTCTGTTAAATGTGATTCTCCATGAAGATGTTATTGCTTTGTCTGGAATGTTTCACAGTATGGTAATAAACCTTTCTATCTTCATGGAGACCAAACCAAGTTACAGGTCAGATCTGTGGAGAGGTAACCCCACTAACTGTCAGAATGCCTTTTTGTCTAGGCATTTTTGAGCTATAAAACCACATGTAATTTAATAAATGTAAGGTAGATCTGTCATATTGTCAGGCAGAGGAATGACATCCTAGAAAGAAGGAGGTGGCGGGCCACTAACCAACAGTTTACGTAGTGCACCTTTAAATATTCTTTTAAGCATAAACAAATACAGGACTTCATCATCTAAACTTTTCCACACATTCACCCCTTGGACTGACAGACTTCGGTTTAGCATTTGTTCAAGCTTAAGGTTTTTCTTATTTATTCATCCATGTTGCTCTGTTCTTTAGCAAATGAGGCTGTGTAAATGCATTTCCTGATACAGTAACATGCAAGTTTTAGAAACAGTAACATGCAAGTCTGTGGTCCATGATAGATTGCTTATTTGAAATGAGTTAATTGTATAGGACTTTCAGGACATCTAATTACCAATATGATACTAGGTAGTGCAGATAGATGATTTAAATCCAACTGTCACTGACCCAAAATGAAAGGAATAAAATAAAACTAATCAGATATGCTATGGCGGAGTTTGCTTGGTTCCCCCTGTGTTTGGCTGGGTTTCCTCTGGGCACACTGCTGTTCTAACCTGGCTAGTTTGATATGACAGGGACTTGCCGGGATGTTCAATTGAGTACTCCAAGTTGATTGGTTAAAGCATCACAACAGCAGAGCAAGATGAAAAATATAACTTTTGTTAAGATGTAATTTATCTACCGTATCTAGTAAAATTAATATAGTTAAAACCATTTAAATTCTAAAGCTTCTATAAAGCTCTATGTTCACATATGAAAAAGGTAAATATGCTTATACTATTATATTGTATCTTTTAAATCATGCATCATGTTTCAAAACAAATTCTTTTGATTATTATGTTAAATGTGTTACAGAAAGGGACTGTGATAACTATTGTCAACTAATCTTTTAATTTCACCCAACAAGACAAATAATCTTCTTTTGTGGAAAACATTTGACAACACCACCCATCTTAAATGTAATATATTCATGCCTTTATTAGTTTACAAGGCTTGGGTAAAGCCCATGTGGCATTATTGTTGGTGGTCTGATAAGTTGTGAACAGCATTGGTTATTACGGAGTCCCAGTGAAGGCAGCATCAGCTCTGGTCCACTCACTTTAGAGGTGCGTTCTAATTAAAGCGAGGTTAATTACCCTGAAAGCTTGCTGACAGGCTAATGCAGTTCATTCCAGAGCAGAGCCACCAAGCAGCCAATGCCAAGATGTATTTATAAAACAAATAATGAGGAGCAAATAATTATGAAAATGAATAATTAACAGAGTAATCACATTTTCAGCAGCTTAAAAAGTACTTGAACTAAGTTTGGTGGTTTGTCTGTATTGCCTGGCAACAACTAGAGCCATATAGCAAAAGAAAAGTCACTTCTGGCAACTGGAAAAAAGTTGACCTTCAGACAGATTTAAAGCAGTGTCCCACCAGTTACCCGGCCAGAACTGAAGAAAACATTTGATGAGTAATGAAATGTCTTCACTTTTTCACTTTTTCAAACTGGAGCTGTAGCAACCTGCTCCATTGGCCTCTCCAATAGTCGCCTCTCAAGCAATTGCTATAAAAGCACTCTCTATCCACCATAGCAGCAGAGCCCTACGCCTCCTCTGATAATCCATCTCCTCTTGACCATTACCAGAGTAGGTCTCCAGTAGACTTGTCATAGCTGCACATCACGCATCTGTACCAAAATGGCTATACAACACTGCAGAAACGATTAAGAAAATAAATTGGAGAACAAAGTAAGTACAGAACAGTGGGCTTATACTGGTGGTAGTGGGTTGAGTACTGAAGTATAAACATGCATGAATAATTTAACATACAACTTGAAGAGGGTGAATGAGAAGGGGAAACAACTTTAACAACTTTTTTTTGTTAAAAGCTTTAAAAAGTCCATTTAAGGACATATACTATGGATAGTTTTTATTGTTATTGGCATTTTAAACATGCTTTTGAGTACCTTTGCTCTGGAATTTCATGTTTTAGAATTTGTATAGGAAATACACATTAACTTGCGTCAGTCAGTACTCCCTCATCTAATGATTATCACGCCATTAATGTGGTGGTCAAAACTACAAGTCTGGCAATGATTTATAGGCCTACAAAGGAGATGTCCTGATGATGCCCCAGTACGAGTAATATGTGTTTTCTGAATGAAATGAGCGCTTTAAATCTTGTTTTTTTGAATAATATGCCCCTGTCCTTCAAGCAAAAAGGTGGTTTGGCAATTAGAAATTCCACTAGGCCTAGCTTTTGAAAATATCATACATTTTTTGATTCCTCCATACTGAATAAATATATATTACAAAGTACATATTTAAACCTTGTGTCAAACTGTGATATTTGCTTATATTAAGGAATTAGTGTGAATAAATTAATATAACCCCCTTTAAAAATTGGGACTTAACTGGGACTGAACTCGGAACTAAACCTGGACTAGGCAATGACTAAACAAGAACTAGAATAGCACCAAACCAACTCTACATTAGATTCAAACTGCACCCAATTAAGGACCAAACCAAGACAAGTATGAACGCACTACATATCTCCCATATTCCCATACCACAGATATAAAGGCCAGAATTTCCCTAAAACACGAGCGGTCAGAGCATAAGCTGAACTATCAATGTTTTGTTTTTTTCAATTTTGGGTGTATACCTAGCATGTTCATAATGAGTTTGACTTATACATAACGTATTAGTAACTTATATAGAACTTTTTGATAACTTATGCCCAACGACAGTCTAACTCAGGCATAGTGAATGGCAGCGTATTACTGACAATCACGTGCAGTGGCTAATAAAAGAAGCTGCCGCATGACAAATCTTAACTGTACTAGACATTGCAGTAGCAACATTATAATCAGTATCATGCTGAAGACAACTCCGAACACTGCCAAGAAGTCTCCTGGTCATGGCCGTGGGTGTAGATGTGAACGCACGGAGGATCCATCATCACCCACATCCTCATGTTCACACTCACACTCTGACGGAGATGATGCAGGTTCCAAAGCCTCTCCAACATCGTCAGTGGCATCAGTAGCTGCGTCCGTGGCCTCCACCTCTCAACCCTTACCAAAAAGAAGAGGGCCAAGAAGACATAGAGGAGCAGCTCATGTGTGATTTCCTTCGCGAGAACACCATCCTCTGAGACATCAAGAATACTGACTACCGGAGGGTGGAAAAGCTCTGGGAGGATCAAGGCCATGGGGAAGACTGTCGAGCACCTTCAAGGGTGGTTCAACTCCTTCCGAGACACCCACACCCATCTCCACAAGAAGACCAGCAGTGACGGCGTCCTGGAACTGACAGAGAGGGAGCAGTGGGTGAAGCAAACTTCAGCTTCCTCAAGACTGTGGTCCGCCAATCATGCTGAGCCCGTCAACAATGTAAATATAAACATATATTAATATTTATGTATATTAATTTTATTGTGATTACAAATCATTGAATTTGCCTTGTATTTTTGCCTTTTATTTTACTTATCACTTATTTTTTATAATTGCAGGTGAAGGCAAACACTGCAGCACACAGTGGGGGCTGCTGAGGCTGCCTGTGCAGACATCGAGGTTGATGACAACAGCCTGTCCCCTCCTCATCCTCACAGCATAAGGGCAAGCATGGCAAGGACGATGACCTGTTGCTACAGTCACTCCAGAAGTGAGTTTACGAGTCCATGCACAGCCTCAACCCATCACAGCCACTGCAGCCTTCACCAACTACGTGCGTGACAGCCTGGTCAGCATGTGTAAGCGCAAGGCACAGTCACGCACCAACACCATCCTTAGTGGCCTCATGGATGAGGAGAGACGAACTTCCCAGGGTCACCACCATCTGCCTCCTGCTTCCATGCGACCCAGTTCAGCACCGGCTACCTACACCCCCACGTCGTCAGAGATGTACCAGCCACCTCTCCACATGTGGAGACACAAGGTCCCGGCTGTGTCAGTCTGGGGTTCAGAAACAGCTGACTATGTGGACCAGTGCATGCAGCAGCCACTACAGCCACAGCAGCAGCCTCAGTACCAGCAGATGATGCCTCATCCTCCTCAGCATGCGTTCCAGCCTCTTCCTCAGACCACGGGGAGCTGAACACCCTTCCACCACCAGAGAAGAATTATTTACAGTGACAGATGTGTGTTTCTCAGGATTAGCAGAAACACTGTTTTGGCCATTTTTGTGTCATTTTGTGTATGACCACTGTTATCATGTTCCATTATTTATCAGATGAATAAAAGTTGATATCAGATGAATAAAAGCTGTACAATGTTGAATTAGTTGATGTTATATTTAATATTTAATTCATAAATAACTAACAATAATAAATTACTTATGGCCTTATCCTTTGTATCTCTATGAAAAGTAGCTAGTTTATATATATATATATATATATATATATATATATATATATATATATCCCGAATCTCCCCTATAGTCAATAACAATGTATTATGAATTAAAAAGAAAAATTATATTTATTGAACATTTACAAATTGTACATGTATATTACAAAGTGCATAATAGGAAAATGGCTTTTTTCTATGTCCCTGTCACCAGGCTCCTGGAACAAAGTTGCGGTTCTCATTCTCTGCCCGGTCAAGCTGCTGGTTTCTCTTGGGTACCTGGAATTTGAATTTTATTTTATTTATTTTATAAAGCGCACCAAAAATTAAAACATATTCTAAGGCGCCTGTACAATAAAATGTGATATGATGATACATATAATATTATTGGGGAAATTAAGTAATTTTTGTAAACATAGGCTAAAGATTTAAATAGGCTAAATAGGCTAAAGGCTAAAGATTTAAATGTGTTGTAAACTGTATGAAATATGCTATGTAAACATGAATTACCTGGTCCTCATGATGTTGTGTAGGATCAAGCATGCTTGACAATGCGCTTGACAGTGGAGGGGTGATGCTGCATGGTAGAATCTGGATTCAGGCTGGTTGTAGGGTGAAGGCATCATCACCGATGAAGAAGTAGGGCACATTCTGGTTGTCACTGGGAAGAGGCTCAGGGTCAGGGAAGCCTAGAGTACCATCTTCAGCGCATTCCTTCAGCTCACAGTCATTGTATATCTGCGCATCTGATGCTGATCCGCTACCACCAACATCTGCCCAAATTATTGTATAGTTGGCATCCACCAGCGCCATCAGAACAATGGAGTAGAATCCTTTGTAGTTGAAATACTGGGACCCACTCTTTGCAGGACAGCAGCAGGGCCGATTTTTCCACTGCAGAGTGGCCGGGGGCCCATTAAATATTAACACTGTATTAGATTTAATTGATCTCACTTATTTGGATTCAATAATAAATCTAATCAAATAAAAAAAAAAAAAAAGTGTGTGTCTGTAAAGTGAGCTAACAAGCTAAATGCTGATAACCTATGCCAGGGGTATTCAACTAAAATTTGAGAAGGTCCAGTTGTAGAAAATCTCCTCAAGCAGAAGTCCGGGACATTATTAGGGATGCAACTATACATGGGTCACTATATCAATCTGATTTTGATACGTTATAAGACACACACAAAAAAACTCATAATTTTTTTCTGATAATGTGTATAATATAATAACACTGTGCTATTAATGAAACATTACATATATTACAGTATAACTACTGTACAGTTGTACTTCATATGTGTTTCAGTTCATTTGGTTTAATGAATCACAGCTCAGAATTTTAATCTAGTGAAAATAAGAACGGAGTGTTCTCAGGCTATTTCATATTTTATAATACAGCCAGTCTACGCTTAATCTAGAGTGGTAGAGGAGTTACACTATCAAACTATTCCTTTTTTGATGATGACGACTTGATGATTTCTTTTCCTCTTAAGTCCTCTCACTGCTCATGCCCCGTGCCGGCGCTGCTCTCCAGCAGAGACAGTATGTAGCTACTAGAGTTGCCACTTATCTCTGACAAAAACCTGGACATTTCAGCAACCTAATTAACTGTTTTGCTTATAAGCAGCGACCCCTTTCACACATCTAACCCATGACAAAAATTGCCCTTCTACAGCGAGAATGAACATAACTTCGTGATGAAGCTGTTGCTTTAAGTAGTTACTGTGGTTAATGTCAACGGATGTGTTTATCATTATTGATAGAATTGCTCATAGGAGCAGAGGTGGTGGCATTTTTTTTTTTTTTTGTTTGTTTGCACCAGAGTGAGACAGACAACTAAGTTCTGCTTGATTTTACTCATGTGGAATGAAAAATTATTCATATTAAATTTGCTAAGTTTGTTTTATACTGCATTTACAGACATCTCAGGTATTCCTGACTGAACCAGGTCTAAACCAGGACTAAACTAGGACTAAACAAGGTCTAAACCAGGACTAAACCAAAACTGAACCAGGTCTAAACCAGGACTAAACCAAAACTGAACTAGGTCTAAACCAGGACTAAACCAAAACTGAACCAGGTCTAAACCAGGACTAAACCAAAACTGAACCAGGTCTAAACCAGGACTAAACCAAAACTGAACTAGGTCTAAACCAGGACTAAACCAAAACTGAACCAGGTCTAAACCAGGACTAAACCAAAACTGAACCAGGTCTAAACCAGGACTAAACCAAAACTGAACCAGGTCTAAACCAGGACTAAACCAAAACTGAACCAGGTCTAAACCAGGACTAAACCAAAACTGAACTAGGTCTAAACCAGGACTAAACCAAAACTGAACCAGGTCTAAACCAGGACTAAACCAAAACTGAACCAGGTCTAAACCAGGACTAAACCAAAACTGAACCAGGTCTAAACCAGGACTAAACCAAAACTGAACTAGGTCTAAACCAGGACTAAACCAAAACTGAACCAGGTCTAAACCAGGACTAAACCAAAACTGAACTAGGTCTAAACCAGGACTAAACCAAAACTGAACCAGGTCTAAACCAGGACTAAACCAAAACTGAACCAGGTCTAAACCAGGACTAAACCAAAACTGAACTAGGTCTAAACCAGGACTAAACCAAAACTGAACTAGGTCTAAACCAGGACTAAACTAATACTAAACCAGGTCTAAACCAGGACTGAACCAGGACTGAGTATCGGGACGGCCCGGAGGTGTGCCCATGTGGACTGTCTGTTGACTGCAGCCGTCGCCCGATCGCGGCCTGAGCCACACCTGAGCTTGGAGCCATGCCGCCCCGAGTCTCGGCTCGGGGCTGCATGGCTCCGAGCTCAGGTCTTTTATGTCATAAATCCCCAAAGTCACTTTCTCAAGCAGGAAAATAAGGCACTTGCGGACAGCTGCTGATGCCCTGGAAGTATTTTTCTCCTGTTTTGTCACAGTGTCCAAGACACGGTCGGGGGCATCTGAATTCAAATGCAAAGGCGTCTAAATAGAGGCGTCCAGCGCGTTTTTGGACGCTGTGGTTTGAACGTACTATAAAGGTAAAAACGATCTCAGGCTGTGGAAAAGTCTGTATTATGATATAAAATATGAATCAAAATCATATTACTAAAGACTGTTACATACTTTTCCGCAGCCTGAGATCGTTTAGCTTCACTAGTTTTGCGGAGTTTGCCACCGTCAGATGAGCAAAAATGACGTCCTATAATTACAACAGAAATAATGAATAATTTTAGAAATATACTCACACAAATGAAAATCGTCACAGCACAAAACAGTACAAACTAAATACAAACGTTTTCTATAATTTTCTTCCTGTTTTGAGCTCTATTTAACATTTTGAGGGGCTGGATGACGTCATCGGCCGAAAATAAAACTGCAAATATCTTAAGAACCAGAATTGCACATACAAAACTTTTTGCAGCACAAAACAGCACAAACGAAGCACAAACGATTGACATAAATTTTATGTAGGTTTGCGTTTGATAGGGGGCCAACTTCACGCAGGTGAATTGTCCTCCGCAAATAATGACATCCAGTCCACAAAACCACGCTATTAATCCTATTTGAAGTGCTCTTTGAAAGTAAAAAGGTGAAAATTGTTCCTGACATGGGTTTGTTTATGTCCACAGAGCGTAAAGCTGCAGATTAGCGATACTCACCTACTTTCTGTGGACTTTATCGCCAGTCTTTTATGCCTAAATCCTGTATCTGAAGTATTGCACCACATTTCACAAATAATAATAACACAGTTTTGACTTGTATCTAAACTAGAGGTGCAGAGCTCTGATCTTTTGAACACTTAAAACTCTCAGTGCGAGTAGTTTTACTGTAGACAGGAAACAGCTGGCGTGATCGCTCTCACAGCTTTACAGCCTGTTTTATGCAGACGTATCCCGCAGCAGTCTTTGTGATTGAGATTTTAGTCTCATAAGATACTCCTCATGTCTGTGATTTTGTTTGCATGTTTAAAATCATTTAAGACCGAAAAATCCTCTAGTGTGTAGCAGCCTTTACTGTACCCTTTTTATTTCCCTTTTTATTTTCCTTATTAGCCTTTGTTCAGTGAGTCCACTGGAGGAGTTTTGGCTGGTGTGACCTAGAAAGTGTGAAGTCTTTCTTCTCACCTGGTTGGCTCTTTGACAGGGCTCCCTCACTGCAGCCTCAAGCCCAGGGAGCTCAGCCTCTGTCTGATGGTCACACTCTGGACTCCTGCCTCTCTCTGGTTCTGCGCATAATGGGCGTCCGGTACACCTGTGCCTTCTTATGACTTTAACTGTGGGGAATATAAAGCATAATGTCAGGCTTTTTATTACTAGAATGATTCATAGTATATGTGGTAGTCATATGAATTAAAGGAGAATAAGTAAACAAGTTGACCCACAATGGTCAGCCACATTTAGCTGAACAATGCCACCCTGGTTTGGTAAGGTACAGGGAAACTTACAATTTGCTCTTTACCCTGCTTTAAGATCACACAGTGAACTGAGGTGAATATGAGGCACAGAAAATAATTTAGATTTATATTTATTTCACATTTTCAAGTCACTCACTCTCACCCATTCACACACACTGAGTCATCTAAAAACTACTGCAGCCTACAGCTTCCTCACTTGGCCAACTCCACAGGTTTGTAACAGTAGTGATTTAGGACACTTTGCTTAATTGAGCAGATGATGGAGACTGGGGAGGGTGCGCTTAACGCAGCCAGTCAACTATTGATTGTGTTTAGAAGAGCCAAAGTTGGACCATCAGCCACCAAAATGAATCCAAAGTATTTCCGTACAGCTACATAATGCGCTGCCCAATAATCGCTGCTGTAGAGGCACTGCAGAGACACAGAGAGTGGAGCCAAAGGAATGAAGGAGAGATAAAGGAGCTACAGAAGAGAGGCTTGTCAGGAGCTATCATGTGCATTGAAGTTTTAGATGAAGCTTGCATGATTAGTTTACAAATAAACTTGCCTTGCAGTGCCTTACTGACCTTGGTGTGTGAATGAGTGAGTGGATCCATGCGGTGTGCCATGAAGGAAGAAAATCGCTGTATAAATTGCAGAGGGGTGTAGAGTACAAAGTAGTACAAAGTACTACAAAGTAGTGGTCACAAAAAACTTTAATATTGTCAACATAAAGCTTTTGTCTCTTGTAGACTCATGGATAAGTAACCAAAACCTTTACCTAATGAAGAGTACTCAAATACGAGTAAAAGTATACGGCGAGGAAAAGTCTCTGAATTTCTTTAAAAGGTCACTCAAATGTAACTCCCCACCTCTGATAAATTGTAACCATTGTACACAGACTGTAGTTTTAATCTAAATAATGTATATGCATAGTATGTTGGCACTTTCTTTGACAGATTGTTGGCATCAATCAAGCTTTTAGAAAAAGAAAAAAAATCAAAGGTTATATGTTGTGCTACAAACACTTCACCAATGGCCTGAATTCACCTAATCATGTGTTGGTTGGGAGGGTATTTGTGAGGATTGTGCACTTCTGGAAAAGTTTTAGATTTTTGGCAGGGCGTTAGGTATGGGCCTAACGTTTTTAAAAAATCATGGCTTCAAATTGGGGTGGCCCCCTAGTGGCCGGTATACATAAAATCTAAAATGGCCCCTGCCGAAAAGAGAAAAGGTTGTATCCCACCTTCCTTCAGTCTTAAACTGACACTTTTTCAACTTGACTTGATAAAAGGAATGTGTTTTTAATGGTGTTTTCCTATTTTAAGGTAATTTCCATGCCAGATTTCTTGTCATAGTCACTTTTTGCTTGAAAAACAGTCCATGTCTCTGAAATAAAATGTCTGTCCGTCCGTCTTCTTCCACTTTATCCAGCTGGGTCGTGGGGGCAGCTATGCACCGCCCAGTCCTCTGTGCACCTGACCCCCCCTATGAACCCCTCTGTGAGTGGTGAGCCCACAGGAGGGTCCTTGATGTTAGTTCATAAGGGTGCTGCATGTTTTGAGTTGATGGGGAAACCGGAGTGCCCGGAGGAAACCCATCCAGACATCGGATTCAGCTGATTTTTTTTTTTGTTTGTTTGTTTGTTTGTTTCAGGAATGACCCGGGACACACTGGCGGGACTATGTTTATCGGTTTACCTCAGGATTCCAACGGTGGTGCTGGAGAAAGTGTCCAGGAGTGAAGGAAATCTGGGAGTCCCTGCTTAGACTGCTGCCTCCACGACCCGGCCCGGATTAGCAGAAGAAAATGGATGAATCTATAATGAGTGAGTACACATGTTTATTTGTGCAGTGCCGTTGGTGTCCTAGTTGTCCTACTCTAATAAGAGAATTTTAAAGTTCTGCTAGTACATAAACTTTGTAAATCCTGTTCAAATTGCTGCAGGCCTGAGATACAAATTCCCAGGATGCAGCTAATTATTGTGGTTATTGTGCATGTCTGTATCTGGCTGTGTGGATGTAAGTTTTCTTCTATACAAGCAAGACAAGATCAAGAATGTTCATTGGTTTATTGAAGTACTTGCATCTCCCTTCTTTATATGAAGGCTGGTGCCCATATTAAAAAGCACAACAGCCATACCACAACGATTGTCAGATGACACTTAAACAAATGAGAATGATGTTATTCTCTTTGAACACTCAGATTTTAAGATAAAAAAAAGTCACACCACTATATTGACTTTTGTAAACTTTCTATTTCTTACTTTTTATGTAAATTATAGCACATCACAAAGAAATGAGATTTCAGAGATGTCAATAACTAATTATGGATGACCTTTGCTAGAAGAGCGCTTGAAGATATGTGCATAATGCAGCAAAAAGTGTGTATTTTATTTCTATGTTGAAGTGTACTGAGAACGTTATTGAAAGAATATGTGACAGAAGCAAATGCAACAGTCCTGTTGTACTTCATCTGGTATTGGTTGACAGTCACCGCTTGTTAGCTCAGTCACCGTCTTTACAAAATCCTGTGCTTTTTGTGTCTGTGCTTTTTTTCTCAACCGGACAAGATAAACAAGATTTTTCTTGTTTTTCCTAAATGCTTTCAGTGATTGTATTAGAACGTGTAGGACTCAATTCAGAGTGCTACACATATCAATCTGGCATGAGCTATGTTAACCACAGATGCAGAAGAAAATGTTTTGAAAAGTTTAAAATAATGTTTTCAAAATGCAGTGCTATGCTGTTGCGATGCAGTTTTATTTTCAACATATATCTACATATATTTATGTGTGTTTAAATCCAAATGAGCAAATCTGTGACAAGTCATTGTTTTGCAAGTCTCAAGTAAGAGACAAGCCAAAAGTCAGAGCTTCAGGTAATTTCAAGTCTTTAAACAAACTAACAAAAACAGCTCAGATTTTTACAATTCATATGCTTTATAAACTAAATTGTAGTACTAAAAGTCATGGATTTATAATCTATTAAATCAGAGTGGCTTATCCAAAGGCTGCCTGTGTTACTAGTGCTTGGGGCCTCAGACTGATTTTACTGGATGTTTTGACACTCATGTTATATTGAAGCTGAAGTGTAGGGAATAATTAAGACAGTGGGGCTTTGTGTGTGAAACTACCCATGAAATGGAGTAAGTGATGGGTCTGGTGCAGTATTGGCTCCTCTTGATGTGAATGGAGATGTACAGCTCCGGGTGCGTGATGGCGGAGAGAGCGGCTGATGGAACTGCAAACTGTGAAATGAGTCTACACCGCCCCATCAATGTTTATGGAGACAGAGATCAGGAGGAGACAGGGCCGTAGCTTTGTTCCACCACTGTCAGGATGGAATACATTTACATTGGATTAGAAATAAAGGAGCTATACATGGACTTATTGGATATGCCACACAGTGTGACCGTGCATTTATTTTCTGGCAATTTCGATGTATAGTGTTTGGTATGCAGTAAATAACATGCTTCATATATCTTCATTCAGCACTGAACAAAAAAATATGAAAGAGAAAAGAAAATGTTTATAATTCCACATGCAATTACACACATGCCACAATCACACATGGCCAAGGTGGATTAAGAGTTTTATTCAAGGTCAGTATGACAGTATGCTTTGGTCAGATCTAAGATATTTTCTCCATCCTTCAAAGCTGCTGGGGCAACCACTGGGCAACAGCTGGAATATTTTAGGAAGAATTTTATGAAGCATTTAAATAGAGCCAACATTTAGTATTATTGTAGACTTCCGAACAAGTCTGAACATTTATAATTACATGTAATGTAGTTATGTAACTGTCGGGAGGTGGCATGCTGCGGAGAATTATAGTCAAAGGAACAATATTCATCCACACCAAGTATAAAGACAAATAAAAGTCAAGTTTGTGGAGATGCAGAGTAAGAATACATAAAGTTCTTTCAGTGCAATAATAAATACAAGCAAAATGAAAAGTGATCGCACCCATTGCTCTTCCACCGTGGCCTAAACCCCACATTAAGCAGTGCTGGCTCCCATCATGTCTGCTATATGGTCTCCTGACTGCCCGAACTTCATCCCACTGGAGAGCTTTGTCTCATGGATGAAGTGAAGACACTTCTCCCAAAGGGACATGGAGGAATTGTCCAAGTGGATGTACCGCTCAGCCATTATTTGTAAAATAAAGATTTTTAGAGAAAGATTTTTTATATGCCGATTCTAAAGAGGAAAAATGACAAAAAAGTTAGGACTCTTAATGTTATCAGTCAGGCCTGCGTAAAATTTCAGCCAAAAGATGGACTGAAATGAAAGCATTTATTTAATTGCAAGTGGTCATCTTTATGAGTGGGGTTGTCTCTTCACAGACCTGACTGATAACTTTTGTCTCAATAAATATAAATACCGCTACTGTGGAACATTCCAAGTAAAGTAACCATATCTCCATGGAGGAAAGCAGTTGCCATGCAGTGCAGGTATGGTCCATGAAAATACTACAGGCTACTGAGGTTCACAAAACATAAAAAAAGCTTTGAGTTACATGTAAAAGAACAGTGTTTCCATTATAAATATAAATGAAAATGTATTCTTCTGCTGCTGCAGGTATGGCCCATTATGTCATTATGATTCTGAAGGACTTTCTTGTGCATAAGTACAGGAAATGGGGCCTACAGAACTGTCTAACTAATATTGCGCTGTCTGAAGGTTCCCATTGAAACGTGTAATCACTGTTATTTGTCATTCAAGTCCACTTCCTGTCAGTCATGCTTTTGTCCTGGCAGAGGCTGGTGCTTAAAGGTACTCTATGTAACTTTCCTGGTGGAGGATCTGTTCCAAAGTATGGAATTAAACCTGTCTATCAGGAATCTATTCAATTATTATTTTTTACATTGACTTGGATGAATTGATAGTTTCACTGTTTTATCACTATCAAGGTTAACAAAATGTACAGACATAAGTGACCAGTGAATTTAAAGGAGTCATTGTGATATGTTAAACTTCATGGTATGCTAGCTTGTTAGTAGGATTCTTAAAAAGCTTTTGAATTAGATGCAGACCACACACAGCTGTCTCGTTTCTACCATAAGTTACGCTCAGGTATATACACAGCATTCTTTTGACCATTTAAGCACCATTTAAATTGTTTTCGTGGCACAGTGCGTTACATCTGGTAATGAGGCGGGGTAATCCTTCATTTGTCCCAGAGTGGTTCAGTGTAGAGAAGGTTTCATCTGTGGTCATCTGGACTCAGTGATTTCTGTGATTTTCTGTGGTTTGTGTGATCAAGACATTTCAGTTCCCATCCAGAAGCCATTTTCAATCGATTGAACTTGAACTACTAGGAATTTTTCTTACTCTGAGTAACTCAGAGCTTAAAGCCATACTGTAGAGCATACCAGACATAGCAAGAACATTTGATGCAGTTAGTTTCAGTGCTTTAACTGTATCAGTATCCTGTCAGAATTGAAGAAGCTACTTGGATGAGTGCACATATACATATACACTCTTAAAAACTTTAGTCCGTTTGACAGAATACAATTTCCTTTTGTGAAGAAACCTACTTTGACAATGAAAAATGAAATAGACTTATTATGGAGCATATAGCTTTAAAAATAGCTTAATAAATCTATCCATATATGTCTTTGTTGCACTGAAGTCCCTTCATTTTGATAATAATTGTATATCATAACTGTCATACATTAAGATGAATATTCTGGACCATTCCACTAACCCTGCGCAACCTCACTCACCTCCAGGAGGACGCTTCATTATCTCCCCCTTCTACAAATTTGTTCTAATTTAAAGCACTACATCTCCTGCTTGTGGCAATCGCTCTGTCATCATCCCTCCAGATATTTCTACAGGAGCATTTCCCACATTTGTGCTTATGAAGCAGAAACATGGTTATTTGACTTGTGACTACAGGCTGACACTTCAGGCTAAAAAGTGTATAAGCAAAAGGCATGTGTTTAAGGTTACTCATGACTTCTAAAAGCACAACATATGGTGCATTCACACACACCACCAAAACTGGGGCAAAACTGGGACGAAACCTGGAAGTGAACTTGGACAAGACCAGAACTAAACCAAACTAAGTCTAAATCATGATTTAACTGGTCTCAAACCAATGTGAACACACTTTTATCCCTCACTCAGACTACCCCCGGTCCAGATGCATCTCCAGTGTTGGAGCAGTTTTGTTGTGGTGTGACATACTCAGAGCAGTCTGTGCTCCACTCATAACTTTTAAATAATCAAAATACTTCCAGCCACCAGACCAGTGCTGAGCCTGTGGTTAAAGAAACAGGACCCCTTTTCCTTTCCTTTTGATAGTTCTCTCCTAGAAGGTCCATCTAGAAGATGCTTGTCTCTATAGAGATGTTATTTCTTTGCCTGCACTGTAAAAATGACAACTTGAATTTGTTCAGTTTACTAGGAGTTTTGCATCCACAAACAATAAAATTACCAATTGCATCTTACACTGTCTCAAGTGAGTCATTTCAACTCACTTTTGGAAGTTTCTGATAAAAATTAAGATTTTGAGTTGGCATAATATACAAATCACAGTAGACGCTTATTTAGGACCAGGTTAACTAAGCTGCGCATGCTCACTTGAAATCTCGTAGCAATCTGCTGATTTTCTCTGATTTTGCAGTGAACGAGAGTTTTATTTTGACTTGCACAAAAGTCTGTGATGTTTGTTCAGAAACATGGTGATGTTCAGAAGAGAAATTTAACAGTACAGTTTTGTACCGTACAGTTATTTTAAAGGCTGTTAGTTTTTGCTACTGTTGAAAAAAAGGTACAAATTTGCTTTGTCAGCTGTGTATTAATACTCAGTGAAAATTTAAAAAAGTTGAAAATTAGTTGAATTTAAAGACATGTTAAGGTGTTTGTCCATATTTCAGATGGATGATGCTGAAGTATATTTTTATATGCTTTTATACATTTGTTAATTGTATGCTGAAAGACTTTTTTTCCCCTTTGGGCTTTAAATTACTTCAGCTCAAAAGCTGGCGGCACGGTGGCTGAGTGGCAACACTCAGGCCTCACAGCAAGAAGGTTGCGGGTTCGATCCCTGGGTCACCCGGGCCTTTCTGTGTGGAGTTTGCATGTTCGTCCCTGTGTCTGGATGGGTTTCCTCTGTACTCCGGTTTCCCCCACCACCTGCAGAGGGGTTCATAGGGGGGTCAGGTGCTATGAGTATTGGGCAGCAAGCTGCCCCCGCGACCCAGCTGGATTAAGCGGGAGAAGATGGATGGAGTTCAAAAGCTGTACCAATGTAGTTGAAAGTAAAAAATAAATAAATAAATATTTATTGTGGGTGTAGTAATTTCAACTCAATATAGTAAGTTTTCACAGGGGATAATATGAACTACAAATAAGTTGATAAAATAGAAACAAACTTAAAATGCTAAGTTGGCATAACTTCAAAAGCTTAGTTGACCCAACTTAATAATAGCAGTACTTCAAAACTTAAACGTTTAAGTTGATACGTACAACTTAAAAACTCTGTGCAGTCAGTTGCCTTGAAAATTTGAGTTGAACTAACTTTTTCTTTTTTACAGTGTGGAATGTTCCACAGCATAGCATTAAACACAATAACTTGCATTAATTTTATTATTTAAAAAAAACTTTGAAAGTCATGCATTCTTTTTGTGAGCAGGGTTGCTTCTCTAACGATCTGAAGTGTAATGTCAGAGGTAATGCTGACCATAGAATGGACTCCACCATGCAACTCATTGGCCACTTGAAGGAGTCCCACAGCGCTGCCACTGGATAGTTATATCTCATTTTTCTTTAAAAAACAGCACACAAAGATAGGCTTCACTTTAAATTATTCCCCTTACATGGATTTCTAGAGAAGACTACATTAAAAGAAGGAAATCCAGATACTAGTAAGAGCTGAAGCATTAGCTCTTAATAGCATTCCTGACAACTGCAAACCGACTAGCAAAACAGCCCGCACATCCAAGCAAAGAGTTGGCGTGTGAGATCCGAGGATACAGGCAGTCGTTCCCCAAGGGCCTGTCCCATTAACTGGAGCAATCATGGAGGAATCTGCACCGTCGCTAATGTGCATTTAGCTGTTGGCGCTTTAAAATAAACATGTGCTACTGCTATATTTGTCTCTTAGAACCGAGAGGGAAAACAAGAAAAGTCATTAAGTAAGGCGGAGTGTTGACAGAACAGGAGTGATGCAGGCCAAGGGAGATTATCAGAGATGCCCTATATGTCAACTCATGGTATATTTTTAGACAGCTATTTAAGTCTTATATATGTTGTTCGAAAATGACAATGGAGTGCAAAAATTTTATGTTTGTGTTTTGTTTGTTTTTTTCAAATAAGAAAGTTGAGTTGCCTCCTACTTGACGTCCTTGTCTTTACTTTCTGCTTTGTAGGGTCCTGTACATACATAAGCTGTCAAACTGGCCAAAAAAAATTAAAATAAATAAATAAATAAAATTCATTCATTCTGTAACTTTCAAGTTATTAAACATGTTTTAATAGACTTGGAAAAATATGGTTTATTCTCTACAATATGATATGGTTAGGGCAATGATTCTTCCTGTGGACTTTATCGCCTATATTTATGCTTTAAAAATCATGTATCTGAAGTATTGCACAAATAATAACAACACAGTTTTCACTTGTATCTAAACTAGAAGAGCAGTGCTCTGATCTTTTGAACACTTAAAGGGGAACTCCGGCACATTTGAAGCTAAAGTCCATTGCTAGAGGTGTTTGAATATTGTCAGAAGCCAAAAAACAGCACAGATCAGTGTTGCCTTGGTGGAGATCTCACTGTAGCAGTGAGCATGTCAAGGCAACAAACTACCGTAGTGAATGGGGCAAAGTCTTAACTTCCACGTAAACACCAATTTGCACACTGAAGAAGCTTAACACCACGTTCTAACCCATCTTACAACAGCCACAAGTCTAACAAACAAAATGCTATGCCTGGTTCATTCTTTAGTGGTCTGGAAATGTTATAAAACAACTTTTCATAGAACTTTTCAGTCTATGTACCAATATTGGTTGCTGCCTCCACCAGCCCAAAAGATTTAAATAGTTATTTAGTATACTTGAAAAAAATATTTTTCTTGTTTGAGTGGCAGAGAAAAACAACTTACAATTCCGGCATTATTAAAAAAAACATGTCAACTCTCAACTTTATACAAACATGGCAGTCTGACTTTATTGGTTTAAGCTGCAGTATAATTGATGTTGATTTTGTCTTAAGATAATCTTGATCTGGGATAAGAGGATTATCAGTTTAATACCTATAACTGTCTGTATTGGGCTCAGTTATGACACGTACCAAACGTTCAATGTTCATTTTGTCTTCTTATGCACTTTACCTTCTTGGGTTCTTTTTGAAAGACAAATATAGTAAAGTGTATTTACCTTGTTGACATGTTTCGGCTGCTAGTTTCAAGCAATCTTCAGAAATGTCACCAGTGTTGGTGGTGACATGTCGTATATCAGCTGTTGTTACTTCCTGGTGTGGCCAGCCTGAGACCGACCATGCTTTCTGTCGCCTATTAATATATAGGCAACAGAATATATAATTAATATATTAATTATATTAATCAATGTGTCTACAAAAAAGTTTCCAAATAAATATGCCAGAGTTAGCACTGGAGCTAAATTTCATCCGTTGTCCTAAGGCAGGTGCAAACATGAAACATTCAATATGATAACACAGACATTTAGACATTACACCAGTGAGACATAAACACACAACATAAGTAGTAAGGATACAATTCAAAAGGGCCACACTCATCACAGACCACACCGCACCGATAGGGAAGCGGACAATGTCAATATCCCAACTGGGCCACAAACAAAGGCAGGCAACAAGTCATCAATAAAACCAACAAACCCCAGAAAAAAAAACAACACACCAATAAAGGGCAGGAGGATCATAAGAACACGGCCACACTTCTATACATTAGAGGAATAACTGCACCTGAATAGAGAGTCATGACACAAACTCCACCAACAGCTAGTACACCCCAAAGACAAAATCGCACCAAAATGAAAATACAACCCAACCCAATCCAATGCAAATCATGCAAGTCATATATAGGGGAAATGGGCCAGGCATTTCACATCAGAAAAAAGGAATGCGAAAAGGAAACAGGGAGACTCACCAAAACACAAAAAGACAAAGCAGAGCACGAAAACCTAAAATCTGCCTTATCAGACCACTGTACAAAAAATAACCACATTCTGGACCGGGACGGGGCATGGGTCACTGGATTAGAGAACAAGTTCAAATGCTGGATCAGGGAGGCCACTGAAATCAGGAAACGGGGCATGGACAGTATCAGGGCTGAACGAGCTATCATTTTGGACTGAAAATTGCGATCTCAGACAACATAATTTTGGGATTGTCAAAGCTGCGTTTTTTTTTTTCAGCACTCCTAAATGATCTAGGTAGGTGGCTGCCCCTACATCACTCCGAACCACATGAATCCTCCATGCACTCTCGCTTCTCACTTTTAGTTCTGGTGTAGTTTTGATTTAGACCTGGTTTAGTCCTGGTTTAGACCTGGTTTAGACCTGGTTCAGTCCTGGTTCAGTTCTGGTTTAGTCCTGTTTTAGTCCTGACTTGTGGTACAAGTCTTTGTTTAAAAAAGGTATTCGCTGTTTTGCAACACTATAATGCTATATTTTTTACAGAAGTGCAATATTTTGGTGCTACTGAGCAATCGATTAATGACCCACCTATTTTAATGTCTGACATATTTTGTAGATGGGAAAAGCTCTTTTAGTTCTTCAGTTATAATAACTGCCACTCAATCACTCAGTGCAGTTTATGTATAGTATGTTTCTTGTTAATAAATAGGACTACATTTGAAATAGATTCTTGACTTTAGTTTTCATTCTTGCATTAGAGTTATGGAATTTAGTGTTTGAATGGTACAATGTAAGTTTCTGTGATGTTTGCAAATGTGCACTGAAACTTGAAAAAAATCGTGAAATCGAAATCACAATGTCTGCCAGAAAAATCACAATTCAGTTTTTTCTTAAAATTGTTCAGCCCTAGACAGCATTAACTGTGATGACGGAGCATTCCTCCTTTCACACACCTGGGACACCCTCCTCCAGAGAGCACCGGGCGACAGAAGGCATGGTCGGTCTGAGCAACCTGCCAGGTCTATCGGGCTGACCACACCTAGAGGAAGTAACAGCAGCTGATAAACGACATGTCACCACCAACTCCAGTGACAGTTCTGAAGATGGCAGCAGCAGCAGCCGAATACTGCATTGTTTCTTATTTGTATGAATGGGTGCAATCTGGAGGAGCAGGTTCATTTTTGGGATCAATTACCAGATTTGGAGATTGTCACAAAAAAACCTAAATAGAAGCACCTTTTTAAAAAAAGAAATATAAATTAGCACATTTCTACTGTTCTGCATATGTAATCTGTGGTCCATCTCTATGATTAGTTCCTGTTGTAATCAAAGATCATTGCGTCTGACTTCATTGCACAATGTTGCATTAGATGATAGTTATGACACTGTAGTACTATAACATTACAATGCTGTGAAAAACATAATGTAAGTGTGGCCAAGGGGGCAGTGGGAGCATATAGGTAAGTTTGAAGCTACCAGCCCAATGCACTAGTGGCATTCTATCTTGTTGCCGTGTCCTTGAGCAAGACATTTCACTCGTCAATTCATGCCTGTAAGAACATTTAGTGTGATTTTGTAATTGGTGGGCATATAATCTATACTTTATTTGTATGCATTTTTGTTTTGACAAAAAAATATTATTTCTGTTTTGGACAGATCCATGCTAAAATGTACCACTAAATGTCATGGTTGTCATTTTACAAAACAGAAATTGAGGGTCACATTAAATACAAAAATGCAGAAATATGACTTCATGCCCCCATTTGAATAGAAGACAATTAACGATTTAGCCTTAATAAATATGTAATTAATTCATTAGGAGTGTGAGTTTGGGTTAGGGTCTTAATGAAGTAGTGAATGATTCTTGGGTCATTATGATTTAAGTCTTTGTTCATGCTTAATTGGCCAAACCTCCTTGTTAAAGCCTGATTTCATCAGATCTCAGAGCCTAAGTATTCACCTCATTACAGGTGTTTTTTGTTTTTTTTACAGTAAGGGAAAATTAATAATCCCTGTTAATATGGTGGCCATATAGAGACAAAAAAAGTAATGTATCTGAATTAAATTAAAACTAACAATACCTGAAGATGAACTCTAATGTAGCATTTTAAATATTACATTATTTGATATATCTCTCACTCTAGTTCAGTATTCAGTATAGAGTGAATATACAGCGCTAGACTAAAGTTAAATTCACCCTCCTCACAGCACCCTCTACCCTCCAGCCTGTTCTGCCCTGACTGTGCCCCTTCAGAGACCTGCAACTCTACGTTCACCGTCCTCTCAGAGGCCACGGGTTACAAAAAGCTGCCTTTGGTTCACCAAGGCAATCCAGGGACACACTTTTATATTTTGCACAAAATCCCCTTGAATTTTTCCTCCCGTTGTGTGAAGAGGAAGGTTTAAAAGTGATAGATAAGCTTAAGAGTAGAGACATAATCTTGTAACGGAAGGAGATCCTAATCAGCTTTTCTTGGTGATTTAACCCAACCTGGACTGACCCCCATCTGAGGATATGATGATCCAGACAACAAGCTCCAAGGACCTGCACAAAAGTCAGAGAAACTTTGTCAGTATAAGCAGAAAGCTAAACCTAAAAAGACTTTACTGTTATATTATAAAACACGTAATTTACACGGTCCACAAAGGCGCTTTGCAATACGAAATCATACGAGTCCTCTGACTGAAATGATGTGCTCTACGCCTTTGGCAACTCCATTGCAATAACAGATTGTTGTGCAGACGCAGCCGCGACTCATTTTCGAATTGAATACTTTACCAACAATGGCCAATACAGAGAATGTGATATACGAAGTTCAGAACAAGTACCGATGTGCCAACGTGTCGCTCCAGAGTGAGTCAAAATTGGGGGTGCGTTGCTATTTTCCCCGGAATCGCTGTTTCCCCAGTTTGTATGGGCAATTCTTTAGTGCAGGGAACAGCAGCACCGAGAAACACTGGGACTTGCACACTCAGAGACCCTGTTCATGTAGCAACTAGCATTTGTTATTTTGGGCTATTAATTAACCAAATTATTTTATGGCAATAGCCTATTCAATTGATTTAGCTTCAAAAAGTCCCTTCTTTTAGCTTAGTGTGAGAACTGCTACAGTAGGACTAGATCCATACCAGACTCTTTAACCAGCGGGCAACAGCTCCAGCCCAGGCTGGGCTCAGATCAGCCTGAGCGGGGAGTAGTGTTAGGTGCTCTCCCCAGGAAGGATCAAGTGCACGGAGGATGGAGCACTCAAAACAATATATAACGAACAAAACGGGATTTGCACCTCTGTCTGGATGCTTTGCACCACCTCGAAACCAGCCATGGTCCTCAAGCACAGAGGACAGGAGCAGCCCACCTGGACATGTAGTCCACGGTGCATTCTCACTTTTGCCACACAGATCCAGCAAACAGAGGAGGGCACAGAACTGCTCGGACCCAGTCTTTTACGCACTGGTCTTACTCACCCCTGTGTGGAATCAGCACATGGAGTCTCTGAACCTATTTGACCAACCCGCTCGGAGGATGGCACAAGACCAAGGATCAGACCCCCAGGTGTGACCTGCAGGGCTGCGTGCTATAGTGAGTACTACTGTGTCTTTATCGCTGTTACCCAAACCCAGTGCTGCTCCAGGTTGATGTGCAGTGAGTTGTGTACAAAGTTATAGGCTACATGCTGCTGTTTTATGAGTTCATGATGATAACTTGGGATGAGGATGGCCTGTGGTATTAATGGGGAACATTGGTACCTTTTGCAGTTGGAGGTACAGCTGTTTCCTCAGCAAACATAGGCACCAGGTAACAGTGGTACAGGCCACAACCACAAGGGAGTTTCACATCCTTGAAGAGAACTGCCATGGCCCGACCAAAATTATTTAAATTAAGTTGAAGTGCACTGCACTTGAAATTAAGTGGAAAAAACCTTTGTGCTTTAACATTGTATCAGTGTCAACAAATAATGATATGGCTCCTATAAAAGAAAGTTTAAAAGTGGAGCTGAATGACAAAAAGAGAGAAAATAATAATGGAGCACGAAAAAAGCTGGATAACGGTCAGTGAGATTTATTTTTTACTAATAATGTCATACTAAGTTAGTGTGTTAGCATAAACAACACCATTGAGATATAGCTACAGTTGGCCCTCAAACTACATCCAAAATCTTGTTTAGGGTCAATTCTCGGTTCTAGGCCAAATGGTCCTGCCATCAAGGCTAACAATATTCCCCCATATTCAAAAGCCAGGTGAATGGAATGTGTTGCCCATAGACAGACCTGTACAAACTGGTTAAAGCTGAAATTGAATCCTCAACCACTGCCCTAAAATGGCCACTCTTCCTTAGATCATAAACAAAGCTTTCTCTGGTTGAGAGAACTTGAGTAGGGACATGCTGTCTGTTTCAAAAAGCCATTGCTAGATTGTTTCAGCAAACAGTGGCTGTTGTTTCATGTGCAATCAAAAGTTGATTATCATCAGATTTTTTGGAGTTATACGATGATTAAAATTACATTTGAACAGCAAGATCACCTGATTTTTTTTTTGTTTTTTTTTTTGATCATGGTCCCTCTAGTTACTCACATTAGATTTACCTGTTTACATGTCATTTGAGTAATCTTCACGCACACACTTGATTTTTCCATGTACTCTTTGTGTACTTGCACTTGACTTGGTGTAAAATCATTTTGAATGACCTAATATAACATTCATAACTGTTTTTGAAGTGTATTATGGTGCAACCATTATGTTCTATTTTGAGCTTTTTGCCACATGATGTTCATGGCCCAAGAGACAATAATCAAGTCAGAGTGAAGAGAACCTCTCTCTGAATGATGAACTGAAATAAGAGTTAAGTTAAGTTTTTTACAGTTAAGTATTAGCTTGCGTTATTGAACAATATAATATTGGTCCGTCTCAGCAGTGGTTCATTAGCACAGACTCACAGTGGTCTTCTAGACACAAATGTCCACCTTAAAATGCAATGTTAAAAGTGTGTGGCTAGAAGGGGCACATGTATGGGGTTTGGTACAATACGCCCGCTTACAGTAAATAGTCAAGTAAAACATCCTGTGATGGTTATGATGTTGTGATGACATTGGAAGATTCAAAATGCTGTTATTAAAAGTCTGCAAAAGGCAGCAGAGTGGTTAGGCTGTGGTTTGGCTGCAACATACATGTTAGGCTTTATGCCACCGTCGGCATTATTATATTTACCCCCTTTTTACACTACCAACATGGAGCTGGCTATGGCTATTGGTGCACTGAATCCAATACAATGTATGAATAAAATTTGATTCATAATATCAAAAGATCACAAAATACCCCAAAGTTATTTTAAAAAGTACAGTGGAGGAAATAAGTATTTGATCAATGGCTAATTTTGTAGATTTGCCCTCTGACAAAAAAAATAAATGTCTATAATGTTAATGGTAGGTTTATTTTCACATTGCGGGAAGAAAATCCAGAAAATAAAATATATACTGTATTTTTCGGACTATAAGTCACACTTTTTTCATGGTTTGGGTTGTCCTGCGACTTATACTCAGATGCGATGTATATTTGAAATATATCATTTCACATCTAAACAAGAAATAGCCCTTAGTAGAAAATATAAACATGGGCAAGGTACAAATCCAAGGCACACCGACTGAATATATAAAAAGTCCTTTATTGCATTGAGGGACGCCATTGTGTTTCAACCATAATTTCACATGTTGGCTATTTTCACACTGACAGCCACAAGAGGGCGCTCTGAGAGGCCTGTGTACCAATATCTGCTACGCCTCATGCTATTCCTCTTGTACCTCTTCATTGTCACTTCATTCACCAACTGCAGCAACCTCGTACCTATGTGTATTTTGTATGGTTGTGCTTTAAAGATTTGTTTCATTATGAAAACCTATAAATAAAATAAAAAATAATAATAATATCTGTATAAAGCCATTCTAGCAAAGGCCTAAATTGCTCAGTATCTCCATGACAAAACAGCCAACCAAACCTGCCTGGGCCACACTTGGAGGTGTCCATAATGGTATCAGAGGAGAGCAGCGCACACACAGGACATCTGAATGACAGTTAACCATTCGGCCTATGACAGTGTGTTAGCCAGCGTACTTATTTGTGCAGCCAAATTTTACACTTGTCACAATGGCTGTCAGTGTGGAGGCAGAGTGAGTGACCACACCAAACGCCAGCCTGAGCTATTGTCAAGGAACATGTATAATTGGTGTTTTAGCCCAGATGGGGATGACACATGGCAAAGTGAAGGAAAACAGGTTTGTGTAAAGTGTAGAGGCTGGTAATAATAGCGTGAAATATTATAGTTGCACATAGAGGTTTGACAGAATCCATTCAATGTTAAAGGAACTATGTAAAATTTTGATTTCAAATTTCATTGAAATTTGAAATCAAAATATGTCTTTACTTATAACAATTTATTTTTCATTACAACATTGGACATGATGGCCATTCATTTGTGTTATAATTTGGTGTTTTGATTGTCAAGAGGATTAACTAATCAGAAAGCAGAGTGAGCCTCACATAAATCTCTCATTTGGGTTGCCAGTTTCAATGCTGAAATCCAGTTGATTTAAACTTAAAAGAACTCCAAAACTCCAGCACCTGCATCATGAATCAGTGCAAGTCAACTACTGCAGCTCAGGGAGTGATTCCTGGAGGTTCAGACCCTTCACATGAGAAAACAAGAAAAAAAACTGCAGGTTTGACACTGGCAACTCAGGTTCAGTTGTGTCTGTACTTTGTAAAAAAAAAAAAAAAAAAGAAAAAAAAAGAAGCCTACATGCAGGTTACATACAGTTCCTTTATTGGAGCACCATATAACTTTTTTGGGAGCGGGTCAGTGTGATGGAAATTTCTTACTTTGTCAAGCTAAAGAATGTATTGTTTGGGTTTAGATACTAGTAACGCACAAAGTGCTAAAGTATCTCTGTATTCATGGTCACAGGCAGTGGTGTGATCTGCTGTATCTGGGCTCCTTAAGACAAGACATTATGTTCAGTCCGTGTCTATCAGGGGTAAAACAGGTTGTTGCTTTATTCATTCTCATCATTTAGAATTATTGGTATACTTGAGTTCATCTAATCGATGCGCCAGTTTAACCCAGATAAATCGTCTCCTTTTGAGAACTGTTTAGATATACTGTAATATGTATTACCTCATGTTGATGTTATGACGTTTGTCAACTGTATAAGAAGCCTGTTTTTGTTTTGCCGTTCATTCAGATTAGGGAGAGACGGACCTTGCGTGAGGGACAGATAGGTTTCTTTTTCATTTTCTCTGTAATTGTGCACAATTACTTTAATAAATCCAGACTTTTTGATTGAAGACAACTTCTCTCCAGTTTTTATTCTTCTCAGATTTAAAAATCCACAACAGTCAGCCACGTGCTTGTTTCCATGGAGATGCTGTTATTTTTTCCTACAGTGTTCCACAGTATGACATTAATATATCACTCTCTCTTAATATATAATTTGCCTGTCTTAACCAGAATGATATCCCTCTGTACATTTTATGCAGAGTGAGTCTCCACACCTCCCATTACATCTTAAGCCTGACAAAATGTGATTGTGCAGTCAAATTCATCTTTTTAGTGACGCAAGTGAAACGAAGGCCTTCTATCATTTACAAACAACACTGTATTTCTCTCACCCTCTTAAAGTTTAGTACTAGTTTAGAGTTTAGTACTTCGTCCATTGCAGAAGTCTACTATGCTTTTCTGCTGTGATTTTTTTTCATATTTAATGGGTTTAAACCTATAGAAGTGAACCCACTCACAGTAAGAATGCATGTTTATGCATATTGTGGACCATGCTTATGACATACCATTCACCCAAAAAGTTGCATAGTGTGCCTTTAATATGCAGCCCTATTTTTTCAAATGTCCGAGGTATTAAATTTGTACATCTATCATCTTTATAAAAGTTTATAGATTTTACCACTAACCCAAGGTGAAATATATAAAGCCTGACCTTTTGTGTATATTTACCAACCAAACCTTCAACCATGACCCAAATGTGGTTTAAAAAAACAACAACAACAACAAATGTTTCATTGTTATGTGGAATACTGGTCAATTTTTGTGACTGAAAATAATTAACTTGCCTCTACCCTGGTATCTAATAAGTAAATTTCTATGTGACTATGGTGTGTACACAGACACAGTGAACCAATAGTTAAAAAAAATAGATCTGGGTATTTTTCTTTCTAAATCAGAGCTCCTTCTTGGGGCTAATAGACAGTCACCTTCTTTCTGTGCCCTGTCCTTTCTACTGGGAGCCCAGTAATTGCTCTTTTAAAAATCTTTTCATGGTCGGAGTGATGCAGCTATTTGAAGGTATTTTTGGGTTGCGCCTCACCCCTGTTCTCTATTGTATTGCATTGAAAAAGATATTATGAGTATTCTTACACCAAAACCACCAGTCTTCTGCAATTATTTCATCAAGATGGCCACTGACAAATAATCATTCTTACTTGCCAGGAATGGTGAATGTCAAATGATAATGTAGTTTTAACTTGTAGAGCAGCAAAGTGGTTCCTCTGAGGACAGCCCTGAGTCTGAACTGTTCTCACAATGAATGCTGCATATGTCTAACTGTATCCATCCAGTATTACTGTAATGGTCAAAGATTTCATCAGCCATGGCACTTCTCCATTGAGGTGCATTTTGTCTAGAAAGGTTAGGTTTGTCTGGAAAGGTATGGAGTTGTATGGATTTAAAGGTCCTATGTTACATGAAATCGACTCTCGTGAACTTTTAGCCACAATGCTGTTACGTCATCAAAAACATATGCGGGGCTGTGTTTTGTTTCATTTACACGTGTTTTGTAATCCTGCTTTATTTGACTGTTTGTATTCCTCTGTTCCACCGTGTTATGTCATGAAGTGGTAGTTTTCAAGTTAACAGCTACCTTTAAGATTTTGTTTGGCAGAGATTAGCGATTCCAGGGCTGAAATTATCCAAATGATTAAAAACCTAGTGTAGCACTTCATGCATAATGAAATGACTTCACAAGGTAGATCAGAGTGTTTCATTTGGAAGAAGCATATCACCTTAATATGCAGCATTTATAAGTTAAACATGTGTGAATGAAACAAAACACCTAGATCAGAAAATATCTAGATGATCTGTACTACAAGGATGAATCTTCTGGATGCAGTTAAAGCTCAAACAATCAAACAATATTATTTTCTACTCCCCACAAAAACTTTCACTATAAAAGGGACACTCTCCTGTCCCTGTAGAGAAATTTGTCTTATGCATTGATCCATCCGCACTGCTTTGTCTGGCTGGGGCATCTCCAAGCACATATTTTTATGCTACATGAAAAGTAGGATAACACTAATAAAACTGAGGTGTATTGTGACGTGGATTTAAGACTCTCTCTCTCTCTCTCTCTCTCTCTCTCTCTCTCTCTCTCTCTCTCTCTCTCTCTATATATATATATATATATATATATATATACACACACAAAATATTTATATATAGTTCCTATCACATACTGTGAATGTGAAAGTGCTTCCTTCAGTTTATCTGACACATTGAAGAGACCAGGTCCATCACATTCAGTCTGTGTTAATTGTGTGTGCTCAAGTGTCTGTCCAATGATGTACTTTTCATTAATTTTATGTTAAGGGAGATACATTAAGATTCCATTATGGAGATTCCCTGGAAGTCACTGGCAAAGACCTCTATTAATCCTAGAGAGGCCGATCAACGATAGACTTCATTTTGCAGACATTTTTTGTTCTGCTCTAAATTCTGAAAAGTAGCTATGAATATTTATTTCATTTTGAGGTTGCTATGATGAAAACAATAAAGAATTAAATCAAATGAAATTTAGTTTGAGATACTGACAGTGGAGCAAGTGCAAAAACTGTAGAATATCACATAATGTTACGTACATTATGTAACTAAATTACGTATGACTGTGTTTCCTATTAAAGCTACAAAGCCTGTACAGACACATACGCACTAGTGTATATACTGGTTTATTACGTAAAACACTTATTTTTTCTACTTTTCTACTTCTTCAATCTCTTCTCACTATAATTGCAGTAAACCAAGTACTATGACCACCAAGTGGCCCACTTATGTCTCTTTTATGATGTCTATGGAGGTTCATTCATATTTCATTTAATCCATTCACCAACATCTCTGTTAATATCTCTTCCGATTTGAAGTGAGATGAAATACTCAAACTCCATCCACAACCACATTTTAAATAAAGCTGCTAACTTGGGAAGTACATATAGCATTAAGGGCAGAGTAAAAGAGGAGGGGTGGGGTCTGGAGGTATAAGGTGAGGAAAAGTGTGATTGTATTGTATTGTTTTATTGTGTTTTTCTATGTATTAGATTGCACTTTATATTGCCTTCACAGCTGTGGCTGTTTTAAATGTACTTCATAAATAAATTTGACTTAACTTAATGTAATCAGGGCAGTTTTGCGTGATGTCACCAACAACTGGAAAATGCAGAGGCCTCTGAAGGCAACACAAACTTAGATTTAGTCATTTTTTATTAGAAAGCTACACATTTGCCAAGTTTGCAATACTCTCTTTTTTTTAAAAGATGCACTGTGAAACTTTTTTGGTAGAGGGCCAGCCATTTGCTTGTATACATGGAGATGCTATTGGTTTAACCTCAATATTCCAAAATATGACATTAAACTTTTCAGTATCCATAGAAACAAGCAGAAGTTGCCACCAGGCCAATTTACATGTGAGATCTGTGAAGAGGTGACCCCACTCATAACAATAATGCCTGTTTATAAATGTATTTTTAATCAATAAAAACACCCATTATTAAATGAATGTGTCAAATATAAGTTTAATACCATCTTGTGGGCAAAGCAATAGCATCTCCATGATAGCGAACCCCCAACCTGAAAAGTTACACAGTGCACCTCTAAGAGTTTTAAGATTATAAAAGTGAAAATGCCAATAAACTGCATCTACTGTAAGGTTACACTCGGTCGAAGAATTGTTAAACTCCAGGAGGTCAGAGTATCAGAGTAAAGGCTTGGCGCGTGGAGTCTAATGACTTCCTGCAGCTCCTTTGTGGTGCTATACTTTCCATACTCACATTCACACTGTCGGACTCTAATCTAATTACCCATCAGTCCTCTTAACCTGGATGCGGCCCAGACCTGCAGGTTCCTTGCCTCACATGCTTTCATGTTTAAAAAGGCAGAGCGCACAGTAGGTCGGCAAACATTAAGACAATGTTACAGCAGAATTTATTGAGCTTGATCAAAAAGGAAACAGTTAAGGTGGGACCTCAATAGCACAGCATGGGATGTTCGGTAGTGTAGGGTGGCAAACAATGAGAAAAACATTTGGCAATAATTAAATCTAGACAACTAAAATAATTCCTTATAATGCCTTTTATTATTTAGTAGCAGCAGTACAATACGTCCATAGAGATGAATTCGCCAAAACAACATGAAAAAGTAAATAAAATGCTGTCTAAGGGCCAAGTTACATATCAGATCTATGGAGAGTTTTTAAGTCAATCAGTCTTTTGCTTTTCAAAATAAAACCAAAATTAAGAAAACGATAAAAACAGCTTTTTTCTTCATTATTCGTCTCTAAAACCAAAATGAAAAAACACCGGGAACACCTGGTGCTGCTCTGCTTTTAACCTAGTGTGAGAAATTATATACAGGTGCCTCGACGTGAGAAGCACTTTCCCCAGTAAGAACCAAGTGTGTGGAGGACGGAGTGCTCAGAACAATATATAACAAACTATTTGCACTTCTGTCCAGATGCTTTGCACCACCTCGGAACCAGCCACGGTCCTCGAGCAAGGATAACAGGAGCAGCCCATCTGGACCTCTAGTCCACTGCACATCCTCGCTTTCGCCGCACAGATCCAGCGCGCAAAGGACGGCACAGACCCGCTCAGACTCTGTCCACTGCGCACTGGTCTTGCTCGCCCCTGTCTGGAGCCAGCACATGGGGGATGGAGCCTCCGGACCTATTTGACCAACGTACGTTGGCGGCACAAGACCGGAGGGGCTGCGCGTTACTGTGAGTGCTACCATGTCACTGTTACCCGAACCCAGTGCTTCTGCTCCGGACTGATGTGAAGTGATTTGCGGTGAGATTTCGCAGGCATCCTCCCCCTGCCCCAAGCAATCATTGAGTCCTGCTGCAGTTCAGGGTTTAGACATGGTTCAGTCCTGGTACAGTCCTGGTTCAGTTCTAGTTTAGACCTGTTTCAGTCTTGGTTCAGTCCTGGTTCAGTCCTGGTTCAATCCTGGTTCAGTCCTGGTTTAGACATGGTTTAGACCTAGTTTAGACCTGGTTTAGGCCTGGTTTATACCTGGTTCAGTTCTGGTTTAGTCCTGGTCCAGTCCTGGCGATTGATTCGGCGGTCCACTAATCACACAGCATACGCAGATGCACGCTCCACACTGGATATTAGGACCAGGAGTTTGGTTTGATTATTGACTTTTTTTTTCCATTATTCATTTAAACATAAAATGGAAAACTGAAAAAAAAACAAATCATTATCTGTTTTTTCATTTTGGTTTTGGAGACAAATCATGAAGAAAAGAGTTGTTTTTTTTGTTTTCTTATTTTTGGTTTAATTTTTGAAACATTAATGAACAAATGATACACAGATTTTGAGTAAATGCAAGATGGATATGTGTAATGCTATACTAGGACATTCCAGACAAAGCAACATCTCCATGGATACAAGCAGGTGGTGGACCCTTCATCAGATAAGTTACTCAGTGCACCTTTAATGTTTTGTTCTTGTAATTACATTCTCTTCAAAATATAATCAGATATTACATCCGACAGGTACTCTTACTTGAGTAGCAGTTTTACGAAACACTTTTGTAATCTTACTTGAGTAATTTCTTGAACCATTACCTTGTACTTTGTAGGAATACTATTTTGAAGTAATGTTACCCACAAGAACAACACGTGTCCTAAATTATCAGCACAGAGACATCACAGAGATGACTCCCTGAATGCAGAATTATGACAGGCAATTCATCACGATGCACCCGTAGGCGCCCAACCTCTGCTGCTGTAATCCACCTCATTTCAGCACAAAAACCACTCAATTAAAAACAGAAGCTGATCAATTACAACAAGCTGATATTTTGTAGCTGTCACATTACATTGTACTTGTAGAATAAAACAAAAAACTTTTGTTAGGAGTCTTCGAGAGAGCTGCAAAATGTAAATCGGAAATCAAGATGTGTTTTGGAAAAAGTGTATTCATATAGATCCGAGCATCTTAAATATCAGCAAAGTTGGGTAGAGTAGCCAAAGATCATACTCAAGTAAGAGTTCAGTTACTTCAAAATAACAGAAGTACAAAATAGTGGTTTCAAGAAATTACTCAAGACAATTAAGAGTAAAAGGGTACTTGCCTCCTCAAAACATTTTGGGTTTGGTTTTGTTGTTATTAGTCTGTCTACATCACTAAAACTCCAAATGCACTTTTCCACCATCCACAGTTCCCTTTTACCACTTTAGCAATTCCATCATAAGGCAGAACAGAGTGTTTTCTGTTTGAGAGAAGAATTCAGCCTAAATATGTTGGGTATGTATGTTAAATATGTGTGAAAAAAAAAAAAAAAAACTCCAGGTATTTTTTGATGAGGAAACATTATAACATATACTAGGAAATGGCATAATATGGGCCCTTTAACATTTTTAGAAATCTTGTCTGTTAATCCATGTTGGTAGTAATCCGGGAAGAATTTTAGCAAGCTTGACCAACACTCAAATCATCTGAAACTACTTAAGTGGCCATAGTGACTTGACTAAGTAGTTTTGTGTGGTTACAGTAGCTTTGACAGCCTCGAGGGTTGCTGCTTTCATCAAGCGATAAAAGCCTGGCTCAGTGTAAGATCATCATGTTCAACAAATGGACTTCTGACCCTGTTGTAATTATTCTAGTGTGACATCAAGAGTCCACGCAGATATTTAGACTTTTTTTTTTTTTTTGCTATTCTATATTTTAAAAAATGCAAATTAACCTAGTTTGCAATAAATTAGAAACAATGAGTTAGTATAATAGTATGCCATATGTACTATTTAACAGCAAAAAACTGTAGATTTAATGTTTAATCCCAAATAGGCTATATGATTTATGATTTTTGAGGTATGACTTTATTTGGTGGGATAATGCTTGTTTTAAATGTAAATGATAGTTGTACATCAATCAAGAAGCAATTTGTGAAGAAAAGCTGAAAAATGCATTGACAATTACAAGAAGTAGAAAGTTTTATTTTAGAGAGTTAAACATTATTTCAACTCTATAATTCTTATAATTTTAATTGTCAGATAATCTCTTTTCTGTACATTAGACGATTTTCATCTTAAAGCACAGCAGTAGTTGCTATAGTAACGGTCATGGAATTCCATTCAACAAGTAAAATTTGATACAAAAGTGGAGAAAAATGTTTAATTGTGTTTTAGTGAAATGACAGCCATTTGAATGTATATAATGAAAAACCCATTCTGAAACATTCTCACACAATGACAGCACTAAGGGCAGATAAAGCCTATAATTAAAAAGCCTATAATTAAAATTGTATGACATGTTCTTGGTACAATTCTCTTAAAAGCCATGTCTTTCAGTGTGAAATACTGTAAAACTATACATGCTATATGTCTCAACTGAGAGAGACTTACGGACCACTGTGAGAATCCAGGCAATCGGGCTTGTAATTACATGAGAGGGTGAAAAGAAGATTTTGTGCAAGCTTTTGGAGGGTTTAATTACTTCCGTAAGCATGTAGTATTTTGCCCTCAATCTCCCAACAACTTCATCCAGCTCCCTTAGGTGCCTGATAATCCAAGCTGTCCATTTGCAAATTAACTGTCAGATGCAAATACCAGATTTTAGTTTTTATCTTTTGGCTCCAGTGGTGTAGTGGGGATTTTTTAAGTGGGGGTACATGATTCATGACGTCATTGACGATTCCCGAAATACACACAGAATTCATATAGATTGTTGTTATAGATTGATAAAGGCAGTAGCCCAGTAAAAATCTGTAATATTTGATGTTTTTTTACTCAAAATGATGCGGAATCATGTTATTGACATTAACGCCATTCCTAATCACCTACAGAACATAAATCATAGCATCGATCCAGGAAGAGGCCTCTATTTTTCTCTTCCACATGTCTTCTCTCCATATTGTGAATGGTGAGCTGTCTTCACCTGTGGTCACCCGACCTGCGGTCTACGCAGACGCGCCTCCTGGTTTAGTTCTGGTGTAGTCCGGGTTTAGACCTGGTTTAGTCCTGTTTTATATGACCTATGCAGGTTGTTTTCACCATTGCCAGTAGATCCGGTTTGACATTTAAGTTGTGGCCATTTTACATTTGTTATTTTTTTTTATATCTCACGTCGGTAGAAGTGGGTGGACGGTGTACCCCCATGTACCATGCCCACTACACCCCTGTTTGGCTCCAACCTAATGAAGATGTCCACATATTGTTCATGTGGATAGTACAATAATGGAAGCTCTGGGGGAAGTCTTGTCAAAGGACACAATATTATGTGCATTGGTGGGGTCTGAGTTGTATTTTTTGCCATATTTTAGACAGGTAGGTAAAGGTGGGGGGCATATTAATATAAGCATGGCACGCTTACTGCACAGGATTCATCAAACAAGCATGAATGACGTTTGAATACAATTCAAGATACATTTTGGACCATGTTTAAAAGATCCCCAAAAGTCAACTGTTCTATAAATGAAAATCATTTACTTGTTTTCATGAATGTAAGGTGACTGAAAGTAAATCTGACTAACATCTCATTCACCGTATAGTGCAGTTTATCTAATTCCCTCACCCTGAGCCCTCCTAAACACAGTCATTTTCATACTTAATAGTTGCGTGATGATGGCAGTTCGAGGTAATTATGTAGCTGTAATGAGTTTTTAATGTTGCAGGACTAGTATGTGCTTAGAGTTCAGCTTTTCCACATACTCTTAATAGCCAGTCATGCTCCTCATAAAACAGTATAAAATTGCTTGCTCTGTGCATATGTTACATTTGTCACATGTCATGGCTTATAAGGAAAACATGATTTTTAGTCATAAACATATTATTACAATAATGATGTGGAATAATGTGCACAGGCATGCACAGAAATGGTATCACTACTCACAGTTGAGGGACAGTAGAAGTACTAGTAGTAGTAGTAGGTTGAGCATTAGGCGTTTGAAGAAATTATGTGCATTACTTTTGTTGTGGGGGCAACCACAAGCAATGACATGAAAAACAATACAATACAATGAAAAACAAGCATTCTTGCTAAAATAGCTAGAGATGTTTACAGCCAATCCTGAAGCAGTACTGACCTTATTCCACTCTGCCCACAGCCTCAAAATGCTACTAAACCACACTTTCTTTGTGGTGGCACTTCCAATTAAGTGAGAATCATTTCATTTGAGAATCTAAGAAGTTTCACCTCTAAAATATGATACAAACTAGGTTTATGTTCATGTACACTAACAAGTCAACACTGCATAAATTCTCTGGGAGACTTGTTGAGACTTGAACTATGTGTATGTATCTGTTTTTAATGAAATAAAAATAAGAGGAATAAAAAAAATCATTACATAGTTTTTGCCATTTGGCTTAGCCTTAATTGTCAGTTTTCCAAACCTTAAGTGGGGTCTGAAGCAACATGGTCTGTGATGGGGGCTTTACAAAGAGTGGTAAGAGCAGCCTTTGTAGCCTTTATAAAGAACAAAGTGAAAGTGTTCCAAGTATAGCATTGGCATTTCATTTGACATTGGTAAAAGGTTTGTTAAAAAAAAGGTTCTGAAGTCTTAAAAGCATTGGCCATTGTTTGTCACACTTCGCTTTTAACAAGTCATGGCAAAATGTTAGGCATTTTTTGCAAGGTATGAATTGCCTGAGATGCAAAATACACATTACAACACTTTACATAGATCTGAGTCTGGTTACAGTTTCCCCAAGTTCAGATGGGTGTGCCTGACAGGTGAATTAGCCAATTAGGTACACACACAATCCATCTGTATCAAAACAAATACAGCTGAACTCTAAATTATTAGCCTCCCTTAAATTTTGGAACATTTTCCCAAATATCCTCCAAATGTTTAAAGCATTGATAAAAATTGATATACACAAACAATCACCAGTGCTATTCAGATGTTTTTGGTGCATTTTGGAATATGAAATTAGTTTTAGGCTGTCTTTATATGAAATATGGTAAAAATGAGTTGGTCAAAAATATTAGCCCCCATATGGATTCTTGCTTTAAACCACAGTTAATTAACCAATTAGCTTTTAAACAACACCTGTGCAATCAATTGGCTTCCTAGCAACACCTTCAGTCAATTGGCTCCATTCAACAATTTAAAAGGACTCCAAGGAACAGGGCATGTGAATGCATGAGGAGGATTACTATTTGTCACAATGCCGAAGACTAAAGAAATCAGTCTTGAACTCCGACAAAAGATTGTGGAGGCTCATGACAAGGGCCAAGGCTACACTGCCATTTCGAAGAGGTTCACAGTCTCCAGAACTGCAGTTCGGTGCATCATTGCGAAGTACAAAGAGACAAATTCGGTCAAGAACAAACCTGGTCGTGGACGCAAGTGTAAGATCGCAAGAACTCTTGAAAGACAAGTTGTCAGAGATGTCCGTAAAGAGCCCCGTACATCTGCAAAGGTAATTGTTGCTGACCTGGCTGCTTCTGGAGTTTGTGTGTCAAGGCACACTGTTGTGAGGGCTCTTCATCGGGCTGGGCTTCGGGGCTGTCGTCCCAGAAGAACCCCCTTACTAAAACATCGTCACATCAGAGCCCGACTAAAGTTTGCCCATGAGTACTTGAAGAAGAAAGATGACTTTTGGAAGTCTGTGCTTTGGTCAGATGAGACGAAATTGGAGCTGTTTGGGCTTATGGACATTGCCTATGTATGGCGAAGAAAGGGAGAGGCCTTCAACCCTGTGAACACAGTTCCCACAGTTAAACATGGTGGTGGCAGCATCATGCTGTGGGGCTGTTTTGCAGCCTCAGGTACAGGCAGTCTGGTTCGGGTGCATGGCACCATGAAAAAGGAAGATTACTTAAAAATTCTGAAGGAAAACATGCAGAAGTCTGCTCGCACTTTGTGCTTAGGTCGTCGCTGGGTCTTCCAGCAAGATAACGACCCAAAGCATACATCTAAAATAGTCCAGCAAAACTTCAAGGATATCAAGACCAACATTATAGAGTGGCCTGCACAGAGCCCAGATCTCAATCCAATAGAAAACCTGTGGCAAGTGCTGAAAAAGAATGTCCATGCACGAAAACCATGCAATTTGGGCCAGTTGGAACACTTTGCAATGGAGGAATGGGCCAAAATTCCTCAGGAGACCTGTGCCAACCTAGTGAAAAACTATTCAAAGAGGTTGTTGTCAGTTGTGGGTCAAAAAGGGTACACAATTGACTACTAATGGTCAGGGGGCTAATAATTTTGAATGTCTCACTTTTGCTATTTTTGGTTGAAACTCAGTGTGATAATAAAATATCCTAATGAAACTTGTTGGACAATGTCTTCATAGTGCATTTATTTCAAGGATAAAAAACATTTGTTGTCAATGGCCATTTTCATGGAGAAATCAAGAATTATGTTCAATTTCACAAGGGGGGCTAATAATTTAGAGTTCAACTGTATGGCTGCTTACAAGGAAAAAAGAATAGAAAAAATTTCACAGGAGTGTGCGTGTTTCTGCAGAATCAATGAGCGAAACACTAAACTGGGAGACCAAGGAGCTGCTTTGTTTTATGTGTCAAATCAAGTATATTTATAATTTATAACAGTTTTAATATAATTTAAAACAGCCAAAGCTTACCAAAGTGCTCAACAACAACAATAATACAACTATAGTATAAGTATTAACGAAAAAAAAAGTATTAATAAAACACGTGTCACTAAATCAAACAATCTTGCACGATCATGTTTGGTTCTGGCCGCTATTGCCTTATTTATTTATTTAATGTTTATCTTTTTTATTATTTGACAAAAATATTGACTGTAAATAATACTATACTATAATATAAATAAGTAACTAACATTAGTGAGTGGGATACGTCTTAATAACCCATCCATCCATCTTTTTCCACTGTATCCGGCTGCGTTGTGGGGGCAGCATTTCGCTGCTCAGTGCTCTGCACACCCAACCTATGAACCCCTCTGCGGGTGGTGAGCCCACAGGAGGTTGAACCCACGTCGTTCTTTTGGACTGAGCCTGGCCAGGCTCTGGGCGACCTTGTGGTTCTTAATGGGGCCTTAATAGCTTGTGTGCGTTAAATGCAGGTGGGTGCATAAATGACAAGAAGAAACTTCAGTAGCCAAACATCTACTCAAACATGATCAATACAACTAGCCCAGCCCCCCGAAAGAGCCTGAAATCTGCTGAAATCCTACAAGATACTGACATGATACAAGATAGGACCATAGACCATATATATGAGTGGACTAAGCTAACCCATTTGCCGCCATGTGCTGAATAGGAAGTGCTCCGGGAGGCTCTTCCAGCTCCTTATCTCCCCTTTTCCCTTTGACTTACATTGAGATCTTATTGCTCCTCTCTCTGTAACTCCTGCAGTGAGCGTCGTCAGTTTGATCTTAAAATGTTCGCATGAAGCTGTTCTACATGATCCTGAATTTGTTTTTCGCTATTTTGTCAGCCAAAAAAATTCTTATATTCCTAATATGGAGCCTGGCTCCAGATTCACTCCTGTAGCCATTAGCATCGCAAGCCTCATTTGAGTGATGCTAAACGCTATGGGTGACGTCACACTCAGTCCACTCATTTATACTGTCTATGGAGAGGACAGATCGCTCTCTGGGGATCCCTAGTGGCCAGGAAGCCCCAAGCATTTGCCTGAATTGCCTGTTGAGTATAACAACATACATGCATACATACATAGAGTACATGCATACATACATACATATATACATGCATACATACATAGAGTACATGCATACATATACACATGCATACATACATAGAGTACATGCATACATGCATACATATATACATACATAGAGTACATGCATACATATATACATATATACATACATAGAGTACATGCATACATGCATACATATATACATACATAGAGTACATGCATACATACAAACATTCATTGGTTTCACATCAATTCCTTCGCCTTGCAGATTTTGGGCAGTTAAAAGAATTCATAGTACCTTGAAAGCGCTTCCACTGTGAGTTGGCGAAAGATCTCACCACTCTGCTGCTCAGTGCTTGTGAAGTCCTCTGAGTCCATGATTATGCTCTAATTCATAAGCAGTGTTATATCTGAAAAGGCAGATCCAGTTTGAGGTAATGGATTTCTCATTACCTCAGTGGGCAAAGTAAGTGCGATGTGGGAAGGTACACACTGTGTCCTTACTTTGTTTTATTTTTGACATCACTTTTGAGCTAAGTGATTAGCACAGGTGACATTTCCTACCACTTCACTCAACCTGAATGCAGAAGTTAAAAGATACCTTTCCCTATAATGTATGCCACCTACTTGTAGAATCTGTTCTTTGGAGGACTACTGTTAAAAATCACCAAAGTTCTAAAAGTACAACCAGTGTATTTGGATCACATGGAAATAATACAAAAAAAAAAAAAAAAATCGCATTGAGCGCAATGTAAAAACAAACTGCTCCTGTTTGGCTCACAAGGCACCGGCAGTTGCCAGACAGATTGTGCAGCTCTTGCAGCTATTTTCAGATCCTAAACCTTTTCTCAGTTCAAAATTCTGCAATTGTCAAAAAAAACTGCTTTTTATTTTTATTCTGTATTTTATAAGTGTCAGGCTGGCTTCACAGCAAGAAGGTTCGGGGTTCAATTTCCCAGTCGTTTCCCAGTCCCAGTTGAGTGGGACCTTTATTTGTGTAAAATAATCCTCCAGAATAGCCTCAGTACATGTTGTGAGAATCGGTGGTGGCGGACAGAAAACCTAAATGAAAACACAAATATTTGCTGCAGTGAACATTTCATACAACCGTAGAAGTTAAATATAGACACTTTCTTTAGTAGATTTTCTTCATCTAGGTCATGATTTTCTTTTTTAATTCCCTTCAATCGCTATTTGCAGACAAACACATAGTTCAACACCTCAATGTTGTAGTTAATGAACACTATTGATTACAGTGTGTGAATTCTAATTTAAAAAAGCTATCACATAATCAGCATGCTAATAAGTACAACTCATTATATGTGAAGCATTTATGCTATGCTCTCGCAAATTTGAATACTTTTAGTTTGACTTTCCATCACTGCATATATGCCAGGTAGCCTATAGTACACTGGCAGTGCTTGACTGATCCAAAATTAGGAGAGTAGAGTTGGAGGCCAAGGTTTAGTGTTTATAGCTGCACAGCAACGTGAAAATGCAATTTAAAAATCTACATTAACTTTTGTATATCTAGAGAGAGACTTCCATTAGAACTTAAAGCAAATATGAAAACAATCTACACAAAATTGATTCATAAGAGCTTTGAGCCATATTAGTTTCCTGGAGTTGTATTTTGTTTCATTCACATGTTTGAGTAACCGTGTGAATGAAAAGTAAAGGCTAATTATTAGCCTGTCCATATCTCCTACTCAACATACTCCACCTTGTGATGTTATGAAGCAGTAGTTTTCAAATAAACAGTTAATAATTTACAAACTAGTATTTTTTTAATGATGCATGTGTAATAGTATTGGGTTTATTGGTCACAAACCCGCCTATAAAAAGGGTGATATATACTACACTTGTCCCTCCCTCCTGAACTCCGACCTCTGACATTACACGCTGGAGGAGCCAAGCTGTTATGGCGGCAAAATGCAAGGTCCCATGTGGACCACAATTAGGATCACTAAGATTACTGTTGCAAGGAATCAAGTGTAGTTTTTGTGGAGAGTGTGCGGGCATCGCGGGGGTAAGTGGGAAATCTCTTGTTGGTTTAGTAAAGCCTGGTGTGAGACTAACATGGGGTGTGTTTTTAGCATCTGTGGCTCGGCGCTGGGCTCTCCTTAGTGTGTTTGGGTGGCGTGCCGTGATGAAATGACTTTGGTATGTCGCTATGGTTTATTTTGTGTCCCTTTTGTCAAATGTATTTTGTATGTTAAATGTAATTTGTTGTATCTAGGCTCATGCTGACGGGAAGCCTCCCCTTTTTCTGTGTACCTGGTCTGTTCTCTGGCTGTGATCCTTGGTGAAAGGACTTGCCCTCTGGAATCTCCATCTTGCGGGAAGCATTAATATAAGATGCAATGTTGATTGCTACAATGGTCCTAAGGTATTCGCAAGTAAACGGGGCCACGTAACCAAATGGACAATCAAAATACTGCACTGGTCCAGGATTTGTGTGTATTAAACCCCTTGCTAAAAATGAATAATAAATTCAATGTAAAGTGTATTCATGTCTCATGTCATTTTCAGTCAGCAAACCTGTGTGCCATAGTGTGTGGGGAAAACACTGTGTCCTGATATCACCAGGTGGCGCTGCTGATAATTTTACTATATTAACCCACTAAAATATACTGCTCTGCTACACTTAGTATCAATTACTGTGACGTCATTTAAAGTTGTACTATGTAACTCTGATGATGAGGGATCTTTCACCTGTTTGTCTCCAGGCGGTTATTATTTTGTCATCACTTGCGGATGAAAAGTAGCCTTTGGCTAATTCTGGCATATTTACAGAAATGTTGATTAATATGCACTGTCCCTGAAATAAATAAATAAAATGAATACATTTTCTAAAGTATAGTATTATACTTGCATAAATCTTACATTTTATTCATTATTTTTTATTCATTATTTATTGCTAAAATATTTTTAAATATGCATTCATAATATGAGTGGGATCGTCTCTCCACTGATCTGGCCAGTAACTTTGCCTGGTGAGGAACCTGCTTGTGTCAGTGAAGATTAATGTAGATAAATTGCCTTATTGTGATAAATTGAAGCATATATTGAACGGAACATCTCTATGGAGACAAACAAATGACAGACCCTCCATCAGAGAAGATACAAAATGCACCATAATTAAAGGTTAATAATAACGAAATTGCAGTGTCCCTTTTTGGGAGTCCATTATTGTCACATTTCCTTTTGCATAACTGTTAAATTATCTGTAGAGACACACTCAACCAGGCCACCAAAATTGGCTCATTTCCATACAAAAAAGGACATGTAATTTATCATAGTTACTGCTTTGGCATATCTAATAAACGTATTGTGTTTAGCGGCAATATCATGGCGCTGAATTGCGACAAATGGTCCACAATGGCTTCCTCCCATAATAGGAAGCATCTGCCTCACCTGCTACATGAAATTACCGTCAACGTTACCATTTCCGAGAGTGGCCAGATGTTCCTCCAATGACGCCTTCTGCCCTGCTCTAAATGGTTGGAAGTGCTTTGGCGTTCCTCCACATGCACAACAAAAATGATGTGTAAAAAAAAAAATGGAGATGAGGGAGGAATAGGGTTTGAATTATTCATCTTGTCTGTACCTGAATGACTGCACACCACTAATCTTCTATTTACTTCCATTAAGAGGCGCGCACAGTTCACAGGGCCTGACCACGTCTATGGAAGAGAGAGACTTATTACTGTCATCATGTAACACGCTTCCTGCCTCTATCTGTTGCTGTGTAAAATATTCGTCAGACTTATATTTACCCGTTTTCCAGTGCAAGCCCGATTTGATTTTCTTCGGAAATACACTACCAGTCAAAAGTTTGGACACCCTTTTCATTGTTTGTTCTTTATTTCCATGATCATTTACATTGTAGATTCTCACTGAAGGGTGAGAAACAATGAATTAATGATGTAGCAAATATGTAAAGTAGCAAATAAAAAATAAACTCAAACAAACTTTTGCTCATATAAGAGAATGAATATGCAAAATGGGGCATTTTTGGCAGCAAGGCAAAAACGGAGGTGGCAGAAATACAAATAAGGTATGGTAAAACAATGCTGCTAGAAAAGTCAATTTTTTTTTAAAAGTTACCTAAGTAAATGTAACTGGGTACTACCCACCTCTGAATAAATCCGAGGCAGATCAATTTAATCCCATACGTACTTCATTGCACAGAAATCTTGCTGAACTTCCCATCAGAAAAGATATATATGAAAAACAGAACTAAATCTTTTTAACGGTTTGCAGTGGTCCAAAGCATTATATAATATACTGTATATTTACTGGGCAAGGCAGATGTGCTTAAATTCATGGAAAGCTGTCAGTTTAAATTCATATGAATTACACTGGAAATAAAATGAATGTAACAGGCAATATTTCTAAATGGTGTCTAAATGAAATCTGAAAAGTCCTCTCCAATTTATTAACTCTAAAGTGAACATAGCCATGGGCCTAGAAAATTTGGATCGGCACCGTTCAAATGATAGCTTACATTACATTTGGGTGTCCAAATACTCTGATGTTTTCGTAGTAGGGTTGGAAGGGTTGACAGACTGGTAGATGAAATAGCAAGATGAAGGTTATATTAACGCTAGAATTGCAGGCTTTGCAAGAACAAAATTATATACTGAATGAGACTACAGACTGTTGTTAAGTCAGGCAAGATGTTCGCACACATATCAGAAGGTTGGTGGTCCAGTTATTATTGGTCTGCCCTTTGACTAAACCAGAGGTGTCCAAAACTCCAACTTCAAATTCAAATATCTCTATCACTTCAACCTCAATAACACTTCATTGCATTGTGACCTAAAATTTGTTTCCCAAGGTGTGGTGGGTCTTATCAAACCTAACACCACTGACCAAGACACTTCATAGTACCTGATGTTGTTATTAGTACTAGTTGTTATCACATGCCCATCCTTAGAATTACTTTTGACTGTTAAAAACTAATGACATCGTTGAGGACAAATATTTAAGTCAGGCAGTCTAATCCAAAGCACTCCAGCTGCATTAAAAAAACAGGACTAGCCTACGCGTTTTCGGCTTTCTTCGAGGCCATCTTCAGGGCATACAAGAATAAAACAACGCCAGGTGCTTAAAGGCAATAAGGAGTTTATGAAGAGTTAGTGTAATCTAGTAATTTGATTTTCTCTGAGAATCTCTGCTGTTTTTGTACAAATGCTTTATTCTACGTTCAGTCACAAGGGGAAATTCAGCTGTCTAAATATCAAGAAATGTCAGGTTAAAGTAGGACTAAACATCCCCACATGCCACTAGCCACATTTCAAATAGAGCTGCCAAACTAGACAGTACCTCGAGGACTCGAGAGGAGGGTGATGGGAGAGGAGAGGCGGAGTCTGGAGGTATAAGGAACAATGTGATTGGTCTAACAGATATCCACACTCTAAAGTCCGCCCCTGCAGCCAGGTATTTGTAATCAGGGCAGTCATGCTTGATATCACCATCTACTGGACAATGCAGTAGCCACAGAAGCCAACACAAATTTAGGTGTTTTTGACCTGAAGGTTGAAAATTGACCTACAAAAATAACTAGAAACAGTAAACAATGCTATTCAAACACAGAACACACAATCTAGTAGCAAAAAAGTGGATTTCGTTTTTAGTTTAGTTTATTATGTTGCATTCTAGCTTTTGTCTCATGCCATATTTACAGAAACAGACTGAGTGGAGACTGTTGCTTTTGTTGTGCCGATCATCTCACTGAAGAATTGTGCTCAAGTGGTTTAGCAGAGAGAAAGGTCTCGCTCTCTCCTCTCAATGTTCTTATCTGAAAGAGTGCCTCGACCTTACATCTGAATGCATTTATTATATTATACAAAAGAACAGAAAAAAACTCACATTTCCTCGTCAGAAAGGAATTGTTGAGTCGAGTTTGACACTTGGCCAATAAACCAGGTTTAAACAGAGCATTAATAATTCAATGGAGCTCCGACCTCTTGGTTTCCAGTTCTTCCGCATCAGGGGACTCGGAGTCAATATGCCTATTTGAAACACCAGCGTTTATCAGTGCACCATAGGCCAGATGTAAACAGGAAAATCTTTAGCCATAATACCCACAAGACGTGCAAGGTTAAGGTACAGAGCAAATGGACAAAACAAGCCAAATGAGTGCATGTATTGATCATGTTTACTGATCATATGACACGGGTTGGAGTCCAAATTCCCATGAGTGCATATCCCCTGCCTGTCCTTGCCTCTTGCATAGTAGAAATTTCACAATATCAAATGTTAGGAGTCGGTATTATTGAGCTTATCCTTCCCTGAACACTTCTGTCTCTAAATGCTACTAAACTGATCTTTCTTTATGGAAGCACTTCCCTTTAAGTGGGAATCCAATACGTTTAAATGGAGAAGTTGAGAAAAGTTTCACCGCTGCTGCGCCGAACTGTGAATTTCCTTCGGGATCAATAAAGTAGCTATCTCTTTGTCTAGGTTGATTTGTGTAAAATGTTCATGGGCAGCAACATGTCAAGAACGCACCAGTTCTCTGTGAGGCTTTGAAACAGCTTTGTAGTTCATATAGAATTATGTACAAGTGTTTTTATTGCTCAAAAATACCTTCTAATAATAAGAGTTTTATATTGCACAAAATTGACTTTTACCATACCTGGATATGCTTTGTTTCATTCACACGTGTTTGAGTAACCCTTTATAATGTACTCTGTCTACATGTCTAAAGCTCAAAATCCTCCATTCCACTGGTATACGCTTCTGTTTACCTTTAGTTAAGTAGAGATTGGCAAATCCAGATCTGAAATGATGCAAATGAGTCTAGTGATAATGTATAGAGTTTAAAAACACAGTGGAGCACTTTCTGTGTTACCACATGACATGACAAGGTGGAACAAGCTGGAGTGTTTTCCTTGTGAGAGAAGAACACAGTTTAAATATTTAGGGTTTGATTATTAAACATGTATGAATGAAACAAACTCCAGGTATGTTTTGATGAGGCAACATTATAACAGATCAGGAAATAACCTCTGTTCTATCACAATAGTGTATTGATTTCTCTGTATACTCTTTATCATCAGAAAGCCAGCATCCATTTCAACTTCGCCAAATTCGTCCATCAGTGAGAGAAAAGACCAGACCAGGCTGCAGTTGTGGGGCTATCACTTCTATAGACTTGTTTGTTGTCATTTAAAGACTGTGACTTCTGATCAATGCAATCAAAGTCAACAGCACAAACAGTGGGGCTGAGGTTCTCAAAAGTCACAGCCCTGCAGGACTCCATTAAAAGTCTATCCAGTGATCAGAGTGGAGAGCTATTTTTATCCAGCATTTATCAAGATCAGACCACCGTTCATTTTGATTTTGGTCAGAGATTGCTGTCCGAAAGAATCAATAGGATTTGTCTTCTTGGCTTTGAGGTGGAATACGATGAGAAAGATGTTAGGCTGAGGCTTTAAAAGCAGAGACAATATTAGCTGTAGTAAGTCCTGTTAGTAGTCTCAAGTCATAGTCTCAGTCTTGTCAGTTTTAAACAATAGGGATATCCAGATTATTAGGGTAAACATGATTATGTAGATGACAATATAATCGTTAATACTAAAACATAATGATTGCAAAAATTACTATTACAGTAACATTAATACAGTTGTTGCTTGCATTGGGTTGATCCTTCAATGCCAAGGTGGCCCCTCTTAACAGTGGTCACACATGTTAACTTGCTTCTTTGGCAAATACAAATACAAATCTATGTTGTTACTGATAGTTTAGAAAGGATTGAACACACTTATAAGCACCCAGCCAAATAAACTAGAGAGGAAGAAATAGTATTGTTATGTACTTATTGTTAAATATGAAATGATTAATTATTTTGTAAAAAAAAAAAAAAGCAACAGTACAAATTTGGTGAAAAACATACATTCATACTGTGAAGGGAGTCGCTGCATCAGACACCATGCTTGAAACTTGGACTCTATTAGAAAAGTGAAGCGAAAGTGAAGTGAAACTGAAGATACAAGTTTTCTGGATCAGATCGCTCTCCAACTCCTAAATGCATTAAATGTCACACCTGGATGTGACAGTGACTGAGCCTTTAATCCCCAGAACAGGTTGAAAAGTTGCCATGTCGCAGAGGTCGCAGTGTTCAAATTAGCCTTTCTAAACTCATTGTAAAGTGTGTAGTCAGCAGGCAGAACAAAACAGCACAGACAAAGGTCGTGCCCTGCCAAACCTCTAATCTGAGTCTATGCCCTCTGCAGCGTGCCACTCCATGACTACTAAACAGATGGTTCTCCGGGACCTTCTCCGGACTGGACTGTACCCATGCACCCTGAGGACAAGCTCAAGTTTTGCCCTGTCACTGTAGCCATGACTGTCTCAGAAGAGGATGTTATAGTGAAATGACAAAGCGAGGATTAAACACAGATAAATGATATGCAAGATTCTCTGGATTAAAAAAAAAAAGAGCCTTAACAACCCATTTTAATATCAGCACTGCCCGGATGACTACATTTGAAACTTGACCTTGGACTTCAGACAAATGCAGATTTTTGGTGTAATAGTTTTTTGTTGTGATACTAATAAATGATGAGGTCCAACAAACACAAAGTTTCTATCAGGTCCAGCATTTGTGAATTCACAGTGTGGATACTTCATAGGAAAATGCAATGTTATTAATAGGAAAAACTGTCTCTTACCCCTAATCTGGGAGTATGACATTATCACATTCTAAAATCTGAAAACCACCAATTGTTATAATAAAGAACTTTGGCAGAGCAAATTGGATTTTTTTTACACTGAGTTTAATTACTCTTTTTTGTTTTACTATGTCCTCATTTGTGTTGAATGATAAAGATAATTCCACTTGAGTCTTGTTTTCAATTTGAAACCTTTATACTCGCAAGTGGGATCTCACAAAAAAGGAGCAATAATCAGTCTCAATCATCTGTAGCTCTTGCTCTACGAAGCATTCTCTGAAACATTGTTATTACCAAAACTATACACTGGAAAATTTGAATCAATGTGGTACTTGGATTCAGCGCTTCTCAGTTGCTACATTGTGGCTTTGTCGGCATGATACAAAGTGATTTTCTGCTCTGAAAGTGGTGATTAACTCTTGGTTTTGTCTCTAGATATTCCTGCTACTGCACGTCTGAGACAGAAAATTGATTAGAACAGTAGATTCTGTAAAACCATGTAATCTTATTTTTTATTCCAAGATTAAAGATTACATTTTGCACCATTAAGTATCAGCCATATTAAGATGTGCAGCCCCTCAATCTCCACTCATAATGAATGCAGTGTGGTTTAAAGGGCCTCTATCTGATTTTTTTCCTAAGTATGTAAGCAAAAATTGTCTTGCCCCTGTACAGACACACTATATTCTATAAGGAGCTTTTGAGGTCAAAATATGTTGTCTGCTTTACTGTTACTGTAACCGTGAGTACTGTAAATAATTATGCTCAGAATGAGATCAAACTTTTTTTCTATAATAAACTACACTGTTACAAACAAAATTAATTCTAGTTTGTCATGTGTAATTGTGACGTCCATAATCACAATGATAAATGCTTCTAAAAATAAAATGATCTCTACTATTATGGAGTTTATCAGTTATTCTTTTGCAAGTTAATTAGTATTTTCGTGAATAAATGTGCACTTCAATAAAGTTGTTAATTTTCTTTCTCATTTAAATGGACAGAAAAGGTCCTGCATTTCTTATCGTACGCTACAGTTTGGCTTTGCTGGCAGGATGCTGTAATCTACCATATTTGAGCTGCAATAAACCTATGATTTTTCAACCCAGCCTTTCTGCTAGTTTGTCTGTTCTGGGACTGTACAAATGGATGAGTCGATTCTTTGAGCTGTTAGTCCAACTGATCACACACAGCAAATGTTTGGCAGCAGGATTTCTTTGTGTTGAGCTGGGACTTCGCCATTGCCCAGTCCCTGCACACTCCAAGCCTCCTCTGTACTGCCTGCCGCTTGTGCATGTTTACACAGAGGCAGACACTTGGACTATAATCCCTATTGGCGTAATTTAATGCACTGCTTCACACACACACTGCGTACTACCACCGTTCTGTCAGTCACACGGTGCCAGCTATATTTCTTCCACCTGACTTTATAGTTTGCTGAGTATGTGACAGCAATGATCTCCGGTTGTTAGTTAAAATGAGGAATGGGTGACATAATATAAGCGGCAGGTGGCAGACAGCCAAAAACCTCGAAGTGAAGCGCAGATGTGTGACAGCTCTTTATGTCTCTCCTGGGAGATCTGTGGAACTGTACAAACAGAATGAGTGACTTTAAAACTTATCAACAGTAGTCAACAAAATAACATTAACAATGGATAAAAAGGTATAGCAGCTAATAAAGTGTGCTGTATATATGGGTCTGTTGAAGGTCTCTCTCAGAGTACATATTCAGATGATTTAGTAGTGTGTAGTTTATCTTTAAGTTTAAATAAATGCAAGATGCAGGTTTTTGTGGTAGCCATTAAAGAAGACTTAACCTAACATAAAGGGCACATATTTGTATTGGTACTAGCCTAAACATGCTCTTGAGTACCTTTACTTTGGAATATAAATTTTTAGATCTTAACATATGCTGAAAATCTCAAATAATTTCTTACCAGTAAGGCATCCATCTGCAGCAAATGGAATGACAGAGGGGAGACAAACAAAATCCCATCTTGGACTCTGAAATCTTTACGTATTATGTAAATCTGGGACATTTGAAACAAATTGTTTTTTGAAAAACTCAGAGTGAATGGAAGTCGTGATAGAGTTTATCAAAGAAGCATGAATGAAGCTTAATACCATCGGGTATGTGTTTGTAAAGGAAGCAAGGTCAAAAAGTGTGTCCTTCAACCTGCCTGACCATGAAGGAAATGTTTTTGACTTTTGCTATACTGAATTTTGAAAACTTGTTTTTCTCGAAAACTTGGTTTCAAGATACCACTAACAAGAATTAAACAGATTTCAAAATACACAACAGCGTGTCATGATGTTTGCTGCCCAGCTGCTAAAATCTTCTAGTCCAGTTGATGAACAGCTTGCTGGTTTTGAAAATGTATGTAGTAAAATAACTAAAATGTGTTTCTTATTTTTGCACAGTGTTTTAAGTGAGTTAAAAAGCAATGCATTTGAAATAATTATCCCCTTTTGTTAATTAAATTATTTGTGTTAAAATATTTATATGCATCCCAGATATTCATAAATATTTTAATATATCCCAAACATGTTTTATTATAGTGTTCAATATCATTATTTAATGTCACTTTTGTGTCCTCATTGGACAGCCCTGGATAATTTTGCATATATCCAACAAAGGACACAACAAATAACTTTAATCCAAAACAGTAAGAAGCAGTGCCTGGAGGTGAGGCATCAGAGGTGGAGCTACATCTGTGCTGTGTTGCCTGCAGGGAGACACTGAGTCCAGCTGCATCAGTCTCTGTCCGACATGAGCGCGCACAAAGCAGCTGGTCAGTGCAAAGTTCAACACCAGCACCAGGGAACACTGTTTTTGGCCTTATTTGGAGCAAGACGAGACAAATAGGGCCTTTATTGTAAGTATAAGGTATGTATAATAGCAAATGAAGATTAAATTAGCAAATGGAAATGGAAATGTGTGTATATATATACACTCAATCCAGATGCATGCCCTCTAGAAAGAGAGGCTAGCCAGCCCACACAAAATAAGAATCAGAATTTTAAATAAAAGTTTGAATGCCATTGCGAACAAAATTCACAAACTACGAACTTGCTTCGGTGGTATGGTGCAACATTAAACAATAAGCAATAATAAAATACAATGTATGCTAAAATAAAAGGCAAACATAAAAATAAGATGTTAAATCAAAATAGACTACTGAGTATAAACACAAAAATATACACTATGGAAAGAATATAGATAATATAAAGTGACAGGTGTTATAAAATGTGTACAACAGCATGAGTGTACAACAGCAGAGGGGGCTCTTGTGGTGAGAGGTTCCATAGCCTCCTGTCCTAGAGGGGTGGCTCAAATAGTCTGTGTCCAGGGTGGGACTGGTCAGCTGTGATCCGACCTGTTCATCCTCTGGAGTCCTGGAGCCGGAAAGCTCCTGGAGAGAGGGACGTTGCAGCCGATCACCTTCTCAGCAGATCGCAGAGTCGCCCTGATGTATCACACTGTACCACATTGTGACATCATCGAGACTGGCACAAAAGTAACACAGTCCACCTTCCTTCAACATGGATTAAATGTTAAATATCAAAAGTAAATTATTCAGCTGTGCCAGAGAGGAGATTCTATCACTAGACTCAAGCTTAGGTAAGGAGTTAACATTAGAGACTTAATTCTGTATAGGTTCATTTTAGTGCATTGAGCATAATTATAAATCAACCTTGCCTTGTGTTAAAACTGCATTTCTATCTGCTTTTCATTCAGTTGTAGCATGATCAAATAAAAAGAAAAAATGCTATGAAGTGATTTATATATATCGCACCCCTATGAACTAACATCAAGGACCATGTTGTCCACCCTCCTGTGGGCTCACCACCTGCAGAGGGGTTCATAGGGGGGGTCAGGTGCTATGAGTATTGGGCAGCACGCTGCCCCCGCGACCCAGCCGGATTAAGCGGGAGAAAATGGATGGATGGATGATTTATATATATTATGCTTGATATACAAATTGTAGATTTATAGTTATTTGCATGGGCAGACTAAAGAACCATGCTAAATGTAAATATATCAAGCTACATACTAATACTTATACTTGTGTTACTGAAGCAATTACTGACATTTTGGCTTGAGACGTTCTGAATGGTAAACTAAATCAAGGAGAGAAGTAGTGGAGCCAGTGTGATGTATCCATGGAAACAAGAGATAGTTATTGACAGATACTAAAGTGAAAATGATGGGTTTTGTGTTTGAAGTGTTTATTTGCAAGTAGCCACAAAAGCATTTGATGTAGTATGGAAAAAATGTTTTCCTCTCTATTTGCTACATATTGTATAAGATGGTAATTGTAGCTGTCTCTATGGTAGCCAATTAGTTGTGTTTTGTGTAATTCATTCTGCAATTTACGCCTATTTCCTTTAGTACTCCATGAAATATGCACGTACAAGGCACTTCATTTAAATTGATTACATTGATTCATTTATGCCTGATTCTTCATTCAATTAGGCCTAAGTAAAATCTGTTTTGCCCCAGTACAGATATGTTGTAAAAGCAGCTCTTAAGGTGAAAGTAAGAGTTTTTTTTTTATTTCTCTGTAAAACAGGAGGTGGGCCATTAGTATGCTATTGTTTTAAAATCACCTCTGAAAGTTGTGAAAATGTTTATAAACTTATCACGAATAAATGAGATACTTTGAATACCTTATGTAAATAAATGTGACAAGACTGGCTTTGGGGGTCTACACTGTAGGTGCTCTTACCTGCTGTTTCATGGCGCTGAGCAGGAGGAGGATTTAAGCGCTCCCTTCTCCGTCGCTCTCCCTTTTGCCCACACGCTCTTCCAGGCCTCTCTTGGTGGCCGCTCTGTCCTTCAGCTCAGGTAAATTCCAATTCTTAAGCTCCCATGCATGTTACATCCAAATTTATACAATCACTTCTTTTAGTGCCGCTGCTTGGCCACAGCTCTGCTGCTTTTTGATACACCACATTTACTTTAGGAGTTACGCTTTTACCGGAACCCAGGAGGTGGACACTGGAGACTAGATGTGTGTAAGAAGATTCCTCTCACCTGTTCAGGGCGGCTGGCCTTTGTGGCCAATTTGCCATTTTCTGTTTGTGTCTCTTTAATGTGTTAGTCTAACGTTGTGTGTGAGACACTAGTTTAAGTTAGTTCTGTTTTGTGTCTTTTTATTTGTCACTCAATTCTGTTTGTAGGTTTATGTGACTTTTGTTTAGGGACTTTTGTGATTTTGTTATGTGTCCCTTAGTCCGTCACTTTTGTTTTTGTATAGACCTACGTCACCCGTTTTGGCACAAAACTCGTATTTCAGTCCCGTCCTTGTGTTTCTTAGTTTAGGTTATTTTAGGTACATATTTTAGCTTGTTTTGTTTAATTTACCTTGTACATTCCTTTTAATTAAATTACCTTATTTATTCCATTTTACATCTTGGTTATTTTGTTACTTCCGCGGTCCCTAGCAGAGCTGGGTCCTAACAATGTGCTTTTGAGAGACACACTGTTTCTGCAGAGCGCAGTCATGACATGAGCACCTGCACTGCTGGTAGATGTGTGGAGTGTATTAATGGCTAATGGACTAATTGACTGGGACATTAAAGCTAGGTTTTTTTAGTGCCCGTACTTACCCGACCTTTTTAGTTGTGCCTACTTAGAACCAAGTTTTGGTGCTCAGCCCTAGCACTATGCAACTTTTTTGGCGGAGGGCTGGTCGTGCTTATTGCTTTGGTATTTATCTTGTCTACATTAATAATAACAAAATTACTTGAAAAAAGGTTACAAAGTGCTGCATGGTCACCATTAAAAACAACAATAAAAGTAGAGTATATCCTACATAATCTATATTTTTATAATTGCATGTCTAGCAAAAATGATTTCCCCTTGGGGATGAATAAATGTAATTCTGATCTGGTAGTGAAAGTACACAAGAAAGACAAAGCAAGCAGACGGTTATAGAACAAGATAAAGGTGGTTTTAAAATGTGATGTTAAAGTGATGTTTGCAGTTAATAAAGAGAAGATCCACTGCATGTCAGGGTAGAAGTGACTTTTCCAATAAAAAGTTGATAAAGCGAATACAACGGATGGAAAATATATGAACTTCATTTACATTTAAATGTACATCTACCACTGCAAAGATTAGATTCTCTACGTTCTCTATAGAGTCTCGACGTAAAGTTGCTGCTCTTATTAAAGTTAGAGCGTCTCTGCTTGAATCAGTTAAGCAACTGTCACAAAGAAATGAAAATAAATTGAGTTTTGCTACTTTTTACAAACCTGTTGGTGGAACAGATTCTGACGGTGCCTTGAAAGATGGGTGAAAGTAAGGTTTCTGACTGATGTTAGCAGCTTTATCTGATTTATAATGTGTTTTATTCTGTAAAGTTTGTGATTAGGTCAACATAATCAGAGGTGGGTAGATTATAGTCAAAGTTTGTACTCACTAGTTGTGGCCCAAGACATTCTTCAAGAAAAAAGAAATGAAAAAAATCTTTTCAAAACAGAGATAGAAGCTTATTTTGCATGAATAACTTTCTGGGCTTAACATCTGAATTAAAATGAGACACTTTTTCATTAAATTTTACAATTTTTATTTGGGTTGATACAGTTGACTTAATGATCTTCATATGCAGGGCAATAACAGGCATCCAGTAACCATCATGATTTGGGAGTATTAGTAGCACAGTGCTTGGGCACTTTTACATAGTTTGATGTTGATTAATCAATGCATTGTCTTAATGACAGACTAGACTGTACTTATAAGTCCAAACCATAGTAACATTTATTGATGTTGCTTTCTGTTGTCCAAATATTGACCTCTGAATAAACTCTGACCCACATCCCTCCACTCTTTCCAATAGCCCCTCTTCAGTGACTACACTTGCACATACATTTCAGGCTCCACTTCTGCACTAGTGTCCAGAGGAGTGGGTGAGGTCAGCCTGAAAGGAGCAAAGATTCACTGAAGTAGCATTGTCATGAAATTTCAAACTTGATTTCAGTACTAGAGAATAGACCCAATACTCAGTATGGATTTCAATTTCAATACCACAATGATAATAAAACTATTTCTTCAGACAATAGAATGTAATTTTCAACACTAAATCACAGTACATTCTATTATACCAGCATTTGGCCTTATATCTGTGTAATCCCTCAGTTATTCAGGTAGGTTCCATAGTGGTCCATTGGTCTTTACTAGTCTGTGTGGTTTTATACATTTTCTGATACAGCTCAAGATCATTCTTATGCTGTTCAGGAAAGGTTAATTTTTATCCTGTGAATGTGATTTTTTGTCTCATGTTAATACCTGCTCAAATTAGTGTTTCGATACTAGTTTTTGTATCGCTTAGTATCTGATTTTCGATACTTTTGACAACCCTAAGTCAGTGTAATGTCCCTGAAAAGAAAGAAACTCCAATGTGTGTGTGTGTGTTTGTGTGAACCCTTCCGTAGGCTAGTCTTTAGCTCTGGTTTATACAGTCTTAGCGTAGCCATGGCTGACATGACGTACGTGATGCCAGATTTTACAGAGCGTAGATTCAAGTCTTGTTCCAAACCAACTGTCTCGTCTCCTCTTTCGGCTGCGCGTGGTTCCTCTCTGGTCTTGCTCAGCGTGTTAGCCTGTCATTTCCTCCGCAGGCCTGGCAGGAGCAGGGCAGGAGCTGGGAAGGAGTCGGGCTGTCTGCTCCTGAAATAGTCCTGACCTCAGAGCAGACTTCTGGACTGCACCATGTCTTTAACTTCTCCATTTACATCAGTATGTGGTTTTCAAACAGGCCTCAAGATGTAAACTGAAAGCAGGACTAGAATAGAGCTCCCCCTGTAGCTCCCTTATGAGAACACACTATCAGGAAACAACCAAAAGAAGTTTTTTCTTTCATCTTTCTTATCAGCTCAACAGTTGAGCTCAACAAATCCTTCTCAAATAGAATTACAAGTCATAAAGTAGTTAGCATTACAAAGCAGTTTTTTTCAGTTAGTCACCCCCTTTTTTATTGAAAATCAAAACCCCTAAAGTCTTGGCACAGACCGGAGTAGCTTGGTCCTTGTTTTTTTAAGCACTGCATAAAATTCTGGTTTACACGTAGGTATGTGACATATAAAAAAGGGTTCCCTCCCTCTGCTCGTCCCCACCTGACCTCTCCCCAACATCACGCAACAGTAAGTAGGATCACCACGGTCATGGCAATTAGGCACATTAAAAGGATATGTATATAAGCGTAAAAGCTGCAGAATGACTCCAGTGCTGCGGTCTTAGATGTGTTGCTGTATCTGCATGTGTCTATTTAATACAACCTAGTCAATGTCTCCATGTTGATTTCATTTGAAGGTGCACTATATAATTTCTAAGATGGAGGGTCCACTACTTGTTTGTTTCCATGGAGAGTTATTTCTTGGCCTGGAATGTTCCCCAGTAGGGCATTGAAGATATCCCCCTTCCATTTGTTCAATTACAGGTGTTTAATAGCTCAAATTCTTAAATGTGCAAGCTTACCTCTAGATCTGACCATTAACCTTTCTCTTATTTAAAGGCAGGTGGCAGAGTCTTCGAACCAAAAGTTACACAGTGAGTCTTTAAAGAGCCTGCTATTTTTGTTAGCAACTCACATCCACTAGTTTACACATAGCTTAAGCCAAGTTTAATTCAAGATCAAGTAATTACGTTATCACCCTGGTTATGACCTGGTTTAATTTACTCTGACTTATGTTTTAGAGTACCCTTATTATTGCATCATCCTTTTCTCTCTTTTTTCCTAAATTATTAATTGCAAATCATACCTTCTTTCTATGCTCCAGATACAGGTTCCTATGTTGCATTTGATCACGGATTTGTGAGTTAATAGCGTTCATGCTCAACAACAAATCCTCTTCATAACATGGCACCGCGCAGACTGGAGAATTAGATAATGCATAATAGATAGGAGATTACAAAAACACATAGATAATAATAAAAATGATAATACGGGGAAAAACAAAGCGAACACATGGCAGCTCCTGGGCTTTTGATGCACGTACACATATTTCATTACACAGAGCCATGCCTCGGGGACATAGTACACAGTTTATTTCTGATTACCTGTCTGATCGCAAATAAACAGCCATTGTTTCATGAATACAAAATATACAGCCAGCTTGACTCTGTGATCTTTTCAAACCATACAGCTACATTGTTTGTGTTGTTGTCATTTGAAATAAATTAAAAGAGATTGTTAAAATAGAAAAAAAAAAATGTAGTTATTCTAGGCAAACAAATGGAAATTGTTGCAATTGTTGCAATGTACTTAGTTTACTTTCTCCTTTCTCTAGAATATCCCACGATATGGCATGAGTGTATCTGTCACAAGCAGGTAGGCCATGTTACAGCATAAACTTATGGATATGCAAGTGTGTTAACAATAAAAATGAAAAAAAAACAAATACAAGAAGGTTGTAACTTTTAATGTAATATATCCATAGCATTGCATGCCTGCAGTACAGTTTACATAGGGAGTGGAATGGAAAATTGTCTAATGCAAAGGATTTTGTGTTGTCACCATATTAAAATTTGCAACTCAATTTTGATACTAAGGAAATACCCAATACCAAATACTGCAGTGATTATAAAAACATTGCTTTTTAGACAACAGGATGTGACCCAGGAGACAACAGGTTCTTTTACATTAATAGGATGCAGTGAATAGTCAAAAAGGCAAAGACTGATCAAATTTTAGGAATAATTTATCACAAATTGTAGCAAAAATATACGTTTTATTCCACCCTCCTGTGGGCTCACAACTCACAGCGGGGTTCATGGGGGGGTCAGGTGCTATGAGGATTGGGCAGCACAATGCCCCCGTGACCCAGCCGGACAAAGCAGAAGAAGGTGGATGGATGGATGGATATACGTTTTATTATTTAAAAATGTTCAGTTAAAAGAATACTGTTGGCTACAAAAGGCAGTGACTACAGGTGTAAAAAGGGAGCTCTGGGCTAACCGGCTGCGGTCTTGTTCCATTGGCAGATCATCTTACTTGGCAAAGGAAATTTACTTTAAAACTTTCTTAATTGAAGTAATCTTAACTAGATTTTATTCTTTGCAGTGTACAGTGTGTAGTAGGTTTTTGTTTTTTTTAGATAAATGTCCACCAATTGTGTGTGCTCTGAAGGGGGGGTGAACAATAAAATGAACATGGCTAAATATGTTATGTGTTAGCAATTAATACCCCCTCTTTTAAATAAGTGCTTGTTTTAAGAATGTAGCTCTAAATTACTGTAATGTATTTTGCAACTAATAATGCCTTTAACTTGCTGTTGGGTTTCTAATGAAATCAAAGCCTTCCTTACAGCTAAAAGAACAGGCCTGATGCATGTTACAGCAGCACATACATTAGCCAACACGTGCCTCCTCCTGGTTCTCCTCTGTGCACATATGTCTTGACAAACAACTAGGCCCTCAGGTTAATGTGCGCCATGGGACAGCACAAGGTGACACACACAATAGAATAACACCTCATGGAAATTAGGCACGATGAATCAAACAACTGCAATAGATTAAAAAAATGTTTGGGGTGTGGGGTAATATAATATATAAATATATATAAAAATATACAATGTAATAAATAATTATAGATTTTAATTTCTCATTTCAATTCAATTTTTTTTTTTTTATTCAAAGCAGACCCCCAACAAAGTAAGTGTTCTTTGCTGGTTTTGCCTTATAATATTTTTGTTTATGAAGCTCCTCCTTTCTATAAGTGGATCAGTTGTAAAGTTCTATTGAAAGACTGCTAATAAAAACTTTTTATGTTTATATTTTGCACATATTAAAATAATGATAATATTCCATATTTGGAATTCAGACTGATTATCATAGCCACTAAAGAGCCAATTTGGGAAAAGTTGTTGAAGATACTCACCTCTTGGCTGAGGGACGGGTGCCTTGCAATGAGGCACAATAGCTGTCAATCAAATCTGTTCCTAAAGCTATCGCGAGCAGCCTCAGGGAAAGAAAGCACCTGATGTTGTTCATATTTTGATTTTTGGACAAAAGAGCTAAACAGAAACAGCAGGAGTGAGCTAAAACAAACATTTTAAGACTAAAATGCCGAGCCTGACAGTAGCGGTTACAGAGAGAGGGACCACTATTTTTCAACAGAAAGTGAATTGGAGCCAGACTTAGAGTTTGCATTGGTGAATTAGAGATTTGGAGATGATGGATCCAGGACGGACTAAGACAGGATATAAGTATGCTATTACGGTTTAATTGAAAACATAACCTCCATTTCCTCCTGCAAAGACATCTGCTCCCATACTGTTTAAATGGAGATGTTATTTTTAATTTAAAGGAACATCCCTGTGTACATAACCTCTTTGGGGAAACTCAGCAGACTTTAGGTAAATATAGCTGGACTTTGTGTGTGAACCTAATCACAGACGGAACATGGAGGATGACCGTGAGCAAATGAGCCGAACCAGACAAGAGGCCGGCCCAAGAGAGAGTTCAAGAGTATGCACACTACAGCAGGCTAATGTGACGAGAGGAAGGACATGTCAGACCAGGCACACACAAATCTGAGAACAATATGGGAACTAATGTATGATGAGTGAGTTCCTATGTGTAATTATCTATGAGAAGTGCAAGGGACAGTAGTCTGAGCAGGCAGTCCCAGACTTCCCTCTCCACACACACTTCCTCCAGCTCTTCTGGGGGATCCCAAGGCATTCCTAGGCCAGCCGAGAGACATAGTCCCTGATTTATAATTTGAAGTTTCTGTAATTATATTATATATTACACAAAATTGAATCTTCTGAGCTTTAAGGTATGTTACAATGATGTTACCTTCTCAAAAACATACCTGGAGCTCTGTTTTGTTTCATTCACACATGTTTGAAGAACATTTTTTTATTAGTCTGTCTACATCTTCAAAACTCTGTTCCACCTGGTGATGTCATGAAGTGTAGTTCTCAGGTTAACAGGTAAAAGGTAGCTTTTACCTTTTGTTCAGTAGAGATTGACAGTTCCAAAGTTGAAATTATCCAAATAATTATAGAGAAAGGTGTATGGAGTTTAAAAACACAGTGGAGCACTTCCTGTATTACTACATGTCATCATAAGGCGGAACAGTATTTTCTATGTGAAAGAAGAACTAAATATGCAGTGTTGGTGGAATTGGTGTGTTAAACATGTGTGAATAAAGTAAAACACAATTCCAAATATGTTTGTGATGAGGAAACAACATTATAACATAGATCAGAAAAAAGTGGCCCTTAAAGTAATGGCCAAAAACTGGTTTTCAAAGGAAAGACTCAAAAATTTGGAAAACTAAATCATCTCAGGAGTAGTGTAAGAAACATCAAAGATTTAGTCACTTGTAGATTTACCCCAGTAGGAGTGCTGTGGCTTCAATGAATCATGCGCCTTTGTCAGGAAAAGTGTGAGGTCTTGGCCAGGCAAGCATTTGATTATGATTTTTTTTTTTTTTTACCTTCAATTTTAAGTGAGAGTCATGGCACCAACTTGTTTCTCAGTTCCACACAACCCTTCATTTACATTGAATCCTGGGAAATCCTGGCAGCAGCTCCACAGAAGTCAGTGCAGCTCATGTTTACTTAATTAATTATGAATGCAGTAGAATGGACATAGGCTGTGCACACACATCCTGATAGGCCTTCTCCAGTGAGGGAACTACATCGTCTCCAGGCTTATTGTCACTGCTGCTGGGACTGGCCTGGACCTGAGGAAATCATATTATGTGCATGATACACTGTTTACTTGTGCTGGCTCCTATTGGTGAGTGTAAGGAGAAAAATAAAGGAATAGGAAATAGAAAATGGGAGGTGTGCAATAGTGTGGTGTACAGTAGTTTTACATTAAAGCAACATATGTACACTTTTAGTTCAAAATAATTTAGTTTTAAGATAAATAAGTGTTTTGTTTTTTTTGTTTTTGTTTTTTTTCTCTAAACAGACTTGTATCTTCAAAAACCTGTTATTTGGCCTGGAGGAGGGCCTAAATGCCTTTGACTATAATCTATTACGTAAATCGCATATCCATGAAGAATGTATGGTTTTAATTTTCTATTTCCATGGAATACAGGTGATGTGCCAAAAACTTACATACTGTACCTTTTTGCCCAATTTTAAAGGTGCTGTTCCTGTTTTTTACTGTCTTAAAACATGATCAACAGAACTATTATTATTATAACGATTTGCAGTGGTCTAAAGTTATTCTCATGATGCATCACTTATACATTTGGAGCATCCTTTATCCATTATTCACTGCAATGAGTTTAGAAGTATTTTTCACAACTCGCATGTGAACAGCGCACCTACTGATTATCAGACAATAAAACACTTTAAAATTAGCTGTCTGTATGTGGCAGACTGATTTTGATCTCAAGAGTTGCATATACAATATATCTGTACTGGGGCAAGACTGATTTGGCTCAGATATGTGAGAAAAATCCTTGTGTGCAGCTGGCCTTAGATGAGTTTAGTGTGTAAAGTTTGAATTAAAAAATCTTTGAAATACACAGAAGAAAATTAGGTAGAGAGAAAAAGAAAGAGATCAGTTTTGAAAGAATATCTAACTGTGCTGCTTTGTTAGAGCTGCAATGAGATTAACCATTTCTGTTTAAATGAAAACTTAGCTGCAGTGCACATTTTGAACCTGCCCTACTGCAAATAAAATAAAACTAATAATATAAAATTGTAGAGGTCTAAACTACAGCAATGGAAGTTGTTTTTCATGGACATTATTTCACTGTTTGCGGAGGACACATGCAGCCTCTCTGATATGCTAATTGAAACTATTTATATTTTGCTTCTAATTAACCTTTTGGTCCCAATGTTAAGAAAAATGCTTTTTGCAAATCCCTTTAGAGAAGGTTTAGATTACTTGATTGTCTTACTTGATTGTCTGTTAATGGATGACAAGAGAATCATTTCTGTCCTCCCCATTGTCATAGCCTGCTTACTGCAAACAGCACGGCACAGCCATCACACATTAAACTTAAGCAGGGTTATGTTGGTACACATAAACTTTTAACACAATGTCATGTACTTCATACCATATTTTAGTGGCAAAGCTTTTCTCAAATTTTCAGGCAAAATATCATTGTCTGATTATCAGGTGCATGTTCGAATCGTAGTTGTTAGCTTTACCAACAAACTCATAGCAGTGAATAATTAGGTTGCTCAGAATGCATAAGGTAAGTGAGGAATAACTTTGGACCACGGCAAACCATTTAAAATTAACTAAACCTGTTTTGTTTTTTAGCGTAAAAATGCGGTACGCAGCCCTAAAAGAAAATGTCTATGGATGCTGTTTATACGATAATAGTTATGATATTTTTATTATATGAAAGCACACACATGATATTTAAATATTTTAGGCAAGTTTGGGAGATCCAATTTCTAGTAATTCTTATCAAATAAAGACAAGATGGCAATTTTCTTCTTTCCCTAAAACTCTCCTCAGCTGATTTATCAAACAGCTTTAAGGGCTTTACACAGATTTTTACTAAGCAGAGGCTGCAGTTGATCTGGGAGAGCTCCAACATCGGATTTAATACAGAGAATGTGGTAATGTGAGCAGCTAATGCATGTTTACATCAAAATATAAAAAATAAGACAGTATTTAATAATTTAACGAAAATGACCACTGTACTACCAAACAAAGGTGAAATGTTTCATACTGGAAGATCCAGTTCTCTATGCCTCAAAATTGTATTGACCATAGAAAACTTTTTTTTCCATGCCTGTTTTGAGGTTACAGATGGTTTTGTACATCCTTATTTACCGCAAAGAGTTTATAAGCACTTTTCACAACTTTGAGTGACTGGAGCAGAATTTTGCTCTCACAGTAAAACTAGCAACAACTAACATGCTAATCCACACTTCCTAATGAACTTCCTGATTATCAAATTTATTTTATTAGATACAGACAGTAAACATCTGACTTATTTTGACCTCAAGAGCTGCATATACAGCATATAATTTCTGGGGAGGGACAATTTTTGCACTAAAAAGTCTTGGCATATCTAAATGTTAATTTAATAATGTGTACAATACAAGGTTGGTGTAATATTCTGGTGTAATTTCTTAAAAGTGCATTATGTAACTTTTCTTACCTGCTTGTCTCCATGGAGTTGTTATTGCTTTCCCTGTAATATTCCATAGTATGACATTAAACACATCCATCGGAGATCTATTCATTACAGGTGTTTCTATTTCTCAAAAACACAGTAATTCCTTCTGTGAATAGGGGCGACTCTCCACAGATCTGAATTCTAACGTAGTGTCGGGCTGTAACCTCCTCGTCTCCCTCGTGAAAGATGGGTTCAATCTTTTCAGTGAAATATTCTAGGCAAAGCAACAAAATTTCCATGGAGAGGTAGGGGACCCACTACCAGAAAAGTTGTGCAGTGCACCTTTAAAAACATGAAAACAGAACTGGTCCAAACTGGTCCAAAGTTATTATATGTATTCCAAGCATCCTAATTATTCACAACTTTCAGAGGCCAGAGGGTCTGCTATCACAATAATGCTAACAAGAAAATGCTTTATAAAAATGCAGACAGTACGGCAGTCCTTTAACCATCACTATATTGTCTCCAAGTCACCACTGTTTTCAAATCTGTCCAACATATGACAGACATATTTGATCAATTCTGAAAAATCAAAAGTTAATTTAGATTCTTTTTGCAAAAATGTCAGCAGGATACAACATAAACTGAAAAGTTCTCTGTTCCCCACTGATTTTAATTTGAATGTTTTCTCTATTATGATGAGTCTCCAGTATTGTATTGGTGAGGAAGAAAGAGTCTAATTTGTGGGTTTCCAGTCTAAAGTGCATTCAGTTTTGTAAGTGTTATTTGGATTATATAATGTTAAAATAGACCGAATGAATGTGCAATTGAAAGTGGAGAGTTTTCATACATGGTCATTAGAAAGAAAGAAATGGCTGGTTGATAAATAAATCCACTAGGCATACATAGGCTTACATCATGACTGAGTTATGTCTAATTACTTATTTAGTGATGTACATTCAAGCTTTATGTATAATTCATGTCTATAATGGACTGAGAGCAGGTGATGGACAGTCAGCTGTAATGTGACCGGATATGGCAGTGAAATACTGCTGATGGATTGTTGACAAGTCTTCTGATAAAGCTGTGTAAATCCATCTTTAAAACATCCTCTGCAGAGTAAAAACAATAATGGTATGTGAGCATTTGCTGAGGGCATGCATGGACTTTGTGCAATGCAACAGGCCTTGTGGGCCAGAGCCTCCCTACTGACCAGGACCCAGGATTAAATTGCTCCAAAATTCAATGGTGAACAATGCTCATATGCAACCATTTAGACAATCATATAGAGAAATGCTAAAAAATCATATGGAGAAATGCTAAAAATGACCCTCCACTGCCTCTTCATCTGCGGAGCTGACAGGGGGCTGTGCATCTGCATCTGTGTCAGGTCTTCACTGGAGTAGGCCTATGTGTAACATGCTGACTATTGTCACATGACACTGAATAGTGCATGGCACAGTTTTTGTACCAGATTAAAGGGAAACTTATCACTGCACACCTCACAATTTCTGAACCTCCTTTTCCAACAAAGATCAACAGATCAACGAACTATAAGCACATGAACCGAGTGACAGCATGCAAATCTCCTGTAAAAACTGAACAGTAGCATTAAATTAGGGCTTCAGTTCACAGTAACATACGCCTAACTGTTATAAGTAATAGGTCTAACGCTCCAGACACTGGCACCACTTCTGTCTTCATTAGATGGTTTATTTACACTTGTGTTGACAAGATGACAACCTTCTGAGAGCTCGGAGATGATGTTGGCATCTTGCACTAGCTGACTTCTACCGAAAATGAGTAATGCACCTGGAATCCTCAAGAAACAAAAACACAAACCCTCTCATGCTATGGGTCAGACTTGGGTTTTAGAAAGAGAATTAAGTGTGTGGAGTTCTCAAAATATCTCCCATACAGGGAATAATTAAAAGCTTTTTTCAGCAAAGAGCTTAACTTTTTGCCCTGTATGTCTATTGGAAACTTTTCATTTTAATATTATTATTAATCATGCATTAGATTTGTACAGTGCCTTCTGAGCCATGTAAAGTGCTTTACAATGCATTGTTCATCCACTCCACACTCAGTGTTAAGATATTATTGTACCCACAGCTGCCCTAGGGCAGGTTGGCAGAAGCGAGGCAGCCAGTCTGTTCCAACCACCAGCACTAACACACATCACATTCATACTATGACACATCTTGGTCCAAGCAGGAATCGATCCTCCTTTGGGTTGGGGGACCACTGCTCTAACTACTGAGCTTTTCATTTTAGCCAGATATATAGGCTACTATTTTGCTTTGAAAGAAAAACAACATGTAGCTCTTTTAACAATCACACCAGAAAGGCTGTTTTCCAGTACACTGCTACCACAACACCACAAACAGCAGCAGGGGCCATTTCACGTTCGGTTTGATGCTTAATTACATTTGCAGGATGTTGCGCTCTTCCTGGGAAGGTGTTTGAAAGTCGTGTGACTTTGCTCCAAACATCATATGGAACACATCATGGCTGCAAAAGGCAGCATTAGCGAGTCACTGGATTGGAATAGCACATAGCTAGCACATGAAAAGATTGGATTGGTGTGATTGTGTTCACAAACCAGTGGAGCAGTCACAGAGCTCAAGGGCGTCTGCAGGGTTTTCATTTGCTGCTGATAATAGTCCAAGTGTTTGTTAGGGGACAGTCGTTTTTAAAATAATTACTTTAAAGGGCCTATAATACATTTTTTTTATTTGTTTTTTTTAATCTGTCATAATGTTGTTTCCTCATCAAAAACAGGAGGTGCTCCACTGTGTTGATAAACTTCATACACCTTTACTTGAATTGTTTTGATCATTTCAGCCCTGGAGTTGCAGTCTCTACTGAACAGAAGGCTAAAGACCTGAACCTGAAAACTACTACTTCATATATGCAAAAGAGCTTTTTGAGCTTTGGAGATGTAGAAAGGGTTCTTCAAACACGTGTGAATGAAACAAAGCACAACTCCATGCATGTTTTTGAAGAGGTAACAGCATCATAACATGGCTTAAAGTTTACAAGAATCGGGACCTTTAATAGAGCTGTTATGTAGATTATAAGACTTTATTTTATGTGCATAAATAGTTTATTTATTTATTTTTTTCCATGATCTCCTGTGCAGTTATAATCTTGATTTCCACTTTACAGTTTGACTGAGATGCAGATTAACCAATCAGGGACATGCATTGTCCATTCATTCTTGTGCAGTATTATGCTGCAAGAGTTGCAGTTAAAATGAGAAAGTGCAATAGATGCTAGCAATTAAATAGGGAAAAGAATAACATAGAAGACTGAGAAACAGCACAGATTTCACATTCACATTTTAGAGATGTGCCGAAAATATGATTAGTATGACTCAAAATTGTTACCTGACCAGCCAGAACCAAACGCTTTACCAAAACCAAAAAACGTGTCCCAGATTTCAAAACAGACATGGCTGCTTACATCTAAAAAAGAGGAAAAAATAATTCAGAGCAACACAACAGTACGGTTTTCTGCAGAATCAACAATCAAAGCATCAAACTGTTGTTTATCTCAGGTAAAAGAAGTTATATTTCGTTCTAATAATGGGTGAATTTTCAAGAGGAGATGTCTTCTGCATTTGAGTAATGTGCTATAAATTAGACCTTCCAAAGTTAGAGCAGGTAGTTGGGCTCTCCCTTAGAGATGGTCAGGAGCTCAATCACGCGGGACGAGCTCAAAGTAGAGCCACTGCTCCTCCACATCAAGAAGAGTTGAAGTGGCCCAGGCATCTCCTCCAAATGCCTCCTGTACCTGACTTCGTCGTGTGACTCTGGAGCTGAGTGCTCCCCAAGTATTTACACCAGGACCTGCTCTACAGGGGCTGTGCTCTAATAACCAAATACAGTCCATAGTAGCAAGATGTTCACTGTGGCTTTTTGAACTGAAAAGCCCAACTCTAAACTCAGAATATAACTATATAACATATAGGGGTATATTTTTGGGGGATTTATGTTATTTAGAATCAACATTTATGTATTATTTAAACATTAATCTAAAATTCTATGTCAAATAATTTTACTAATTTGCATGATTGATGGGTGCGGGGTCCCTCCACCACCCATTATGGGCCATTCACCACTGGCAGGTATACCATTTTACTATTACAGAACATGTCTTTACCCTAAATTCATATTAGAACCTGTCTGCTGCTCTTGGAAATAAAATCTTTACCTCAAAAGTCCTCACTTTGTGTTCACACTCACCCTCCATTTTATGTACTTAAGAAGCAGGTTTATTGTATATAATTAAATCTATTTAAATGTACATACTTGACAAATAAACTCCCACTCTTGCTACTTGTCATACTGCCACTGAGGACAGTCAGGCAGAATATTCACTTATACTAAGCTCCAGGATACACTGATAGTCGTCGCATTTGGGTTTCAAAACAATACTCTTTGCTCTATGAAGACAGCATAAGTAAGTGTTTTATTATATTATGCTAAATATTAAGTTCTCACCAAAAGTATACCTGAAATTAATTTAGTTACATTTGAGCATTTTTAATCCTGGCTATCACTTAAACTTCTGTATACCGGTTTAGCATGTGTGATCCATGAAGGTGCACTATGTAACTTTTCTGGTGGAGGGACGGTTCTGTTTGTTTTCATATAGATGTTATTTTTTTCTTGGGACGTTCCACCTTCCTGTTTAAGTTACCCACATAATCTTGCCTTTCCTTTTACTACAGTACATACCCACAACTACAAAATCTCTACATGATTTTCCAGAACATGTGGGCTCCCTGTTGTCGTGGGCTGAATGTCAGGTCTTGAGTGCGACACGCCTGACACAGCGGAAGTCAGCCCGTGTTACTTTAGGCATCTGGTAGGAACTTGCCACCCCCTTCACTGTCATACGTTCTGACAAGCTCCACTATAACACTGCAGTCTACGCACTAGCCTCTACCAGCTGGCTCTCACTCTAGCTCTGCCTGCCCAATCCCCAGAATATTCGGATCCAGCGTGAATTTCAGACGGATTGCCTCCTCCGGGCATATTATTGCATGGGAAGAGTGATGCAGGTGAGATAAATCCATGCAGCTTATTTTGTTTGGCAACCCGGCACCAGCTTTCTCCCATGTGTTACAAATAGTGCAACTTAGTCTGAATGCATTAGAGCAAAGCCGTCCTTGTAACACAAGCTCAAAACAAAACACTTCAGAGTCGTTTGTGTAGATTGAAGTATTTATTTTTCCCAGTGTAGAAATTCTCAGTTTGTTATCCTATGCTTAAAGTGGAACTAAATATTTTCTTTTTTTTGTTTGTTTGTTTGTTTTTATGCTACCAAACTGTGTATATAATGTTTTAATAGTATTATTTACTCTATCTACTACTAGTGCAAGCTAAATAAATTTCAGCTTTCTGGTCTGCAATTTCCAGTAGTTGGTGACATCACAAAAGACTGCCCTGATTGCAGCCGGGTCTCTCATTCATTACAAACCCCTGACTGCAGGGGTGGAGTTAGTAGTCTGCATACCTGTGTTAACAGGTAATACCCCATACAAGTGTAATACCCCCTCTTTACGTAGTCTGTCTGTAACCATGCACGGAATCCATATGCAGACCTCTTGAATCAAGTTTAACAATTGTCCAGACTTAAATCGATAAGTAAGCTCATAGTAACTACAGCTGCCCCGTCAGTGAACTCTGCTCCAATGAAAATCACAAGCACTTTGGTATATAGCTTCAATTTCAGCACAAAGGAGAAAGTACAAGCCATCCTTATGTGAGGGTAAACACTTTGAAATTAAAGTGGAGCGTCAGCAGCACCTAGCCTCTCAGACAGTGTTAATTTGAAATACAAAGAGCAGGCTACCAACACAAGGAAGCACTGGGTGGACTCCTAATGCATTTTGATTGCACAGTTAAGAGGAAGAGTTGCCAAGCATGATATATCTGTGTATCTTTAATACAGATGAGACAGTCTGGTCCCAATGCCCTCCAGTTTTTTTTTTTCTTCTCCATTACACCTATGGATTGAGGGAAGTCATAGGTCATTTATCATTTACAGACTAAATCAAATTTCTCTCACCTCAGATTAACAGAGTTTAGTGCTTAGCTCTCTGATTCTGCAGAAAGCCACAACATTTTACAGTCCCTTGTGATATATATTTTATTCCTCTTAAACAGTCATATTTGTTATGATACGGACAGACCATGTGCGTCCCCTGACTGGCTAATCCACCTGTCAATCATGCCCATCTGAAACCAGGGGGATTCACTGGTGACCAGTATTGAGGCAAGAAAAAGAGTAATTGTTTTGTTTTATGTATTAGCTGACATTGTATTTGGCAGAAGGGGCATAGGCTGAGTGAGGTCATTTAAATAAAGCTACAAACAAGAGCTGTTAATAATAGCTATTAGCAAGACATCCTTTCTATTGATAGCAATTTGTGTCACTGGAATAATAGGTATAGGTACAGATGCAAAGAGCAAAAGCCATTTTTAACATGTCAATCATGGAAAATGCAAATGGTTATGTAAAACTAATATGGCAGACTATTAATAAACTTGTAAGGCAGATAAGGAAAGATGATGATTTAGAATTGAAGATTGAGGACCATCTTAACTTCTTCAGTTCTGTGGAAGAAATAGCTTTACTAAACCTGAGCTATCCTAAAACTCTACTACAAATAATCAAAACTTTGAATTAAAACCAATATCTGTGGCAGAAGTCATAAATATTATTAGCACTCTGAAAAACTTCAAACCAAAGAATGTGATTGGTTTAAATGTTATTTTCCTTACAAATTGAATTTATCTTTAGCATAGTTGTCATTAAATACTGCTATTTTCATGTGATACATGTCATATTCGATATATGGCATATGATGAACCAAACACATCTTAATAACAACACACCACATTCACAAACTTAATATGGAATACACCCATTTTAAGCAACAAAGCAACAAAATGACTGTTTAAAATATAACAAAAAGTAGATGGATATCAATACAGCAGCCCACAATACTGATACTGTATCACCAGATTTAGTGTCACAATGTATGTATGTATATCTATATTTTAGCACAGCACAAGTTTTGATGAAATTGGCCTGACAGCTGAATTCACACCACCATGAAGGGAGTTTAGAGCTGGAAATTGCAACACACTGAGTGATATAAGAAAAAAAATGTTGCGGCATCACTCCTGTGCGTCCTATGGGACATTTACATAAGGAATCCACACGCCCACCACAGCCACAGGGCAATGCAGCGTGACTGCAGTAAATGGTGCCAGCAGCAGATTAATGACGACCATCAGGATGAAGTAATTAGCGGCTTGCGGTGCACCCAGTTAGCCGTGCATGTGACCCGATCTCCCTGTTCTCCCTGCTCACCTTCTGATTAACAAACACAGCAGAGCGCCTCACTTATCTCTGCATTTCACTCAGAGTCAATACGGCAGACACTGATAACCCTATGCACACACACAGAATCCCAAATGAAATCAAAACGTGACACAAACACACAGGCGGCAAGGCTGGAATTGTTTAAAGTTGTTGAGAAAATGAAAAAAAATATAGTAACCACACTTCCATCAGTCTGCTTCAAGGTGGCTGGCTTCAAGACAGAAGAAGCTTACTACTCCCAAGTGGTGATAGAAAAGTGAATGAACAATATACCAGCAACCATCACTACATTCATAGGCACGGGGAAGTCCGACATCCAAATTTAAATCATCTTCTTACCTCATGCAGTTGAATGCCTCTCCTAGTCTGCGCCCAATATGAATCTGTCAGTGCAGTTACATGCAGCAGGTATCCTAGTACATACAAGCTTCTGCACATGTGTTTTTGAGATGTTTATGAGATTCGATTCATGACCCTTTAATAATACTTACTGGGTTTATATGCATGCAGAAAAATCTGTTTAATTTGGACTAGGCCAGTTATCCAGTTTTACAGATGCATGGTTTGTACGAAAACGTTGTTGGTGTTACTGTGACAGCAAAACTGTCTCTGTCAAAACAGGCTCTGACGAAGGAAAAGTTGTGAAAATTGCTTGCAAACTCAGCAGTGACTAATTAGGATACTCAGAATGAGTAAGAAATAACTTAAAAGAACTAGTCTGATTTTCGAGTTTTTAAAATAATAAAAATACAGTGTGTTTAATTTTGATTTATAAGTAGCAAAGGTCACAGAAATAGGTTGAGGCAAAACATCACCTGGACTCACCAAATTCCATCCAGCTAAACTGCTTTCAAATAGGCTTTCACAAGGGGCAATTTTACACTCAATTAGCCTGTACTTTTGTGTTGCGCATCTTAGCATCTGCCAAAAAGAACAACATAAAGAGCTTTGGAGATGGGCCCTGTGTACCTTTTCTCTACTACAGCCTCACAATGCACTTCTGCAGACTATGAATGGTCAAGTTGGTTTTGTCCAAACCGCTAAAATATCTCCTGTTGGTCGCCAATTTGAACATGTGCTAAAGCATTGTCTCTATATTCACTAAACTACTGCCTAAAATCAAGATACGAAAAAATAGATTTCCATTTATTTTAATGGGGTAACAAAATTCAAACATAGTCACATGACTGACATTTTGATTGGTATACTTGTTGCCAATGGATTGTTGTTTATATATTTCTTAAATGTGCACCTGCTGGTTTCCACGGAAATGTTATTGTGTTGCTTGAAATATTGAAATGCCCCACAATATGGCATTAATGTGATCTGTTTTGCAGGTCTTCAGTTACATGTGTTAATGTGACTGAGTTGCCAACATGGTCTTGAAGATATAAAGAAAGGTATAACATATAGTTACAACCTGCATGCATCCATATATGTGTCCTTTTAAACAGGATATTTGATATATATTAGATAAAGGTTACATGTTACTCTTTAAGCTCCAATTGAACCTTATACATAAACATATTAATCCTCCTCTTTGCACAGGAGCTTGTGTTTGTAATGAGCCATGTGTTCTTGCAGATAACAGATGGAGACACACTCACAGGCTGCTTATGTCTCACACAAGTTCATAAAAGACATGTTAGCTTGGTTCCTAACAGCTTTATCACAAAGCAGAGCCTACATATTACATATTAATATATTACAATTTAGTTTGAACCTATATCTTCTAGGGCAGTAGTCCTTTAAGACTCCTTCAACTGACTGAGCAGACGACTATATATTTTAATCAGTCTACTAGTTAGTGTTATTGGGATTATAAGGATTAAAATCTATCTTTATGAAGATGTGAGTCTGGTCACTGTTGAATCTACTCGAGTTTAGATAGGTATTATTAACAGGGATTAACCCATCAGAACATGGGCTGTCTGTATCAAAACTGTTTACAAGCTGTTGTTGAAAATGACAGGTGATCAGCTCCTTTGTTTCACATGCATCACTGAAATAAACAGATATGTAGAGCTCATTATGGACTTGCCAGGCAACAGAATTTTCGGAGTGACCTGACAGTTTAATCTGTCTTTTCACTTATGAAGATGTTGTTAACTATTCTACTGCTATTACTACAACTACTATCATTTTAATTTTGAGAGCTTTTGCCACTGTTACACTGGCCCCCTTTTAGTCAATGCACAGAGGAATTCATTAGTCGCCTACAGCCCTAATACCTACAGTATATACTTCCAAGATGGAAAACACACTCCACAGAGTGGCACAAATATGAGAACTATTTAACGGCATGCTTATTTTAATCCTGTGGGGAGCAGTTGACAGACTCCCACACTCGAGGTTTAGTTGAAGTCTTGAGTCGTGAGCGTGAAATGATCGGATGACGAGGAGGAGGCTGAGCGAAAAATGGGAACAACAAAAGGTAAATTACAGCACTTTATCACGACGCCTTTGAAACATGTGCATCATAAATCAGAGTGGGAGTTTGTGAAAAAATATTTAGTCTCTAGTTAAACTCTATGAACGAGGAGGATTATGACATTAACACTGGCACTGTTTGCATGGCTTTCAAATCTACAGTGGGAAGTTTAGAAAAAGGAAGGAGCTGGTGCAGAATATGTTTAAAGAGGTCTAGAGTGAGTTTATAGGGCTAATTGACAAAAATTGGATTAAGTTTAGTTCTAAGTTAAAGTAGGACTCGCAAGGCCTTGTGAGTGTGTACCTTTGACATACACCTTCATTAGAATCATTTGAATAATTTCAGCCAATAATTGCCAACTCTCTATTGAACCAAAGGTAAAAGGTTAAAACCACATGACCTCACACAGTAGAACAGAGCATTATGAGCTTTGGAGATGCAGACAGTCTGATAATAAATGGTTATTTAAACATGTGTGAATGAAACAAAGAACAAATTGAGGCTCTAACAGCATTATAATATGGCTTAAACCTCACAAGAGTCGATTTTGGGCAATGCAGGACCTTTAAAACAGTGACCCCTGTTTGAAAAGCTGGCACAACTCTCAGACACACAGAGGTGAGGATCTGATGACTAGAGCTGTTGTGGTGAGTGTGCGACTGTGGTGACGTTGAGCGGCAGCAGTTGACAAAGCCGTGGGTCACATTACAATATGTCCCTCACAGATCCGAGGCGTTCTATCTGGACACTGCTCTGACACTATTGATTATGAAACTGATGGAACCAAACACCTCCCTCTCACCACAGCACCTCTCCAGCTGTCAGGATGGCGCTCTTCGGGGGGACGTATAACCTTTGGGCTAACAGATGAGGTTGATGCTAGCTGGACGTTTACCCTGAGTAAGACTGGCTTGTGTGCGTGTGGACAGCTTTCGGGTAAGTAAACACCAGTGGATTTCTAAATGAAGTTGAACGTTATGACAGTGACAGAGTGTCTATGTCATGGTTTTCATGCACTGTTATGTGTCAACTGAAGCTGCGTCAAAAATTTATTCACTGAGGTGTTTACTTATGACAAGAATATACAGGGGAATTAAATGGATTAGTTCACAGTGAGCAAATAGAGGAATAACCCTGACTCAACCTTGCAACTTAGAATGGTGGATCCAAAACCTTATTTAAATGTAGGCCTACACATCTCTATGGGATTGGAGCTGATTAGTAAGGTTACATGTTATTATATCATAATTAATATTATAGTAAAGTAAAGTGTTCTGATCTCTGACCGTAAACAACAACAAACAAACACGAAATCAAGACAAGTCATTTTCAGATTTTGGATTTTCCATTTTAAAACAAAAATCAGATGGCCACTGACCTATTTTGCTTAAAATTCAGTGATGCATGTTAAATTAGCAAGACCATATTGTAAATACAAACATATTAAACTTATTGTCTATTGGTTCAGGTTTTCCACAAATACTTATTCATAAAATTAGGCTGTATTTCATAAGCCTATTATTTCTCTATGGCTTCTGGACATTTTCAGTATTTCTTGATGATCTCTCCTCATTTCATGTACTGCTCATTTCTCACTAGAATGGCTTATTACTGCTGCCACTCCACACTCTCTCTTTGTCTTCTTTGTACTACTGCGCCGCAGTGCTATTATTACCCTGGGAGCCCAGGACAGGTAATTGGTCAGAATCCACTTTTCTCTGTAGTGTCCACTTGTGAGCAGAAAAGTGGACCTTTTATAAAGCCAGTCCATTTGGATATGAGGTTTTTCATTTTGGAGAGTCTCTTGATGTTGGGCCCTGTCACCTGATCTCTTTGACTGTGTTATTTTGTCATTTTCTTATATGCAAGTGTCAGAGAAGCATTTATTTATTTCTTCCTAGATTGGAAGATAGTACGTTTTCTCAGCAGTTTGAAAGTTAACATGCTTTTAAAACTTATTTTGGACACATTTACAAATAAGTGTAACAGGGTGCAGAAAGAGCACAAGCACTTTTGCGGTGATTTTATTTGTATATTTATTGCATGTTTTATTTTGAAATTGCTTTTCCTCTGTGTGGGCACTGATTGTATTACCTGATTTCTTACACCCGCTGGACCGTTTTAACCAATCAGAGAAAGACTGGCATTTTAAAAGGAAGAGAGAAGGAGGCTCATTCCAAATAGTTCAGACTAGCTCCTAGCCCTTCACAGGGTCAACCATAAGAGTCCTGGGCAGATAAGGAACTTCAGCTGTGTTTGGAGAATCCAGCTGTCCTAATTATCAGCGGGAACAACAATAAGCCCTCCTTGTTCTCTGCTGCTGATGCTGTGACTTTAATAAACATTTCAACATGACGGTGTACTTAAATGTCTTGAGTGTTTGCACGAGAGAAGATGCTGTTGTTGAATTAAAGAACTGTAATAATCTGTACAACTTGCGACTGAAAAGTTTAAACCTGAACCAACAATAACATACAGTATATACCCATGCACAGAAGAGAATAGATATTCTCCAGACTCACTATCAGCTGCAGCCTCTGCTCTGTGCTCTGTCACAACAAATATCCCTGCCATTTGCAGTGGAGCATAGAGAGGTGCACAGGCTACACTAGCAGAGTTTATGCAGATTACCCATGTGAATTTAAGTTTTGTGTCTATAAACTTAAACAATGTGCCCAGAGCTTCCCTTATATTATGATGTCTCCAAATAAAATGTGTGAAGCTGTGATAGCCCTATAAGCTTTTATTGTCATTTATACATACAATTTGGTTTATCCATATATTTGTATCATATAATGTTCAAGGCAACGAAACTTTGGATGCAGAGATCAGCCGTGTTTGGAACCCTTTGGGGAAAGTTTGCACTGTATTGTGGGATGTGTCATAGCTCCTTACCACGGTTAGCAAGCTCCCGAGGTTAAAGGAGCTATGAACTGAAGAATGCAGACTCCTTTTACTCCTTCCTAACTCAACAGAATTCGGACAGTCCTCATTATGGCAGACTCACATCTAGTTTTGACTAGTAGACGTTTATTTCAGCCAATTCTCTCAGTAAAAGCATGTGGTTTGGAGCGGAGTGCAGAGTTTGAAGGGTGAAGTAGAACTATTTTTGTGTTAAATGGCAAGGATGAAAAATCTGTATTTATTTCCAGAAAATTGTAGATGAAAGTCTTCATATTAAATAAAATTGAAAATTGTGATAATGCATCAATATGAAGAAAACAATTATAATAATATAATATCACCCTGTAAGCCATGTAAAGGAGAATGCAGTATTTACTGCACTTTTATCTGATGTACAATTTGACTAAGGTCAAAGGGAGAAGTGCAATATTAACTGGACTTTTAGGCCATTTGGGAAATGCAATAGTGGATGGACAGATTTTACTTGAGGCTAAAGGGACTACTGCAATTTTCTAACAGTACTTGTGGGAGCTCATATACAATACTTTATGGCTATGAAGGGTTGTATTAGTTATAGTGGGCAATGTGGATGTGAATATGTGTAATGTCTTTTTATTTTCTGTGGATTGTTCTCTGTCAGTAGAATATATTGACTACTGTACTTTGTATGAAACAGTGTTTGGATATTGTCTATTCTCATAATGCCCTTGACGTCTAAGACAGGCTTATCTTAGCTTATCTTATTAGGTTCAAGGACAATGATTTGAACAATGCAGCACTTGTATTCTCAATTTGTGTTGCGCTATGTAGTAATTGGGCTCTTATACTGTTACTGTAGTTTCTACTCACTTTGCACTTGTCTTACTCCAGCACATATCCACACCTCATTTTCAGCTGTGTACCATGCACAGCTCAGTCAACCTCTGCGGGTGTGGCCCCTGAGGCTCAGGGCCCCTCTCTCCTGTCACACATACGCTCATGTGTGTACACACACACACACACACACTCTGCAGAGGGGGTAGTGAGTGTTAGTGGAGGTGACTATGACAGTACACTAGCACACAGGAGCAGTCTCATAGGCTCTGCTCTCATTTGTATGCAGCATGTGTGATCAGGAGGAGCTGACAGCCTCCTACTGGGAACATCACGTATAGTAACACAGGGAAGCATTTTGTTTTTATCAGTAATGATTTTGTTTCAAAAGTTTTAAATTGTAATTCTTATAGTTTATATGACCATTGATTTAAAACCAGAGTGTGTAACTTCTTGACCAAAAACTAAAATAGACTGTACTGAAAAACAATGAGGACTGCATCTGTCGCCATCGAGAATGTTCCAAGGTATGGTTTAACTTTCTATTTCTATAGAATCATGCTTTCCACCTCCAGAAAGTTACATACTATCATTCTAAGACGAATGTATATTTGTGAAGATGTTTGTCCTTTGTGCCTCGATTTTCTCCATTATATTCATCATGTTATGATGTTATTTTACAAATTCCTTACCATGTCAGCATTCCTTCCAACCATGAGCAAAGATGTTCTGCGGGGAACGGTATAAAGCTGGGTAGTGGCAGCAGCATGATTACATTTTATTCTTATTTGCCAAGTTTTTTGAGCCTCAAATTGTGGCATTCCATGGATTGTAAAATCTCTATTATAAATCTCTACAGTGCACCTTTCACAGCAACTAATATAATATAATAACATAATAACCAAATACCAAAGGTGTCCACAAAAGAAGGAAACCATAAAAGGAATAATAGTAAAATACATTTGTGTGTGGATGTATGTTAAAATCATTTGCAGAATAGTGTCATTTCAGAAAATCTTTCAGTAATCTATAAACATACAACCGGTGGTGGCATTCATTACGGTATTGTTGTCTGCAAATGTTCATCATCTTCTCACACTCACATTAATGTGATATGAAGTTGATTTCCAGCCGCTGTTTGTGTGGTGTGTGAACAGCTGTGCGGTGCCGCATGCTCATTGGTTTGTGATGAAAATCTGAGTGTACTGTTGATTCACAATCATGGCATTTATCTGAGAAACTGAAAAGATAGACAACAGATAGACACTCTCAGCCCACCGCCCATAAGACATAGGACCTTTAAGTTTTCTTATTACTTATTACTTATTAATTGCAGTTGCCTCAGTCTGTGGAATTTCATCTGGGTCCATCCATTTTATTTTCAGTTGCTAGCAATCATTCTCCAATCATTAACAGTGGTAGCAATTAAATGTCAGGGTTCTAGAATGGTGTTAGACAGTATGTGTTGTATGGAGGAGTCAGAGTAGGCTCAGACCACAGTATAATTACTCCAAGAGCTTCACACATTGGCTTCAGGCATTCAGAGCATCCCAGGAGAACCTATGGTACCAAGTATGTGAACATAAGGCTATGGCATGTTTTAACTCCCACTATCTCCACTCCAACGCGGGGCAGAATAGAGCTGCTAGATCAGAGAAGGCACAGGCTGGGCACTGTGTATGCGGCTATAGAACTTATGAAATGGACCTACTGACCTGACTACTATAGTTGTGTTACAAAATCTTACATCACAACTGGTTGCAAATAAACACTAAATCAACAACTAAACTGTGCACATGATTTTTTAGTAACAAGCCTGTCTCCTTTCTTTATCATTATTATCATTTAACTATTGTATATGAAGATGAATTTTAAAAAATATTATTACATAAATCCTTTTTAGTTTGGAGATGACATGTTAGTCTCTAAAGGTTGAAAAGAGAATTTTCCAAGGGAAGTGAAATACAGCGTATTACATTTCATATCGTGCATATCGTTCCCCCATCAACCCAAAACATGCTAGCACCCTTACGAACCATATAAAACTGAGGACCATGACGTTGCCGGGACCCTCCATCCACAGAGGGGTTCATCGGGGTTAGGTGTGGAGAGGACTGTGCGGTGAACTGCTGCCCCTGTGTCTCAAAGTGGAAAAGGATGGATAGACGTCTTTAGACCCTTGTTTCAATTTGCAGACATTATTCACCTGTGAACTGAATCCTATTTTTAAAACCTAAATTACAAATCCACTTAGATTTGTTTAAAGTATTTCCCTCAAAATGAATGAATTGAATTATTTTGCCCTCGAGGTCTAGGACACATTCTAGCATTTTCTTTTGTGTTTGTTTGTTAGTGTGAAAACATTTGTATATCAATCAGTCAATCAAACTTGATTTATTTATACAAGATACATTTTAAGGGCCACATTGTAAATCTGTTCAATAGAATTTTATCAAGAAAAAAACTGTCATTGTTTTAACCAGAATATGCAAATCCACAGTGTTTTAAGGCCCACAATATTTCACTCTCCAAAATGACAAGCATCTGTGGAATTTTATTTATTTATTCTTTATTTGATAGGGACAGTGCATATTAATGAACATCTGCAACATTGGAGCGTAAATACGCCAGATAATAGCAAAAAATGCTCATTTCCATCTGTAGTCCCTATTTTAGATTTCTTGGTGTTCTTTGTATAAATTGAATGCAACGATAATTCCAACAATGGAGTGAACTGAACACTATTTAAAAAAGAAGAAAACGGGCTTAAAGGTGCCCTCTGGTGGAGGGTCCCCTATCTGCTGTCTTCTTGGAGATGTTACTGCTTTACTTTGATTATTTCACAATGTGGAAATAAACTTAGTTTTCACAATGGAGTTAATGTAAAAGAATTTAAGTAATTAATCCTCCACGTACATCTCTCAGTTTAACATTGACTCACAGGAGCTACAGTAACACGATCATCTTCCCCTGGCTTACCATTGGCATACCTTAAACTGTGGCGTACTCGCCTTCCTAGTGTCATTAAATGCTGACTAACTGGTGCCTGCTGGTCTTCATAGTCTCACCACCTACATATAGTAAGAGTTTGTATTTTTCAAGGTACTGTTAAGCTATAAAACACATGTAATTGAATAACTGGAAAGCAGATATGTTTAATGTCAAACTGTGGTACATTCCATGCAAAGAAATCTCCATGGAAACAAGAAAGCAGCATACCTTCCACCTTAGAAATTAGATAATTCACCTTTAACTACTTATAAAAACAACATTCAGACAATTTTTTAGAAGTTGTTTTAGAATATTTTTTACCTCTAATAGTATTTTTATTATCAAATTTAATTAAAAACTAATTAAAAACTATTTTTGATTGGTGGCTTTTTATTGTGGCTAGTTCCATATCAGAGCAACTTATTATTAATATTGACAGTGAAACATGTTTAATCGTGTTCACTCATTGAAGTGCTTCATTTCTAATTGCTGCTGTCAGTCCTAAGGTTCCACAATTCTTTTCTTGATTGACGTGTTATTTCCAACTCTGAAAATCAGTCAAAATGTGCATGATTTTTTGATAGATTTGACTATCTGCTCCATGTGATTTTGCATTTTTAACACCCTGAAGACTTAAAAGCTGCTATTCATTCTAGGCCAAAAAACTAAAATGTAACTTGGCAAAAAACAGGACAAGCATGTTGATTGCTCTGAACCTTAGGTGATACAAAAAAAAGTAAATTCTTTTTTTTTTCTTTTTTTTTTTTTTTTCTTTTTATTATTATTTTTTTCTTCATTTTTTTTCTTTTATTATTGAATACTTGAAAAGGCAAAGTAGTGGACTTAACCTGGGAATGGAACACATTCTTGCTTGTTATCTGTTTGTCACTGACCAGATCAGGATTGTAGTCAAAACATAGTGAAAATGTATTATTAAAAAACATGCCCCCATTTTTCCATGTATTTAAGCAAAATGCGTCTTGCCCCGGCACGGGCTGAGCGGCTAACGCTCATGCCTCACAGCAAGAAGGTTGCAAACTCTACACAGAAAGGCCCGGGCCTTTCTGTGTAGAGTTTGCATGTTCTCCCCGTGTCTGATTGGGTTCCCTCCGGGCACTCCAGTTTCCCCCATCAACTCAAAACATGCCAGCACCCCTATGAACTAACATCAAGGACCATGACGTCCACCCTCCTGTGGGCTCACCACCCACAGAGGGGTTCATAGGGGGGGTCAGGTGCTATGAGGACTGGGCAGCAAACTGCCCCCACGACCCAGCTGGATTAAGCGGGAGAAGATGGATGGATGGATGGGCGTCTTGCCCCACGACGGACCATGCATCTAATAACAAAGCGCTTTATTGTCTGATAATTATCCAAGATGCTTTTAACATTGCAGTGACAGCAAAACTCAAGTGGTCTTTGAGAGTTGTGAAAAGCACTTATAAACTCATCAAGGAAAGAATTATGATGCTCGGAATGCAGAATGTGAGTGAGGAATAATTATCCATAATGATTCAGCCATTTTTCCTTTCCTTTTTCTTCATGAGCAGCCATATTTGTTTTGAGATGTACCACGCATGTCCCTGATTGGCTAATCCACTTGTCAATCACAGCCATCTGAAAACTGAGAGATTCACCAGTGATCAGACGTTCATCTTCTATCGTCAAGTATTGAAGTGTGCATTCTGAAGCCTGCTGGCCAAATACTGAACTCCGTTCCTCCTACAGACACAGTTGCCAAGCTCTTGTTTACATTCGCATCATGCTCAGTGAAGGTTGGATGAGTGAACGAGATCACAGCAGTCACATGAAGGGCGTCACAGCTTAAGTGGCACAGATCTGCGTGGATTTGTCAGAACTCCTGAAGCTCGATGGCAAACATACACAGTCAGGGAGATGACATCACCTCTACCGCTGCAGTGGGAAGGACAAACACAGATGGGGTTTGCCATTTGTGATACAGATTACGTGCAAAAACAAGTGGGACATCTGTGACATTCTTTTTTTACTATATAAGACATTTCCTTTTTTGTTTGATCTTGTGTGCGATACATTCCCCAATGGTGTTCTGGATCCTTTTCAAATTTATCCTTTTGGATAATTGTCAATTATGCAAAAAGACAAAACGGCTTGGGTCAAAATAGGGGGTGTGCAGCAGGCAGATACAAGATGACTAGCACCTGTTTTATTTCAATGCCTGGTTGCCAGTGAAATTATACAATAATGTGAATAAGGCTAAACTATTTAAATCATGTTTTGTTCTATACATCAGTGTTTAATATTCCTATGATCCAGTGCTGACATTAGTTCCAACAGTACTTTTTGTTACTTTTTGTTAATCATTGTTAATCATATTGTAGTGAAAAGGCAATGTAAACTTTTCATGTAGTTTGAATGGAAAAAAATCTGTTATGAATATAATCTACCAATAAAGACTTGAATGTTTTGAATAGTTTATAAAGTTTGGCACTTAGAGCTTGATTCCAGCATTGTTTTTGTGTCCTTGAACAAGGCACTTCACTCACCTTGCGTAAGCATTTGTATGATGTGTAAGTAATTGCTGGTGACTTTTTAGATCCTGATGGTGCAGATCGGCTGCCACATATCTGTCCCAGGGCAACTGTGAATGAACAGCTGTACTACCAATTAATGTGGAAAGTGAATCATGGAGTACCAGCTTTCAAGCTATCATTCTCAATGTAATCCAATTCAAACCTTCATCAGTAGTTATTACTCTAGGTGTAACTCAGCTAGCCTTATTTGTGATATAAACTGTAACAGCTAGGGCTGGACACAGAAACTCATGTGACACAGAAACAGATGTGACAGCAGCACACGTTTTAACATAGTCCTACACACATCCAAACAAAGCCCTGTTTATCATCCTACCAGTAAAACATGAGAGCTGAACAAACAGGCTGTCCAGAATTGCCTGTACATTATCTCAAAGTCAAAGTGTTGTGCATAATAATAAATCTCTGTCTCCAGTCTGCAGTGCCCATGTAAAGTTGAAGTTAAACAGATAATATGAACCAAAAATCATCCTCCTGTGTCGGTAAAAGCATTATTCCCAAATTAACATGGAGAACATTTCCTTTGTGGAGCACATGTGTGTAAAGATGAATCCAAGCGAGTTTGTGGAAAGTTCGCTATAATCCTCCTCCATCACCCAGTTAACTGTGTAGTCAAAGTTTTCATGACAAAAAGCATGTGCACCTTAAAAAATGCAGGCACAAGAAATAATTATAACGCCCAGGTATTGAAAAGCAGTTAAGGTACTGTTATCAAGAAAAAGCTGCCCAGCCCTACATACATAGCTGTATAATTTTAAGTTATTTTCAAATCCCGTAATGGGGCATTTATTTACGGCAAAACCACTTAAAAAAATGTCCTGTTCCAATCTCTTATCGACAGTCTCCCTCCATGCACTTGTTAAAATGGCAGAAGAATTTTATGGTGATGGATCTGACCTAGCGACTCTCCATCCTCACTATCACCGGTGCTAATTATGCTTCCAGGCTTCTCCCGTGCAGCTAGCCATGAACTCAAGGTGTTGCTGGTGAATAATGCCTTTCTAATGGCAATATTAACCTTCTGCACGCCTAGAAGTGCTTAATGTCTGCTATGATTAAGCTGAGAGCTGTGATGTCAGAGTGCACAGGCTCCAGGCAGTGAGGGGGAATGATCAGGAAACATGTGCGATGATGTAAGTCTGAACAGACCGAGGGCGAGCCATATGCAGTAGTTATGCATAGAGGTGATAGACTTCACAGATAACACTCTCCGGGATGTCTCCGAGGCCAAATGCAAATTGCCCTAACATTTCATTACAACTTTAAAGTCCCACTCACAAAAGATGATTATGTTACATTTAATTAAGATAATGCTTGTCTTAATTCAATTTGAATGTGTTGGAATATTCAATAACATTTGGCTGAAAGCAAGTAGTGAAATTCAGTTTCAGTAAACCAGGAGTAGTATCTTGTACAGGTTCATATAAAGAAATAATTTAAATCATTTATACTTGTCAATCATCAGTTGAGTCTCTTTACTTGAAATTAGAATTCTTTTTTTTTCTTTTCTTTTTTTGTTATTTGCCTCCATATTTAAAAAACATTTGAACGCCAGACGTATCAATCCAGACATTTACCAGCCTGTGGCTTTGTCTACTGGCAGCTGAGATGGGAAAACAATTACAACAGCTGATAAGTGACATGCCCAGACATGGTAATATGCAACAATGATTTATTGACTTACAAGCCATGCAGGGGCTCTGCTTGTCATGCACAATCCTGGAAAATTCTCTGAAGTTCTGAGACATAGGACTTTTTGCAGAGGATTATTGAAACCAGCATGAACGACACAAAATACAACTTCAATTAAGTTTTTTGCTCTGGAAACAATGCTATAATAAAAAGTTAAGCACTTACTTTGACTATAATTTCAATCAAATACCTTTTCAAAACACACCCATTGAAAACCAGATGACAGCGGTCCACATCGGTGTGCAGCAGTGACATTGGAAATTCATGGAGTGTAACTGAACCCCAGTCCCCCTATCAGAAGATACAGGCCCACATGTACAATCCTCCACACTCCGATGCCCTGTGGATATGCAGCCAGTGGGACCATGTTTGTGCATGGCTGCTGTGTCTATCTCTGAACACACTGGGGCTATCTGAAGTAGACTTTCCTTCATGCTCCAACAACAGACTCAACAAGCTAACCAGTCTCTGAATATAGAAAAGATCACTCAGGCCTGGCAATGTGATAGCCTCTCCTGAAAGATGCTGATTTTTCTTTCAAATGCAGGAGGGGACTGATACCTTCTTCACAACAATTCAATACTAGACATTTTTGGATATTCAGCTTATCTTTCAAATAAAAACACTTCTTGACTCAAGTCCACATTGTTGCTTTGTTCTGTGATCCAGTACTGTTGATACGCAATCTAACTCGCACATAAGAATAATATTTTTTTTTTTTAAATGTTTGTACGCAGCTGCTTCTTTCTGCTTGGTATGCAGTTGCTAATGTTATAGTATTTTATTTTTTTATTTTTTTTCTGGAAAAGCTCCACCATGCTGTTTAGAGTTTGAGTTTAGAGTTTGATTGTACACTTGAAATACAGAGACTGTAGTTCCCGTGCTGTAAAATAGTACTTTATCTTGCACCAAATGAAAACTTGCTAACAGAGCATTCAAAATATATATATATATATATATTTTTTTTTTTTTCCTGCAGTGTCAGTCTTGATTACAAGGATGTTTTGGGGTTTTTTTTTCTATTGGAGCCTCTCATTAGATAAGGGTGGAGGAGTAGCCACTTGCTACTTGCTGAAAACTGTTGATTTCTGACAGTATAAAGAAAGACAATAGAAAGAAAAGCTTCTTAGAGGTTCACGGAAATACATTTTTTCTTTCTTTGACTGTGATCTCCCGCTGCTCTCTTTCGCACACATTTTCTCTATGGGTTCATAGTTTGGCGTTTGACATCCCTTTGTGAAATCAGATAGAGGCTGCAAATTGAATTCTCTTTGTACATTTCTTAAAACTCGGAGATGGAGCGTGTCACTATATCAGTGCAACCATTCAATGTTCTTAGACTGAGATGGCGACGTAAAGGTAATTCATCCTGTATTCAGCCTTTTGATGGAGAGTGAATGTGTGTGTCATTTGTAACGCTCAGGTCATAAAAGGCATTGCTTCTCAAATGAATGCAGAAGTACTATCCATTCTCTTGTCGAATAGTTGGAAAGATGTACAGGGCGGAGTGAAGATGACTTTTTTAAATGCAAACAAATAAATTGGATTTCCGGCACAATGCTTGTTTCCGCTTATGCACAAATGCTAATGGAAGAATAATACTGTGTCAGAGGGACACGTAGAGAAGGAGTTATTGTTGCGTCGATGTTGGAGCTATGAAAAAGGCACATCGTAATGATTCACTGTTCCCTACCACAAGGCACAGAGTAAATTAAAGTCTTGCCATGTAACTTTTTTGCCAGAAGATAGAAAAAAAGCATGCTTCTTTACTGGTGGGTGGGTAGGTGGGAGGACCTCCTATTGCTTGTTTCTATGGTAATGTTGTTCCTTTGGCTATAATATTCCTCAGTATGTCATACTTCATCTCGTCTCCATTGAGAATGTTACAATGCATGAGTCATTTTGTGAGCTACTTCAATCTGTTAAAATAGCTTGCAAGAACTCCACTCCAATGATAGTTTTAAAGGGCTTGTACCTGATAAATACGCTTTCATCCTATACAGATGTTAAGTGTGATGGAAAACTCCACTCTGGATTCCGAAAGTTGTGCAAAAGCACTTACAGACTCATCACAGTGAATGATTAGGATGTTATGATTCTCATATTTGTGAGTTCCATTCAGTTTTGATCAACTCCTGCTGTAAGGTGTAAATTCATGTATGGCAGCCAAAGGTGAAGTGCCTAAGTGCAGAACCAAAACAAATATGGTGATGCCGACAGACATCTTCAACCTATTTCAACCTATTTTAGCAAAAATTCGGACTATTTTGTTTGTGAAAAGTGATTTGTGTATTTGTGGACAGGGAATATGTTTGTGCTTTTCTCTCACCTGGATGTAACAAAATTTAGATTTTACAGTTTGTTCCACTGTTGTGACACTTCCACCAGTTGCTTTCAGCGAGAAATGTTCCATATTGCTAAATACTGTATATAGAAGAACTAAATTCAGAGGGCTACACACATGGATCTGGTGTGATTCAGGTTAGTTTCCCTGTGCTTTCCTGTCTGATGATGTAAAGTCTGATCTGAAAATGCATTTGTTGTGTTTTCTTTATTTATTTATTTAAATGCTGGTATGGGTAAGAACATGTTTCATTAGTATTAATTGGATTTGATGTTTGTAAAGGCATATGCAGATTAGTAGTTTTTAGTTTAAAAGTTGAACAAAGTCCCAGTTAGCACCCAAATTACATTGTCGGATTGATAAACACATTTGTTGGTATCATGCAGCTGGGTGTAGTGTGGAATGGGAAGTCTCCTCCATTGGCTCAGGATTTGATGAAGGTGTCTGCGTAACTGAGGTACAGTATGAGGTATCAATGGTGGGTAGTTGGATAAGGTTGGCTTGCATTCTTACATTTTGTTTCTTCCTCCTGTTGTGTTTCCTCCTCTTTTTAGAAGTTATGGACTCTAATACGAAGTCAGATGTCTGGACATGGACCTCATCATAGTGCCTGTTTTCTGTACCCCATCTGTTCCCAGTCACATTCTCTGACTCAGCCTTGGCTATTGGGGCCCAGTTAATATATTATAATCAACTTGGAAGCCACGGTACACACCAACAACTGCTGACTGCTAGAAGAAGGGATGCATTTGTATTCCTACATTTCTTCTTATATTTCACCACTTTGCTGGAGTATGCCATCTTCTAATCTGTGTTCTCTGTTTGTGGACCTACTGAGTTAAATTTACGCAATCTTCTCCGGACAAACAACCCGAGACAGATGGAGTGCTTTCATCCAGTCTGCAAATCACATTGTTTGAGATTGATGTTGTGGAGTTCATTCTCCACTCACACACACTGCTCCTTAGATCATTATGTGGTGGTCAGCCTGAGGCATAAATTGGCAATCCTATGAGAAAGCCGCACTCCGGTTTGTAGCCTCATGCTAATCATCACATTGTTAAAATACGCAAAGAGTATTGAAAAACAAAAATGGGATGTTCAAGGGTGGTGTGGCTGTGTCTGTGTCTAAAGAGATAGAAAAATAGTCCTGACATGTTAAAAGTAAGCCTTTTCAATGAAGCTGTACTGGATATATACATATCTCTGTAGTAAAATATATATTTATAATGTGATAGATATGTGTAGATGTCTAATGTTATAAAGTTTGAATAAGCGGGGCACCAGAACTTCATAAGTTCTACTAAAGCCCTTCTATCTCTCCCTTTCTTTCTCTCTCTGAAGGTATGATACATGGACCAACTCATTTAACTCATTTAGGATAAAAAGGAACAAGATGATTCATCAGAATTATCATGAAACCTTGGAGTAGATACTAGTTTTGTAATGGGAAGTACATATTATATTTCATTAAAAAAGTAAGTCATCAAAGTGCCAAACTCTGCATGTTGAGGCCTCTCTGGAGTGTTCTTTTACATGAGAAGGCAGATAGGGCTCCTTGTTTGAGTTGCCACTTCAAGCTTTAACCTGGTCTGTGGAGATAACTCTGTTCTGAGGGTCGTGAAGATAGGAGCAGTTGGGGTCTGTTTATTCTCCCCTCTTGTTGGGGCGTAAACTCAGGAATGTTTGTTTTTCCTGTGTTGAAGAATTTCAAGGGTTCTGGCTTCCGTTTATTGGTGTGTGGCAGAATGTCTCTCTCCAGCAAGCTTTTGGTTTTGTTGGGTTAATATTGGGATCAAACATCACAATCATTTTTGGGAGGTCAGGTAGTAGATTTACTGTGTAGTGTGGAAATTCATTCAAAACTAAACCAGGGGACAAGGACATGATGAGGCACATATGAAACTAAAAAATAACCCTAACCCTATACAGTATTTAGCCTTACAAGTTCTCTTTTGGCACTATCTTCTGCCTGGACCCTCCTGGCCTGGACCTGTTTGTAGTTGTGTTTGACTGTCCCCTCTTAATTCTTCTTGTAGTTCTTCCTGAAAAGTCTCAGCTTTCTCCAAGACATTATTTTGTCTTTCACTGCAGGATTTTGTAATATGGTTAACATATCTTCACAAAAATAAACTGCTTTTGACAGCCAGGTTCAACATTTTGTAGATGTGCTTCCATTGTTCTTTTCCCTGCTCGTTTATCCAGTAGTTTGTATAATGTATGTGGGTGCTTTCAACAACGTCTTAGTGATGTTTCTGGCTTTGTACTGTCTGACATCGGCAGAAGAGCAGCTAAATCTCTGCAATTTTCTCCAGCTCATATCTGTGTACGGTAATAAAGACTAGAGTCAGGTCAGGAAAGGGCACAGAGGAGAGAGTTTGAGGTAAGGGAGCAGCACTCCACAAATACCTTCACTGTTCTCATTTACTTCAGTGTGAATCAGCTTTATTTTTAGCCTCAATAGCAGATAATAGTGGGAGTTGTTTGGCAGAAATAACACTACTCTGAACCTCACCACCAACATCAATCCCTGTTTAATGGAGTTTACGGTCTCAGACAACAAGGTATAGCTTTCCTAATACACATTTGCAGGGAAACAAAAAAATATGCCAGGAACAAAAAACAGTATGTCAGTTTCTATTTTAAAATGTATAACTTGTTAGTTAGTTAAATAAATAAAACTTTTAGTAGTACTTTCACATGGTCTTACATCTGTGTAATCTTTCAGTCGTCCAGGTAGGTCCCATAGTGGTCCCTGGGCGTATACTAGTCCATGTTTTCTTATACTTGTTCTGATACAACTCAAGATTATTCTAAAGCTTGGAAGGTTCATTTCTGCCACTTTTTAAAACAGAATCCAATTGCAGCAATGCAAATATTTTATTTTAACAAACAAAAATTCACTTGAGACTAAAAAATAAAATGTTCTTTATCCAACTCCAAGATGACACAGCTCCGGGCACAAAATCACAAGGAAAAAACAGACCCCCACCTGAGTTCAAAATTACAAAAAGTTCTGTGAGTTGCTAAAAGGCTCAAAAATGTCAGGTTTTCTACCGCAGACAGTAACGGATGAACTGACACTGGAGGAGTGGATTCCCAGGTTTGAATACTGCAGGTCATAAGAAGGCTGAAGAGGAATAGGCGGGCTCCAGCTAATCAGCATGCAGCAGCAACATCGCAAGTGAACAGAAAGGGAAGAGGCACACATAGGCATAGGAAGAGGGGGAGCAAGGAACAGTGGGAAGAGAAAGGAGCAGATACTGATCGTTACTAGTTTTATTATAAATTTGTGTCTTATTTTCAGTATACATTCCATGCACACAGGTCTATCTTACAAGTTTGCATTCAATACAATGTTTTACAGCAGACAAAGAGAGCATGCAGCAGTCTGATTTTGCTACAAGGTTCTTCTGTTACAGGAGAAACACAAAATTTACAAAGCTAGATAATGCTGCATTAAGTTCTGCACAATGCATCAAGTTTTTTTGTGCTTTGACTCACAGAGATGTCAACTTCAAACGTCTCCATAACACAAAGTCATATTCTGAGACAGAAGGGCGTTTCCCCGAGGGGCTCAATTAGATCTCTGTACAATCCAGCTTCATCGGCTCCTAATCTCCCACTACTGTCTTCCTCTCTGTACAACCTCTGCTCCACATTTTGAGCTCTTTCTCCTGGATTCTGTACGAGGGCATTTTGTCTGACTCTAGTATTTCTGAAGGTCAGTGGCAGGTTATTACTCAAAGGAGAACTCACTTAACTTAGATCTATTGTTCCGCTGCTTTCTTCCCGAGCCAAAGCCCGCTGGGAGATTTAACATAGGGCCACGATCTCATTGACAGTTAAAACAAAGACGTCCCCATAAGAACCATGGCTTTTGTAGTAGATATTTAACTGGCTGCTGTTAAGAGAAGAGGCTCAATGCAGACAGTTTTTGGGAAAACTCCAAAAGACTATTTCTACTGTGTTGTCACTTAAGCAGTGCTCAGGGGACTGGATGAGCTTTGTTTTTAATGTCTAGGGTTCAAAGCATTTCTTCCATACAGTTTGGTTTGGTGAAATTTTTGAGTTTTATAAAATTCATATTAATGTAGCCTTCGCTTGCAACAGCGAATAATTATAACAATATTATGTTATTGTCCTTTACAAGTTTGACGAGTCCCTCAAAACTGTAGCTTTATCTGCCCTGGGATAGACTGCACCAGCAACAACCAACAGGCCTATGCAAGAATGAAACCAGGTATGTTTTTGAGTCGACAAAAAAGGTTCTGTACCTGATTTTTTTCCCAAAATGTGTCTTGTCCCAGTACAGATATATTGTATAAGCAGCTGTTGAGGCTAAATCTGTCAGCTTTGTGCATTCTATTTAAAAACTGTTTTATTTTCTTATAATTAGGGAGTGTATTTTAGCATGCTAGTTGTTGTTAGCATTACCATGATGGCAAAACTCCACTCTGCTGCTCTGATAAACGCATATAAACTCATCACAGTGAATAATTAGGCTGCTAGGCAAGTAAAAATGTTCAGAAAATGAATGAAACATTTCTGATGTGCATGTTTGACTGGAATACAATTTGGTGACCTCTTTGGCATGTTTTGATTTTAGCTAAACTTTTGGACTCCTGAGCCAGAATTCCCCTGCAAGGTGTAAGATTGCCAATAGTCTTGTGTTTCTTGCCAACCCAGTAGACTTTAGATTTGGTGAAACGAATGTCAGGCTGGGCTAAAGCAGTGATGATCCTCTCCTCTGCGGCAGAGAAAGAGGGTGAAAAGGCTTTGTGTCAGGCGCAGTTAATCCATGGCTGTGCTTAGGAGAGGCTGTTAAATCATGTTTGAGGGAGTAGTGTGCAGGCGGATACTGCTGATGCTGCACCTCATTCTTAAGACCAAAAACTCAAAGGAGTCAGGCCATGAACCCACATTAACCATGATTTTTTTCCACAGTCCAGTGCTTATTTGAAAAGCTGAGAGTATGCGATCAAATTCAACATCATAATTGTTGAGTGGAACTAAAAACTAAATCTACTTTATTTTTACTTTGTATGTGGGGTTTTAATAGCACTATCTACTGTCATTTTTGGATGGTGCAGTGATATTGTCCATGACCTGTGAATCTGCCATATTGCAACTCTTTAATTGTTGCCATTTTGATTGAGGAAAACCCTGGAAGGAATCCACACACAGCCTTAACTTCGCCCTGCCCCACGATATCCAGGCCCCTGGACCTTGGAGTAGGACATTCCTTTCTTATCTTATACGAAAGACTCATTCAGAGATCTCCTTTAAGTCTCCAAACAAGGATTAAAGACCTTTTACAAAAGATCTGCATATCTATACGGGTTTCCTTATAAAGAAACTATACTGACTGAAGATCCAAATATTATATATTAAATAACGAAGACAATTAAAAAGACACTTGGATTTTAGATGAACAATTTCTACAAAGACTCTTCTACAGAGAAAAGAAGAATGAACTTGAACATTCTATGAACTATCATCAATGATCGTGTTTTAATGTTGATTTGTAAAATCATGTGAATGTTATGTGAATACTATCTTTGTAAAAAGAATTGTTTGTGCATGGAAAAAATGGCTTGAGAGGGGTTGCTCAAATTGCAAACACAAATTTGACAACAATAACATGACTTTTATGATTCTCTGCCCAGCATGTTTAAATCTTACAAAGGTCGCTTGATTGTGGCCAGTGTTAGACCTGCATATTCAGGCTGAGGAAACATGACTTTGTTATGATCTCTGATGAAACTGGTGAAGCTCCTCCCTGAATTACCCTCCCCAAAAATTTGGAGGGAAAATTCAAATGTAGCAGGACACAGGACATTTACAGGAGCCTCTACAGTGCGGAGCAGGAGGACCATGAGAGATGATCTGGAGGTTTTCAAAGATTTTATATGCTTCTCTGGCCTAGAATGTAATCATTATAAACACATAATATCTAAATGTGTTGCTTCCAAAGTCTTCTACAAACAGTGATATCACTGCTGTAGCTGTGGGAAAGTTCATGAATGTTATAGTTGATGTTAGTCATTCTTTGCACCATTCTAAAAATGACATTATCAGTTAAAATAAAAATATCAGTATCTTTCAGAAAAAAGGAAGATGTTTGAGAACCAACTAAACAGACCACAGATGAAGAAAGTAAACCAACTAAAATTATTTTAACGGAATTTTATTTTTTCAACATAAACTTCCTAGTGAACATTTATCATGTGTTTCTACAGGGTGATGTGGTACTAGGAGGACTTTATACCAGATGCCCTTCCTGTTACTGCGTTTTGAGGAAGAAAAGCAGCACATGGAGAATGTTGTTTCTGCATGTACAGTTCTAATGTTCACTGTGATTCTGTTCTGATCCATTATTGTAGAAGAGAATAATAGGTGCTTCAGCTATATTTAAACATGTACAATGCAAAGTAGATAATCATAATGTAATCATGTGTTATTCCTGTGTCCACAGGCAGAGACCAGAGCTACTTCACTGGAAAAGTACAAGTGGAAAAGTACAACACAGTAGTTAATCATAATATATATGTATATTATAAAATAAAACCATAAAAAAGGCACATTTTCATGATAAGGTAATGTAAGATAAACATGCATATTCAGCATGATTTGATCACTTTTCATTAACATGAAACATTTATGTTCATGTTCTGAGAAAATTGTGTGCAGAGAGGATTGAAAGTTTCTTAGCCTAAACTTAATTTTATTACAAGCTACCGCTTTCCATATTTATTTACGTAAATCCAGTGACTTTTTTTTCAGTGCAAGGTTCATCGTAATGTAAGAAGATGTCATAAAACATCCCCCTCTCTCTCAGTTTAACAGCCATCACCCCACACGGCTGTCTCTCATTGGCCAGTCTTTCCCGCTGAATTTCAGGGAGAAGAGGAAGGGTCGGAGTAGACTTATCGATGACCACATATTCTGCAGTTAATACCCAGCACACAGCAGAGCACCCGGATCTGCCCCAGCATAGATGCATAGAGGGATCAGTTCTGTGTTCTGTGTTCAGTTCTGCTTGGAGATACTGTTAGATCATGTGGCCAACATCTGTCCCTCTGAAGACGTCACACATTGAAGGACCCAGATCGGGCCCTTCTCTCTCCAGTTGTATATGCACAAAATATCATAGATGGCTTAAAATCAATCAGTTCATACTCAACACATAACTTTAGAAACTCTTGAAGTGTTATCTCAGATTTCTTTACAGTCCTTTGTTCACACCAGTCTAGGATAACCTGCACTCATTTGCATATTTTCATATTTAAATGTGGTTTGACTTGGTCAATAAATATTCATAAGCCATAAGTTTGCTTGATCATGTGTTACTCCAGATATGAGTCACTGTCATGGAAAGAATTTGCAAACCTTCAGATCAAATGCTATTGGAATTGTTTAAATATGCAGCTTTCTGGCCAAAAATGCATAAATGTAAGTTTGTGCTGCCTTCAGTGGCCCCTGCAATTTCCAGTAGTTAGTGACATCACAAAAGACTGCTCTGATTACAGCCGTGTGTCTCTCATTACAAACACTCAGCTGCAAGGGCGGAGTCTGAAGTGTGGACACCTGTGTGACCGATCGCACTGTTCCTTATACACCTACCTCTCCTCTTCTTTCATTCTCCTCTTTAGTTCTCCAGGTACTGCCCAGTTTAGCAGCTCTATTTGAAATGTGGTTATGGCTAGAATTTAGGTATTTTGTCCATATAAAATTATATACATAAAATGGAAGAGCTAAATAAAAGTTATTTTTTAATGAACTATTGTACATATTGTTGCTATTAAAGTTAAACATGTTTTCCCTTCTAGCTTTTTGCAATAAATTTCTTTCTTTTGTAACACTCCAATTTCCCCATTTTGAGACAAAGGTTTTCTAAAGGTGTACTATGAAACTTTTCTGGTGGGAGGTCAACTACCTGCTTGTCTTCATGGTTTTCATTACTGTTATACATGTGTTTCACAACATTGAATGTAGCTGCCTTGAATTTATCCATTTACAGGTTACAATAAGAAACTCGCCTCTTACTGTGAGTGAGTGAGTCTGTCCACAGATCTAACCAGCCCTGGTGCTGTTACCTGAGTGACTCTATGGAGACAGAGAAGTTAAATACATGATTTAGTATCTGCTTATCAAGGAGATATTTACCAAGACATAACTGTGAGCAGATGATCATTATTGTGTCTGTCCAATAGTAGTATTTGAAGTAATAATTGGAGCTTTATGGATTTTAATGAAAATACATTAAAGAGTGATTTCGGTCCAAGGTCAGTGCAACCTCCAAATTGAAGCACAATTTAATTTCATGTACTGTACATGTCGCAGTGAGGGTTAAGAACAAGGATGACACCTCAGGGTGCTGTCAGTATTGGGTGATGGCTGTATCTGTGGGTGCCAGAGTGTCAGAGGAGGCATGTTGGAGCAGCCTTCAGAACAGATAAATGGCATTGAACTGTGCTCATTTAAAGTGGTCTTTCTCCATTGTCTGTACTGCCTTTGGGGACAATTTAATTATAGAAGCTTTTGTAGCGGGATTGTGTGAAGGACTATTATATTCATGAAAAAGGAATTATGTTCAATCAAAGGTTAATATATTGAGAACTTTTTTAATTACAAAAGAAATAACACCACCATTTGGAACTACTATTAAAGGGTCTGTACCTCATTTTAAACATGTTTCAGAATGAACTATTCGCCCTGCCCATTTACTCCGTTGTCACTCTGCTGTTGAACCATGTTTAATATAGTCACAGGCAGTTGTTGCCTCATCCATCATTATCCATAGACTGCATAATAGAAGTGGACTAAGTGTGTGACATTACCCATAGTGTTCGGGTGCAACCAAATGAACCTCAGTGAGGACCATATTTGGACATCTGAGTGTGAAATCAGAGAGCCAATCAGCAGCAAGGCTGTTGAAGGTACCGCCCCTTCCTGCCTACACTGCTGGCTTGGCAAGGGGGCAGGTGCTTAGCACCTTAGCACCTGTTGCTAATTCTAGAAAGAGCGACCTTGGGGAAAGAGGTGTCTGATTGGGCTGTGTTTAATGTCCATATATGAATTTACCAACAAAACAGTGAAATAAAAGGATTAATATGAACATTTTAAGGTTAGCATTAAGACCCTGACAGTAGCAGTTACAGAGAGAGAGAGAGAGGAGATGGTTTTTCAATAGTCAATTGCAACCAGAGCTCAAGGGAACTCACTTCCTATTGGAACGTGATGGCTAAAACATTAGAGTTGAAACTGTCTGTCCTGTTTAAAGTTGTTTCCAACATCTAACATGCAACAAAATGCTGAAGTATGACAGACATTTTCATGAAGAAGAGTACTACTATAACTATAAAGGCTTTGCACATTTGTCCAACTTACTTGTGTATTATTCCTCTTTTCTGGTGGAGGGTCTGCCACCTGCATGTCTCTGTATAGAGGTTATTGCTTTGCCAGGCAGGAATGTTCCACAGTATTGCATTAAACTTCAGTCTATACATCTATATTCACTAGGTGTTTTTTATTGCTGACAAAACATGCATTCTTTCTTCTCTGTGGGTGGAGTTGTTTCTCAGATCTGACCTGTAACTTGGCCTGATATGTTTAATGCCATACTGTGTAACATACATTCATGACAAAACAGTAACACCATCATGTGGCAAACCCTTTAACACAGGCCTCTCAAACTCAACTGGAGCGGGGCCGATGTTATAAAATCACTGTTGGTCAGGGGCCGCATATTATATAACATATATTATAACGCATATTATATATGACCACCAAACTATCATGCAGCCTCACATAGAGTACACTTGAATGAATAGTTGCAATAACAATATATTTAAGATATATTGTTCAGCTATACCTCTCCACCGCACACACCCATCCCCAACAACCAGCCCCAACAACACAACGTAATACATCGCTCACACCCATCCCCAACAACCTGACTCAATGACACAATTTGATCCACTGCTCACACCCAACCCAAAGAACGTCAGCAAAACTGCAATAAGAAGCTAAGGCACAAACACATGGCATCAGCACTGCTCCTACAATCACACAGCACAACACCAACAAGCTCATTTACACACTATTTACCTGTGAGGCTTCATACTCAGATTTGTCCCAACCCAAAGAAAACAAGCGTCTCACCTTCTCCAGAGGACTGAAGCAGAGAGTATCCTCTATCCACTGTCCTGTTGGCTCTGTCTCCAAAAGTGTATTATTGTCCATGAAGAGGTCCAAGTCCTGGCCCAGTCAGGTCTGCAACGCGAGGTCCTGGAGCCAACTGCATCGGCTGGTTGTAAAACTTCTCTTAATCCTACTTCCCACTTAAATGTGAAAGTTACAGTCAGTCCATATTACGACTAGGGCACCAGGTAGACTTAAGCCCTCTGCGTTCTATGCCCAGGTGAAACTTTTTCGCCCATAAATAAGCAGGCAGAGGCTTATAGAGATGCGAGCGACTGCCCCAGCAAGACGTACTTCAGGGCTGAAGTGTAAAGTAATGGGCAGAAGCAATGTACTGATGTCAAATTTTCTCAAAACTCCATTGAGTTCACTCAGTGACATGCACAGACATTTTGGGGGGCAGGTAAAAAATAAGGGGAACATGTGGAACTGCATGTAATACAAAATTACTGCATGTCTTGTAACATAGAAATAATAGTAACCGAAATATTGTCAGTGGTCTCACAATAATATCTTGGACCATCACAATATATCGAATCACAAGTCTCTGCTTAAATTAATAGTCATGATGCAGAAATAGCTAAAAAATCGTTACATCCCTAATGACAATAAATGTTGGACCAAATGACTGGTCAAAGCATTTTATAATGTCAGCCTTGTTATTATGTAGAATATAATATTGTGAGCCTCCCCACCATATCATGAGCTTTCCCATGATATCATAATAAATATCCTACCGTGAGGTTCATACTATGAAGATATCATACCATGCCTGATTTAGTATTATCAAGTTTGAGACCCCTGCTTTAACAGAAATGTTGCATAGTTTATCTTTAAGTTGCATTTGTGAACAAAAAGTGACAACTAAAAACTAAAAAGAGTCAAATGTTTTTAAAAAAAATAACTAAACTGCCACTAAAATGGCATAAGACGGAGGAAACTACATTTTAACTCCTAATTTACAGTGTAATATTTCTACTTACATTCTGCAAACTTTGTTGTAAGAGCTCAGACAGGCAACAGAAATACAAAATAGAAACTAAATGAATGTATTTACAAATCAATACCCAATCCTCTGTGCTGGGCCTATTGTCTGCCAGAATCTATGAATAGTAATCTGCAGGAATTATGAGATAAATGGTTTTATTACAATATGTGAGCTTTAAGAAAAAAAGATCTACTCATTTTTGTCTGTCAGTACAAATCATGTTTCGCTATACAAAACTGCCTGGGCCAGTATAAATTATTTATGATTTCAACAATAAACTAGTGGCCTGAATGACAGCATGTGGACTTGTGTGGCAGTTATCGACTCATATAACATCATAAGAGGCGCGCTGATAGAAATAGAGCCCCATAGAAAAATAGAATAATTAATTTCACCCAGGTACATTACATGTCACCTTTATGATAATGTGTGTCAATGCAATTCAGTCACACATGCATAAATAAGGGGACTAGAAGAAACAAGATGGAGAATGCAAGGACATTTTTGGTTTGAGGAAAAATGTAATAACTGTCATTTACAAGCATCAAAACTAAGAATTGACACATGGAATGTAGTAAACAAGAATAATAGCACTGTCAACAAAGCAAAGGGTGGGTACTTTGAGGAGATTGAATATAAAATTTTAAAATTATAGTTATACTGTTATTTAACTTTTTATCATAACCCCACATATCTTTCTTCATATTTTTAATGTCTTCTTTATGTATTTAAAACGTAGTAAGTAGAAAACATTAATAAAAGTTACTACAACTTACTACACCAAAAGATGAAACACAATGAGAATGTGTGTCCAAATTAGGGTTGTCAAAAGTATCGGAAATTAGACACTAATCGACAATAAAACTAGCATCGAAACTAGATGCTAATTTGGGCAGGTATCAAGTCACATTCACAGGACAGAAATGAACCATTTCTGAATAGCTTTTGAATGATCTGGACGTCTATTGAACCTGTCTGGACGGCTGAGTGTTACTTCTCACCATTACTGCTACCTTCTATTATGCATCACACATTCACCTACAGCATATGGCAAATGAGAGCAAATGGACTGGAACATACTATATAACAGCCAAACCATGTTGCATGTTGTAGACTTGCTTCTTAAAACAGTGCAGAAATATTTTTGACTTAAGGTGGTAAAAGATGTCAATTATAAAATCCAAAAAGAAGCTAAGTAGTAAGCAGACACTATTCTCTGCTCCAGTTTCTTGTTTTTTTGCTGTCAGCTAATCAGCTTCATTTGCCTCTCAATCAACCATCTCACAAGCCATTTATGTCACTATATCAATGATTTTATCTCAGCCATGTGGGGTATGCCACTCTGAAAGAAGAGAAATTTGTGTTAAGGCCAGGACCAGAAGATAAGGGCTCTCTGGTAGGTGAGAACTGTATAATAATACAAGCAGACACTAGGTATTTAAATGGCTGGTGCTGTGCTATATTACTGAAAGGTGAATGACAACACATACTCAAATATTTACAATATTGATCATGTGTAGAGTTAGGTTTGATCAAGCTTGATAGGGTTTAGGTTAAAGATTTTAACCTCAAGTTAGCTGACATGCATTTTGTTTCAAAATATTCTAAATACAATCTCCATTTTGTCCATAAGTTAAAACCATATAGTCCATGTAATATTGCTGTATTGGTTTCAGTGGTCTAGGCTGAAATGCCCAAAATAGTTTTTTTTTCCACATTACTTACCTGAATACTTGCTCAGTGCCACTTACAGTTCTGACCAATCAGAATGACAGCAGTTAAAGCTCGCTAGCAAGGCCTTAAAGAGAGGCAAGGCTAAGGCTCAATCCCAATAAAAAAAAAAAACAAAACACATAGCTCTTGGCTTCTTGCAATTGAAAACTAAGCAGAGACAAAATGAAGGCGGTCTCATTTCCAAGTGCTGTGTTTTCCAGTTCAAAATGTGGGCCAAAGCGAATGGGTAAGTACAAAAGATAATTGGGATTGGGCCTAAATTTTACAAAGCACTTAAAAAATGTTTATGTTGTGGAAATGGAGAAAAATCCTTACAAAATCCAACCTGTGTGGAAGCTTTAGGTGCCCTGTTATCTCAACACAGGCCATTTGATTTCCATCATCCTAACCTGTCGCAACAGCAGGACCATCAACCACCTCAGCCTCTCTCGTCTCTTCCTCCTCTCCAGCACTAAGGTTAAGGTAATGGTTAAGAGCATGAATTGAACTACTGGATTCTGAACTTGTATGTACTTCTATCACACCATTCATTTCATAGGTTTTTAATTAACTTATCGCAGTGTACAAGTCATGCTCTTAATAACAGCCCTTGCAGTCTCATGGGTAATTTAGTCACCTATGGTCCATATAAGAAGAACAAGTATTTAAGTGGGCTGAATATGAACCCATAAAACTCCATATGCAAAAGCTCAAAGAAAGTACATCAGTCATCATTATAATTATACAGTGGGTGACACAGCTGTCTTCGACTTGGAGGGATGATCATTTTCTAATCAAGTCCCCAAAAAACCCTCCCTCAGTGGAATATCTTGAACAGAACAATGTCTTTGTTGAAAGCATGCATCGTAATTAGGCTTTTAAAGATTGAAATGTCTACACATATATCATTAATGTCATCAAAAGTTGGACAGCTAATGGAGTCCAAATTTAGACTGAGGGAAAAGGAAAAGATTAATGCTTAGATCTCTACATACACTTGGCTAGTCTTGTATTTGTACTTGCTTTCTGAAAACTGCACTCTGGAATTTCAGTTTTAGTGGATTGTTTCCCATCTGCTCATAATGTATCACAGCCCGATATAAACAGGAAACCATTGACTGAAACAGAGCAATTTATAACTTCTTTCAAAAAGTCATGTTCATGTTCATTGTAATCTTTTATGAACTGAAAACTGCTGTTGCTCCAGCTGTCCCTATTTGGAAATATGTGTCTCTCCGCATTATCAACATGGTGGCTAGCATTCACTCCTAAATAAGAAGGTCACAGGTTTTGCATTATTTGTTTATTTCTCATATTTCTGCCAGTATCTGAGTGGGTTTCCTCTGGGCACTGCAGTGTTCCCATCAACGCAAAACATGCACAATACTGTAAGTCAAATCCTCTGGCTAAGGTTGTCCTGATCAAGCCTCGCAGGAAGATCTGTAGATGGTAGGCTTGTCACAACAAGGTTTACAATCAAAATGCAATGTCATAATACATTGTATATGGCTTTCAGATAGATAGATAGATAGATAGATAGATAGATAGATAGATAGATAGATAGATAGATAGATAGATAGATAGATAGATAGATAGATAGATAGATAGATAGATAGATAGATAGACAGACAGACAGACAGACAGACAGGTAGGTAGGCAGGTGTAAGTTTGGGCAAGGTAAGTTTGTGCAAGTCATGCAAAGTCCATGTGCTTAAAGTGCTAGTTCTGCAGGGTGACAAATGGGGTTTTGAGGTTTGAGGTTATAGAACCTAAACATTTCTTAAATCTTTCAGTCCTACACAACAGTGAGAGGAGCCGTCTGCCACTGCTGCTCCTCTGTGCAACCTGAACTCTGTGGAGGGGGTGGGAGCAGGTGTCCATTATGGCCTCCAGTTTGTTTCTGATGCGTCCCTCCACCACCGAAATGAGTGACTCCAGTGCCCTCCCAATCACAGAGCTGGCCTTCTTCACCAGCCTCCTGCTGTTCTTATTGACCAGTCTGCTGCCCCAGCACACCACCCCATAAAAAGGGCACTGGCTACAACCATGTGGTAAAACATCAAGAGCAGCTCCCCACAAGCATTAAAAGCCCTCAGCCTCCAAAGGAAGAAAAGGCAGCTAAGACCTCTTTTATAAAGGGTATCTGTGTTTGGAGTCCAGTCCGATTTGTCATCCAGAAGCATCCCTCAATGTTCTCTCCCTGAATACTGACCAGCTGAGGAGTCAATTTTGTCCTCCTGAAGTCTAAGACCATCTCCTTCGTCTTGGCTACATTCAGGGTGAGATAGTTGTCACCACACCACTGGCTGAAGCTGTTGATGAGGTATTCTCCCTCTTGTCCACATCTTATACATGCCACTACAGCTGTATCATTCGAATACTTTTGGATGTGACAGGTCTCTGAGTTGTACTTGAAGTCAGCAGTACAGTGTATACAGTGTATAAAGAAATGGCACCAGCACTGTATCCTGTGGTGCTTCTGTGCTGCTCAGTATAGTAAAGTAGGACATAGTTGCCCAGCCTGACGAACTGTGGTCATCCAGTCAGGTAGTCAGTTATCCACCTGGTGAGTGATGAATCCAGCCCCAGGACATCGAGCTTCTACTTCAGCGTGGGCTGAATGGTGTTGATTGCACTCGAAAAGTCGAGAAACATTACCCTTACATAGCTGCTAGGTATCTCCAGATATTCATAGATCCGGTGGAGCATGTAGGTGAGTGCATCCTCCACTCCCATTCCCCCACGGTAACCAAACTGCCAAACTGAAGGGGATCCATTTAATTTTCCACCTCTGATTTAATGAGGCACAGAACAAACCACTCCAGAGTCTTCATGAAGTGCTATCTGTTTAGTCATTCATCCCTGTTGGACAACCAACTTTAGGTAATGGCACAAGACAGGATGCTTTCCACAGGGTCGGGACTCTTCCAATCTCAGGACTTTTGTGGAAGATCCTGTGCAGTGGTGGACCTAAATGAGCTGCACAATCTTTGAGTAGTCTGGGACACACCATCCAGCCCTGGGGCTTCACCTGGGCGCAGGTTTTTAAGCTCTGTCCTCACCTCCTCCACAGTGACATACCTGAAACACCTAGATTAACTTGCAAATCCTCAGGAGCACTGATGGAAAGGGGGGTGTGGATGTTACAGCGGTCATAGATTTGTGTGAAATTACAAGCAGAGGAAAAATAGCACCACCATGTGGTGTTACTGGAGTAGACACAGCATTGACAGGGAAATTAACCCTATTAAAGAATTGGTTCAGTTCACTGGCCCTGCTCACCTCACCTGCTCTGGCTGTTTTTATAGCCGGTGACATTCCTCATTCCACTCCACACTTCCCGAATGTTGTTGTGTTGTAGGCTACTCGCCACTTTATTTTTGTAGTCCCTTCTAGCCCACTGGAGTGTCTTTGTAAGCTCCTTTTGGACTGGCTTGATATTGTCTCTGTCCCTCTCCTTGAATGCTAGCTTTTTTTGGTTCAGTGTACATTTTGCACTGCTTGTGATCCATGGTTTATTGTTAGGATAGCAGTGGACAGTCCTGACAGGAATAACAGTGTCTCTACAAAAATGTAGGTATTCTGTTATAGTATCCACTCTCCTGTCTATGTCCATGTCTGTGCAAAAGCCCCGGGATCCCAACAACACATCCCAGTCTGTGTAATCAAAGCAGTCTTGGAAAGACTCACTGGCCTCTCTTGACCATTTCCTGAATGACCTGCTGGTAATGGGCTTTCTCTTCACACATGGGTTGTATATGGGCTGAAAGAAGATCAGATGATAATCTGATCTTCCTGAAGGTGGAAGAAAAATAGTATTGTATGATTCATTAGCATTTGTATAGAAAAAAAACATTTTGTTATTTCTGGTTGGACAGTCAACATATTGTACAAGACCAGACAGGCTGGAGGAGAGGGTAGCATGATTGAAATCTCCCGTTATTATAATGAAGGTATCTCGTATCCTCGCGATGGCTCCATGAATGACGTCACAGGCTGCATGCACCTCCGCCTTCGGAGGGATGTAAACAGCAATGGCGACGATGTGTGAGAACTCACAGGGAACATAATACGGTCTCAGCCCCACCACCAAAAGTTCAAAGTCCTGGCAGCAGACCTTATCTTTAACCGTAATGTGGGTTACTGGTCACAAAGATCACCATACCCCCTCCTTTGCTCTTCCCGCTCGTTCTCGGGTCCACGTCCGCTTGCACCGTCTTGAAGCCAGGTACATCCACACAGGAGTCGGGGGTGATGTCGTTCAGCCAAGTCTCACTAAAACAAATGAGACTAGCCTCCTGTTAGAGTCCCTGCAACTTTACCAGCATCTCCAGCTCATCACACTTGTTCGATAGCGAGTTTTCATCCCCCATGATTACAGATGGAATGAAAGGCTTGTACCTCCACTGCTTTGCCTTCACCTTAGCCCCAGCTCGACACCCCCAATACTGCACTTCCAGTTTATCAGGTATGAGGTGCTTCATCCCACAGTTGGACCTTTTTAATGCTAGCAGATTCTCCCTTGCATATACAACCCTATCCACCTTAGATACAGTCATATTCTCAGTAGAATGTGGCAAAATAATACATTCAAAAATTCACTGTGAGTGGGGTTGCATCTCCACAAACCTGACTCTTACTTCTCATACTTGTTTCTTTGAAAATGTTGTTCCTTTAGCTTTTCATGGTATTAAAAATATGTCTCCATGGAGAACATAGTATTGTTTTAAGTTTTTAATTCTATGGAAGCAGGTGATATGCTACCTCCAGATAGTCACAGAGTGTGCCTTAAACTATTTGCCAAAACTATTGCAGGGTTCAGATGCTATCAACTATTTTTATAGGCCCATGTTAATGGTCACTACCCCACATTTGAGACAGTAAGCAACATAATAGCAACTGAAAATGCCCAATACTGAAAATGTAATGAATGAATAAGCAACCAATGCTATGCATTTTTCTGGCCTGGATTACTTTGCCATATACACACTGCTGTCTCCATCCTTCTCCAGTAGAATGACACAACAACACAACACAGTCACACCTTTAGACCTTTACTTTTTACTGGCATCTACCAGAGGACAGGGGCTTCAACTCTGAGTGCAGTTTATGTGTGGTATCTGACATTATTTTCACAGACCTTGTTTTAAACAGCTCAGCAGAGTCAGTCCCGATGGTTTTTACACACTCCAGTTACACAAAGGTTAAAGGTACATTGTGTAGCTTTTTGTGATGGAGAGTCCGTCACATGCTTTTCCTCATGCAGATGTTATTGCTTTGTCTAGAATGTTTCACAGTATGGAATCTATCTTCATGGAGATCAAACCAGACCAAGTTACAGGTCAGACCTGTTTTTCTAGGTATCTTTGAGCAGTAAAACCAGTTTTAAATGAAAAAATGTAAGGTAGAGCTGTTTAAAGTCATACTGTGAAACATTCCAGGTAGAGCAATGACATAGCCATAGAAACAAGCAGATGGCGGACCCCCAACTGAAGTTATATAATGCACCTTTAAACAAATTAAACCAGCAAAGAAAAGAAAATGGTTAATGTTAAACAATTTCATAAATACACAATATTAAAAATAAAAAGTTTCTGTACAAAATATATTCTTTGCAGACTATGTCAACCTGGGATTCAAAGCTGAGCTTATTTCTACAGGTTTCCCCTTTATGAACAAATAAAGGGTTACAAATAAAGGTGCATTGTGCAATTTTTCTGGCAGAGTCTGTCATCTGATTTTGTTCCATGGAGATTTGAGTACTTTGCCTGAAATGTTCCACAGTAGAGTTAAACTATATCTTGCATTCATTCAATTATAGGTGTTTTTATTGCTTAAAACACATGTGTCAAACATGCGGCCCGGGGGCCAGATCCGGCCCTCCAAGACCTTTAATCTGGCCCTCGGCTGATTTTTCTATTAAAATACTTAAAATTTTCAGATTTTTCGGTTAATTTTCTGCACTGTTTAGCATAGCAGCGTCTCCGGGGTTTCTGTACGTTGCAACTCCCACCAGAGCAGCGCAAATGAAGACTTTCCTCTTTCCAAACGCTCTTAAAGGATGATCGTTTTGACTGTCGACCGTGACCCTCATCAGCAAAATGTCAAAAAATGAGAAAAGCAGATGCTGAGTTCAGGATTTCCCAAGAAAAATAGTCTAATTCTTATTTGTTGACAGAGGTGAATGGGAAATCTGTGCTCAGTGTGTTTGGAACAAGTGGCGTTGCTCGAGGAAAATAATCTTAAACACCACTACGAGACACGGAGAAAAATGCAATAACTTGAAGAGAGAACTGAGTTTTCTGATCCGGCCCTTTTGGGATCAAAGTAGGTTGCATACGGCCCCCGGACCAAAATGAGTTTGACACCCCTGGCTTAAAACATGAGCAGGGTTGACTCTCCATAGATCTGACATGTAACTTGGCTTGGTGGTGTCTCATAGAGATAAGTTGCGTTTAATGCAATATTGTGGAGCATTCTGGACAAAGCAACAGCATCTCCAGGGAGACGAGTAGGTAATGGACCCGCCACCAGAAAAGCTACACAGTGCACTTTTAAGGAGTTTTGAATCCTACAAACAACAAATGGACCTAATCTTTAGTTCAGTTCGTGCAATCTGGTCACAGTACTCAATACAAGGTCCTACCCTCGGAGCTGTATAATTTTATCTAACTTTAGCAAACACCAAGTACGCCTAGAAGCTATATTAGAGTGAGAGGCTGAGAAGTTTTTGCCTTGATAAGAAGTGCATTGAATCGGTGTTTACATGCAGCTGGCTGATAGGAGACGATATCTGTTTAAATAGAAAGTGGCGTTTCGTAAAGCACCGTCAAAAGAACAAGCATGAAAATGTATAGGCGACAACATTCAAAAATGAGATAATTGTTACTATGGCGATGCTGATGTGGATGATAGATTGGGAGGGATGTAATAAGTTGGTGTCTATGCTTCTCAATATTTAAGAAATCAAATATCAGTAACTGGCAGAAGATGGCAGCCAGATCACCACACTGTATGACCAACAAAACTGCATTCAGTGATTTGAGGAAAATGATCTAACTGTTGAGCAACATATTTCATTAAATTCAAAATAAATATTAAAGACATCTTTAAAATGTGGAAAATTGAATTAGTTCATTTTAAACGGTTTTCAGTGGTTTAAAGTTATTTTTCAATTACTTTATGTATTCCTGTAGCAGTAGTTTATAAGTGCTTGTCGTTCATAGACAAGAGTGGAGGTCATTAGATGCAGACACCACACAGGTGACTTATTTTGATCTCAAGATATATCTGTACGGGGACAAGATAAATTTGGCTAAAATACATGGAAAATAATGTGTATCCATCCATCCACAACATTTAAAGGTGCTTTGGGTACGTTTTCTGAAGAAGGTTGCACACTTCCTGCTTGTCTCTGTAGAGATGTCATTGCTTTGTCATGAATGATCTCCAATTATCTATTACCTATCTCTAATACTATAATTATTGTGATATTTTACTGGCATTCCAATAGCATACAGCGGTCCTACCAGATGGTTGGCCTGGGATCCAGAACACACACTTCTTCAATACATCTTCGTACATCTTCAGTTAGATGTACGTCTTGTTGCCGGTGAATATACCTGTTTTCAGATGGGAGTGACTGACAGGTGGATTAGCCAATCAGGGACATGCATGGTCAGTTCATATCAAAACAAATATGGAAAAAAAATCTCAAGGGATTGAAATTTGTTTTTGTTTGTAAATGATAAGACTGATTATTCTGCCAGGCAACTATAATATATGAATACCCCTCCACAAAGAGTCAATGAATAATATTGTATATCATTTTGTTTGCATATTTTGCCATTAGATTTAGTTGTGTGGATGTGTTTAAAGGCTCTTCGTCTTTGTGTTCTCTGAAGTGTATGGAGCTGAATCATCCCTCAAGTGTTGCAAGATTGTTTTTTGTGGAACCAATTGTATCCCGGCCCCCCTCTGTGCACCGAAACACCTTTTTATGTAACATAAATCACCACATTGTTGACACCCTCCAACCACACAGCTTGTTTTTTTTATCATATTCATTTATCATATTCACTCAGTCAGGTGACCATACCCTGTTTATTCCATGTAGTTAAACTAAATTATTTTTGTGCCAGTTATTATGTGATGGTAAAAATGAGACAGCTGTGCACTCTCTGTATCCAATTTTATTGAGCAGGTTGATCCTGTTTGCATTGTAGCTGTTTTTGGCATTGACCTCTGAAAGTACTGAAAAATGCTTATAAACTTGTGTTAAAAAAAATATGCTCAGAAAGTGACAAATTACTTTAGACTACTGCAAGCCTTTAAAAATATGAAAAAGTGAAAAACTTATTTTAAGACACTTTGCAGTTGGTTATTTTTAAATGTCCGTTTGACCCATCTGAGCACTGAAATTGTGAAAATACAGTGAAGGAGTGCGAACATGCAGAAGCACTTATGTATTACCTTTTGATTACACAAGTGGGCAACCATTATGAAACTCCATACACTATTTCCTTATATGTAACCTTTTGTTGTGCTGAAAATAGTGTTTTTACCATATTAAAGTTTCAAATTCTAATAAGGAATAGACTTGATTTCAATACAATGATACTTATGTAACCTGCTACTTCTACTTCCTGCTACCACAGCCTCATGTTCCTTGAAGCCACGAAGTCACAGAGGTCACTTCCCTGTCTCCTCCTCCATTTCTCACTGTGGCTGTGGCGTGTTCAGGTCGGCGTTTGGGATGAACTTGTGAATTGGTGGGTTTTTCTGATTCCAAACTGCCTCTTTCTCAACTGTCAGGTTTTTTTGTATGGACTGAAACTGAAACTATGGACTACAACCCCTTAGTTCTCTTCATGATGGCGAGCTTCCAGATCTGCCTATTTAGTAGGATATATACACCTGCACATATCCTTTCGTGGGCTTTTGGAACTATTATTCTTCTGGATTAAACAGCTGCTTCAACCAATAATACAAATACTCCTGAACTGTCCAGCTGCTGCTTTGATGAATAATACAAATACTAAATACCATCTGTTACTATTTCTGTCCTGTTTTTTAATTATCATTTAATACATAGCAAGACATTTTGCTTTAAATCTAGTTAATTAATACTGGTTGTGTGTTTTTATTCACACCTCAGGCTCCTTTAAGAACCAGCCTTCTGACGCTGCCACTTGTAATTATCCATTATTTAATGTGGCTGTAGTCGTTCTCCTAGCCTACCAGCGTTATACTTAAAAACAGTTATTCTTTAGACAATAGAGTGTCATTTTCAACATTAAATCATAGTACATTCTTTTATATTATCACCTGGTTTTATATCTGTGTAATCTCTCAGTTGGTCGGTATGTTCATAGAGGTCCACAGGTGTATTCTAGTGTATGTGGTCTCATGCTTGTTCTGATACAGTTCAAGATTTTCAATTTCAATTTTATTTTCATTATTTCATATTTTTTAGATCACTCTAAAGCCTGTGAATGTGACTTTTTAGTATCAATATTTGTTCAGATGAGTATCTGTTGGGGAATTTTACACAAACAGCGTAGAATTAACAGTTGTTATCAAAATAAACCTCCAACCAATTGTGGATTAAATCACCAAGGTTCAGAAGAAATAGCCTGAGACAAGTCTTTGGATTTTACGTGCACGGGAGAGACGTGGCGCTCGCTACAGCTCGTCCCACGCCAGTACACTGCTGGGTACTGGTACTCTCTCTCAGACCATCGTCTCTCCGTGCCTTTTATTCACAATATGAGTCATCAAAATATTCACATATCTCCATGTTTACACATTACTAATATGAGGTGTATATCTTGTATATCTTCTATATCTTTTCCTGTTTCACAATCTGGCTTCACAACGCTCTTGTTTACTACATATCTTTCAGCCTTAGTCACGTAAACCATGGTCAGCACAATACAGCATGTAATTTTGACAGCATTTCAAGATACATTTTGATAAAGGAATTACACATAAAATCTTATCACATTTCCCCCCTGTTTATCAAAATCACACCATTTACTTCTCAACTATTCAACCCCCCAATGGAATGGTTTTTAGTTGGCAGCGTCATTCGCGAGTGAGAGCAAAGTATTACCGGTGACCGGGGTCATCATCAGGTAGGTCATCGTCATCATCCAGGACCAGGAGACGGACCAGCTCATGCATTAAAGCCTGCTGTACTGGTGCTATGGCACGGTCAATGACCCGCTGGATTAGGGCTCTTAAACAGGGGATGCAGCAACACCCCAGAAGGATTAGCAACGGCCATTATTAACCAATTGTTCTGATCACCAGATATACCGGTACTCCATTTGAACCATGAGTCCGAAGGGCTTAATTCTGTCGGCTTAAACACTGTGATATTCTGGGCCCCCCGTCCCACTGAGATGTAGGGCGTGTTGTTATTTTCAGGCTTGGGATCCGTACATATTATAATGTCCACAAACGGGTCATATTTGGGGCCTGGTTTGTACATGTATAGTCATAGAAGCATACAGCTCGAGGCGTTAGCTTCACCAGTCATATTTACCGTAAGTATTACATTTGTGTCATCTTGGGCCATTACGATTTTGTCGGCCCATCTTTTCGCAAGGGCTGTGGTCGGATGGGGAGTCCAGTCATTTCTAGATACGGCAAAGGCGTTCCCCCAACTGTTGTCCAATTGTCCAACCATCAAATAATAACTGTAATACGTCGGGTATTCCACCAATTGTGCTAACGTGGTACCTCTATACTTGGGTTCTGTGAATGGTATTTTAAATGACACAGTATGGTTCACCTGCACGCATAACTGTACCAGAGACATGTGGCTTGTCGCATGGGAGCAACTCGGGGGTCGTGCAATTGTAGACCGCGACTTGCTCGTGGCTCCCGGTTGCTGTGAGGAGCGCAACAATGGTGAGGGCAAGTAGAGTGTTCATCGTGGCGGCGCCTGGGGTAAAACCTATCAGAACGCCGTTGTTGTCTAACGGAGCGGTGCCCAGCCTTTCTGCTGTAAGAACACCGTTGATGTCTCAGCTATACCAGTGAAGTCCTGCGTCTAGGAGGTCTAGAAGTCCTGCGTCTAGGAGGTCTCAGCCAGGTCCGCCAATGTGCGGAGTTTGCAGTGTGAGAGATGAATCCACGTCGCCTTCTCCTCGACTTTAACTGCGGTGGGTGTGGCTATCAGTACGCGATAGGGCCCTTCCCATCGAGGACTGTTCCAGCTTTTCCTCTTCAGTACTTTGAGGAAAACGCTGTCTCCCGGCACCACCTGTTTATCCTGTAGAGATAAGGGTGCTTCTGGCAGTTCATTGTTCTCTTTACATTCCCTTGTAAGCAATGTCTTTCTCATATAGTCTGCCAAAGTCTTGTCTGAGTCGGGTGTATCTTTGGTTATAAGCTGTAAGTCTGGTATGGTGTATTGTCGACCATATAACACTTCAAATGGCGTCAGTCCATGTTCCTTGGTTGGTAGTATGTGCATGCTGAGCGTTACTAACGGGATACAGTCTGGCCATGGCCGTCCTGTCTCTTTGGAGGCCTTTGTCAATTTGTTCTTAATGGTCCCATTAGTCCGTTCTACTAGTCCTGCTGACTGTGGATGGTATGCACAATGTCTTCTCAAGTCCATTTTGAACAGTTCCCCAATTCTGTCTATTACTTCATTTACAAAGTGCGTCCTGTTGTCTGATCTTATAACTCTTGGAATTACAATTATAATTTTGCATAATGCTTTGGCAACAGTCAATGCGTCTGGTTTGGCAGTTGGAAATAGTTCTACCCATTTGGAGTATGCATCAATGATCACTAGGCAGTATTCTACTCCTTTTGCTTTGGATAGTTGGATGTAGTTTTAATACCTATTCAAATTTTTTGAATAGGTATTAAATCCATGTGTGTTCTAGTGTTTGTTTACTATATCCACCATCCCCCCTGTTGACACATGGCAAGGCCCATGTGCCAACTTTGCAGCCCATGCATGTAGGGATTTTGGTAGCCACGGTTTATCATCTGGTCCTGTATAAATATTATTTTGGAGGTGAGCACCCTTCCGGACCCTTGTAGGTCAGGTCTCGGTTTGTTTTGTGTTTCTGCCATGTCTACACAGTTATGTGGCTGTCCATCTGTTGCTACCGGCAAAAGAGTGGACGGATTCAATGTAGTACAGCGTTCTATTGTCAGGTGTGGTTGTGACAGTAGAACTGTCATGCACATGAGGTGTCTTGCTGGTGACAAGAATGACATGTTTGATTGTAGTAAGAGTGCTGAGACTGCATGCGGAACTTGCAATGTGAGTGGGTGGAATAGGACCACCTCAGCCGAGGCTTGTATTGCCATTGCTGCAGCAACCACAGCCTGTACACATGGTGGTGTGGCCCTAGCGACAGGATCCAATTGCGATGAATAATATGCCACTGGGCGCATTTTGGACCCATGTTTTTGCAGGAGGACTGAGGTCATAAACCCGTTCCTACTATCACACATCTGTATGAACGGTTTTTCGTAATCTGGGTGTGCCAGTACTGTGGTTGATGCCAACGACTGTTTCAGCGTGCAAAAAGCTGCTTCTGCTCCTGATGTCCAAATTAACGGATCTTTCATTGCCATGGGTGTTTTATACATCAAATCCTGTAGCGGCCTTACTAGTATGGCATAGTCTAGTAGCCAACTGTGACAGTAATTGCACAATCCAAGGAATGACATCATTTATTTCTTTGTCAACGGTTTTGGTGCCTGTAAAATGGCTGCCTTCCTTTGGGAGCAGACGGCCCTGCCTTGTGATGTCACAGTGTGACCCAGGTGTTTGACCTCCTGCTTCCAAAGCTGCAGTTTATCTTTGCTCACTTTGTTTCCTGTCTCGCCTAGGTATTTTAGTAAGGCTAATGTATCTTGCCTGCATGTTTCTTCCGTGTCTCCAACTACTAGGATGTCATCTACGTATACTAGAATTTGGCTGCCTCCTGGGGATCAAATCCTGCGAGACAGTTTGTGATGCATTGTGAAAACACGGTTGGCGATATACATAATAATCCTTGTGGGAGTCTGGCAAATGTCAGCTTTTCTCCCTATATGTGAACCCAAACCATTTCTGGCTCTCTTTTCAACTGGTATGCTAAAAAATGCATTACTTAGGTCAATCACTGAAAAGTGTGATGCTGTGGTTCGAATTGAGTTCAGCAAAGTGTGTGGGTTTGGGACATTGGGTGCTCTTTGAACAATTGCTTCGTTTACTGCTCTTAAATCTTGAATCATTCGCCATGCTAGTGAGGGTGGAGCCTTCTTTACTGGGAAGATTGGTGTGTTGCATGTGGCGTCTGGGCAAGCAACCACTACTGCCTTTTTTAGACCCTCTATTACGGGTTTAATTCCATCTTCTGCGTCTGGTTTTAACGGGTATTGTCTTAATTTTGGCCTGTATTCTGTCTTTCCTGTTATTACTACTGGCTCGGCCCCTAACATAAGTCCTACGTCGGACGGTCCTTGGCTCCACACTTTGTCGGGTACATCTTTTAATGCCTCTTCTTCCTCAACTGTCAACGGGAGTTGCTCTATATATCACCCATTCATCCATGCATCTGCAGGTGTTCCTGTTCCCCTGTCTGAGAGGTGTGTGTTGGGTGTGAGAGTAAGCCTGTAGTTTAACTTCCTACGCCTCCATCCGGAGCTTGGACTAACTTGCTCCCCCTCTTCCTTTGCTGCTTTCCAATCAGTGAGTCTCCTCGCTGCCTGTGCTTCTGCTCCAAGGTCTGACCATTGTTGTTGCCTTCTCTTGGCCAGTGAAACGTGTCGTCTGCCGGGGATTGGCATCAGATAAGTTACTGTCTGAGCCACATCAATGTCACAAAATACTGTCGCACCTTTGTAGTACATGTATGTCAGCAGTGCACACTGTGGGCCTAATTTGTGCACTGCCTTGTCGTATCTCCAGTCCAGAGAGAGAGAGAGAGAGCACGAGACACACATGCACGTGCACACACAGCACAAGAGACAGAGACCATGCAACACAAAATCACAAAAATACAAAACACAAAAGCCACATATGAACAGAACAGCAAACAAACAGCAGCCTGACCTGCGGGCCCTGGAGTCAACTAGACAAAGACCACAAACATATCCCCAATTTAAAATCGCACGTGCAACATAACCCATAATGACGTCATCCTTATCACAGCTGTTTTCCAAAAGAACATCTTTATACTTAATCCTTAATCTTATTTTCCTTATCCTTTTTTTTTTAAACACGCTCTAACATTTCTTTACTCAAATTCCTTTTCTCAGTTTAAACTCATAACACATTTACTCTTTTCTCTTTTACCTATAACTCAATGCTCTTTTACTCATTTCAATCCCTTTTACTCATTTTACTCATAACTCTTTATTCCTTTACTACTTTAATCTCTTTTACTCATTGTACCCAATACTCTCTATTCCTTTTTCTCAACTGAAATTCTTTCCCTTTTTTCTTAATACAAACAAAACACAATACAAAATTCAAAAACATACACAGCTGGTATATCACAAAATTTAGCAATTTAGCAAACATTAAATCATTTCCAAACATTCCCACTGTTCCAGAGCACCATAAATTTAATAAATACTGCTGGACCATGGTGGAGGTTGTGGTTGGGGTGTTTGGGAATTAGATGTGTTTGTACCGTCATCATCGTCTTTTCTGCGGTCTTTACACCGCGCATATTTTAGTTCTTTGACCTCCCTCTTTGTTTCTACGTCTTTTTACTTCCTCCATCCACAATCTTGCACATATCATCTGGTTACCTGGGATGTGCTTTGTTCTGCCTTTCATTTGATCCTTTACTGCCAAATTCAACATTAGCTTTTGGAGGGAGTCTTGTCTAAGTTCCCCCATAAACCCATACTTTTTCTTCCTATTTTTTTTTAAGGAATTTGGTGGAACCTGGGAACGTACACTTCATGTACTGTTCGTCAGTCATTTCTTCTCCTCCTTTGTTCTTTTTAGACATGGTTGTGCTGTTACTATGTGCCTCAGCGAGTCACCGTGAGATCCTTCTGGACTACTGTCGTATTTTATGACAACCTTCTACCCCGTGGGGCGGTCATAAACCGGGTGTTAATTCACATACGACCGTTAGCCACTGGAATCTCTCCGGTTCGTCCTTTGGCCTAAATTCCCTTAATGATATTTGGCTTTAATACACTTTAATGGTCTCTTTTTCAATTGACCATTGCTCTTATTAATCCAAATATCCACTCATACTTTTCACTTCACTCACTCAGTCTGTGACCCATATACGTCTGGGTCCTTCTCAGTATTATTTACTAAACCTCTTTTGTAGTAATAAAATACTGATCTGGTTTCTGACCTTAAGGTGATATGGTTTTCTCTGGTAGGATGGAGTGAATCGACGGAGAGGGCGGGTAAGGGTGGTTGCCACTGGAAATGTGGATTTTCGGTTTCAGCCGGCTCTGCAGAAGACTTCCAATCACCGTTGATCACCCTCCACGAAGATTTCCTCCATCCGGCTCGAAGGACCAAGGAACTGTTGGGGAATTTTACACACACAGCGTAGAATTAACAGTTGTTATCAAAATAAACCTCCAACCAATTGTGGATTAAATCACCAAGGTTCAGAAGAAATAGCCTGAGACAAGTCTTTGGATTTTACGTGCACGGGAGAGACGTGGCGCTCGCTACAGCTCGTCCCACGCCAGTACACTGCTGGGTACTGGTACTCTCTCTCAGACCATCGTCTCTCCGTGCCTTTTATTCACAATATGAGTCATCAAAATATTCACATATCTCCATGTTTACACATTACTAATATGAGGTGTATATCTTGTATATCTTCTATATCTTTTCCTGTTTCACAATCTGGCTTCACAACGCTCTTGTTTACTACATATCTTTCAGCCTTAGTCACGTAAACCATGGTCAGCACAATACAGCATGTAATTTTGACAGCATTTCAAGATACATTTTGATAAAGGAATTACACATAAAATCTTATCACAGTATCTATTTTCAGTACTAGTTTTTATATTATTAGGATCAGATTTTTTATACTTTTTGATAACCCTAGCTGAAAATAATGTTATTTGTATACATTATTTTCAAGTAAAAACACACATTCAAAAGCGTTCAAAGGCATGCTGACCTTTAATAGCTTTTACACCTACATTTTAAGGTTGTAATTTCCTCCCAAACGTGGATTTAAAAACATAATTGAACGTCCTCACTCATTAGTCCAAACAAATTGAAATGGCCAACAGCAAGGCAAAAACAACAAGTTCTCTGTAATGACAGTTTGCCAGAGTGAAAAAAACATGACATAATTTGCCTTTGGGTTTCTGCCTGTCCCCTACCCTTTTATTATAGCCCACCCACCAAACAGCAATGATGTGTGTTCAAATGAGGCAGAATTAAATGTCACTCTGTAACTTTGTTAGGGAATTATGTGTGGAAAGAACATGAAGAGTGTGGGAGTACCATGGAAGAGGACAGATGTAGCAGGTTGTGGTCAATATTTGATACTTTTGTTTGGTGAAGATATATTATTTATCATATTCCTCTTTTATTCATAAAAAATAGAAGTACGCATTGGCGGTGGCTACCACTCATGCATCACAGCAAGAAGGTTCCAGATTCTAGTCCTTTCTGTGTGAAGTTTGCATGTTTCTCCCTGTGAATGGATGTTTCCTATGGGCACTCTGGTTTCCTCTATCAACTCAAAATATGAAGCATAAGTAAAAAGGTCATCCTGACCAAGACTAGCTCAAGATCTGGAGATCTTGACTTTAACCCTTATCATTGAGTTAAGGGTGGACCCCACCAGAAAGTACACCTCCCAAGTCCATAATTTTAGTACCCAAATGACTAGTGTTTTTCCCACTGAAAAATAACTAAATTTACCAGCTTTTGTTTTTAGACTAATTTTTAATACTCCACAGGATGTGATTGCGTAATATATTTTGTTTTGTTTTGTTTTGACTGTATATTCATCAGTGTAAAGTAAGACAAGGACTTTGTTATTTGTCTTATACCATATATGATGTGATATTATATATATATTTAAGTCGTAGACCTCACTTCTGCAGCACTGATGAGGTCCCCAGTGTCAGACACACACTATGATGCTAGTACCTGTGTTGCCCTAATTAGCCACAGTTAGCTGGAGCTGTGCTCTGCCCTTGAGTGATGCAAGTGTTTGTCGTCACTGATGCTTTTGAGTTATGTCCTGTTTTGCTGTTGTGTCACAATTGGTCAGATGAATGATCACAGCAATATATCCACCCTCCTCCCAGCCATCCATCACACCTCACGCTGCCCACACAAATAAACTTGTACTATACTGACAGCAGCTGCTTCTTTCTGGACAGAAACCAATGAGGACAAAAAAGGCCACTTATATACAAATACTGGAATGCACAGTGTACAGGCATGTTATTACAATAAGAGCTCACGTTACGTTATTGTTACACATAGATGCATGTGGGTTACATGTCATTTTTTTTTATACATACATACATTACATACATACATACATACGTACATGCATGCACATACATACATGCATGCACATACATACATGCATGCACATACATACATGCATGCATGCACATACATGCATGCACATGCATGCATGCACTATGTTCAGGTTTTTACTGGTTGGGTTACATGGTGTAATGGTTGTTACATATTGTGTTATGGTTAAGAAAAATGTCACACAGGGTGTTACAATATTCTGTGTAGTGTAAATTAAAGTGACATTGACATTTCTATAAGGGATATGATAAGAATACAATCTGGATAGCTGAGGTGTGATCCACAAAACAGCATTATTGCTCAATGTCATGTTTTTCATAGCAGAGAACAAATACTATCAGGGCTCTCAGCACAGGCTGTTGTTGAAGACTGGAGACATGTCTTTTGCACAGGGCTTGCATCATTTTCCATATCACTATGCAAACATTATTCAGTTTTGTATATACGACAGAGTAGTTGGTGAAAATATACAATCTGATGGCGCAACAATGTGCAGTTTTACAGTGATGGATGGATTACAGATGTGGATAAATTCTAGCTTTTACCTCAGAATACATCAACTATTAGAGTGCTTTGAAGTCTATTTATTTATTTATTTATCTTGCACACTATATGTTTAATTCCCAAATTGAATAGTTTAATTCTGCATAAAATATGGACCAATGCATTGAATATTCATTTGGATAATTCTTGAAAAATGTCTTGCCAGACACTATGAGCTCCACTCACAAGACGGCCGCCACGACTGCCATGGCAACAAAACCCATGTTCTATCTAACCCAGGGGTGGGCTTTTTTTTTTTTTCCATGGGGCCACATGAGAAACAGAAAATATTGTGGAGGGCCGGGCCAAAATGCTTAACTCAATTCTGCATAATATTAATTGTATTTCTTTATATATATATTTATATATTTTTTAAAAACAGTAAATAGCATTGTTTTGATGTGCTGGTAAGACTGGTAAGATTACTTGTTATGACTAAGCAATGAAAAGGTTAGGTTGCCTTACAAAAAATGTCCTTTAAAAAACACCTCTAAAATAAAAGCACTGCAGTGTTGGTCCATGTATGAGGTCAAATTATAAAATATGCTTATTATGTAATTCCAAATTATCTTAAACAGGCCAGTCAGGGTCGACCAGCATGTGGCTTGGGAGCTGTACAATGCCCAGGTCTGCCCCAGGCCTTTTAATATATCTGTTGGAGAAAGCTCGGAAGGACTGTAGAATGTATGTGATGTACTGGGACTTGATCCGAACAATACTCCGATCAGAAAGTAAATTAGGACACAGGATGTATTTTTGGAGCTTGTCCTTTCTTCAATTTTTCATCTGTTTGATTTCGTCTGAACTATCCTTTCGTCTGGTTATCTATAAACACATTTAATTCTTATTAACTGAAGTATAAGTGTCACAGAGCTAGCACACAGAATCAGTATATGAACATTTGTTAAACAATCACAGTAACTATCACATATAATATGTAAATTAGCATCCGTACATTTACACAACAATTAAAGAACAATTAAGCAACTAATTACAAATCCATCTCTATCATAGATGCAGACTTTGATAGGTTAAGGGAAATAAAATGAAGAGACAGCTGTTAGTCTAGCAGTAACAGTGTTACCATGGTGCCAGTAAAGCGTTACCATGGGACTTCCAAGTACCCCTGAGCTGCCTATGAATGCCTGATATAAATAAACAGTTACTGAACTAACAATTATGGTAGGGAATTTACAACAATATCAATGTCATATTAAAGACATAATATGTAACTTTTTTGGCCAAGGTATTTACTAAAATAAAAGCTGTAAATGTTTTGTTCAGTAATGTTTGTTCATTATGGAAGTTTTTATTACACCAAAAAACTCTTGTTTGGCCTTGGAGAGAACCTCCTCCTGTGTGTTTCCATGGAGATGTTGTTCCTTAATATATATTCTGCAGTATGATATAAAACATATCTATGGAGAAAGTTCTAAATTATTATTTTAATTTTCTATTTTCATGTATCATACAGTTAATTTTCCAACTCCAGAGAGTTAGGTAGGTCTGAACATAAAGCAGTGGAACAAATCAGCAGAAAAAAATAATAAAAAAAACTCAGAGAAAAACGTTGCAAAGAAAATATGCTGCTGCAACAAACAGAGCAAAATGTATTCCGAGTTTTATTTCTGCATAAGGGCAATTGAAGTTGGTCGGCTATGTGAGGGCTGGAGTGTGGGTACAAGAGTGAACCACCTGCCCACACCTGCAGACCTCTTAAGAGTGCATGGGAATACGCTGAACACGGACCAGGTCAGCATGATCTACTGTTTCCATAAAAAGCACAAATAGGACAAACAACCCTAGAAATAACGCACCAATGAAGGAATAAAATCCATTTTAAATACTGATGTGATTATAAAATGAAAAGGACATTTGCAGGGTTGTAGTTGAGTAAAGAAATTCTTCAGTTAGCTGACTAAAAACAGGGCCTGGTAAAAACTCTCAACACTATTATGTATCTCTGTATCTGACCCAAACTAACTGTCAACTAATACAAGTTTTGGTTGACTAAGACACCATCAACCGATTAATGGACCAAAGAACTACAGCTCTAAACATTTGTGAGGGTTGTGGGCAGGTAACAAGTTAAAGTAGAATAAAAAAAATGAAGAATTAAGAAGAATTAAAAGAGAAGAATTAAGAAGAATTAAAAGAGACATGTCTTTGATGATCAAAAGCTAAAAATAAATCAGTTGAGCATAGTACTTAATTGTTAAAAACAGTTCGTAAAAGTTAATACTTGTATTTGACAGGTTAATATATTTTTTCTAATTCTAATTTTCTTGGTTTGGTGGAATAGTATCTGAGTTAAATATTATCATAGTTTTGCAAAAGTTGCGGTGGCAGTTTGTGAAGAGATGTAGAAAACACAAACTTGGAAAATATAGGAAATTGCAGTAAGTGGAATACTTCAATTGCGTCCATCCAAAGTCCAAAGATAATTTATGCACAAGGGAGGCATATTTTGATGGTTTAAACCTTCAGTTAACAACATAAAGATGGTGTCATTTATTTTTATTTATCAAATCAATGGCCTTTATTTATTTTGGTTGCTAGGTAAAATACCAGGAAATAAAATTATAAACCATGGGGACCACACCAGACCCAATTACAGGTCAGGTCTGTGCGGAAGCAACCTCACTCACAGTCAGAATAGAGTTTTTCTTGGCATTTTTAGCTTAAACACCACCTGTAACTGTAAGGTAAATGTATGGTAGATCAATTTAATATCATAACGTGGAACATTCCAGTCAGAGCACATATCCATAGAAACAAGCAGGTGATGGACCTCCAACAAAAAAGTGACATCTTTAACTATGAATTAGAGAATTTTTCTAACCTGTCAAGTGAACTTTGAGACAAGCCTTGTTCCAGTGACGTGTTGTATGAGGAGATACTGCACAAGTAAGTAGAACGTGGGAAACATATGACAGGGTATTAGTCTAAAACTTGTTAAACCCCGTGGCCGTCAGCACTGAGCAGTCTATCAGGAGCTTACCGCACCAAAATGTCAGACGCTCTTTTCTCTGAGAGCTCTTGATCACGGCACAGCCCCCTCAACAGCCCGATCTAAGGCATTTTAAAGATACATATGGAACCTCACTGGGCCTGGACTGTTCCCACGGAAATGAGCGGCGGTAATCTCACACTCCCAGACGGTCGCAGCTGCTGTGTCTAATTTTAACTGCATATCCTTTATATTAATATTGTGGATTTTATGCACACACGTAGCCTACATAGTGACATGGAGGAAGCAAAGCAATGCATTTTCATTTCTGAGTTTGCAAAATATCCCGAAAGTTGGATTTAATATTTCAATGGGACAATTCGAGTGTTGTTTTTACCTGGAGGAGAGCCTTGGCTTTAGTTTCTTAATTTCGACATCCCAAATTGTTATTGCAAACACTTTCCATTTCAAATGACAGCATAACATTTAAAAGTCATGTGTTTAATTGTGATGGGAATTTTCAAATGTCTAATGATTTTGTGCTAATGCAGAGCTATTCAAAGTGTGGAAAAGCAAATGTGCCCACTCATCTCAGTTAAGTGTGTTATGGGCATGTTTCTAGAGTTCTATTGCCTCTTTTATCCAGCAATCATGTTTATTGTCCCAATAGCTTTAGCTCCCTCCTGTGGGCTCACCACCTGCAGAGGGGTTCATAGGGGGTCAGGTGCTATGAGGATTGGGCAGTAAACTGCCCCCGCGACCCAGCTGGATTAAGCGGGAGAAGATGGATGGATGGATGGATAGCTTTAGCTCCATCCCAATCCATAACCTGGTTCTCCCTTTTTTGCTGTGGCCTGAAATGGCAGACGTCAGTTGTTCTTGTTAAGCATTGTGTTTTAGTGCTTGCATGTTCTGAGTTCTTTCTTTTGAGTGGTGAACCACTTCCCTTTCTCCCCAGCAAGGGAGAAATAATGAATTAATATTAATTAATATTAGAAGGGGACCGGTGTGAGTCATCTTGCCCTGGGCCCCCAAATGTCTGTTGATGGCCCCACTCCCCAATATGCTACCAAATATTAGTTTTCTATATGGTTTTACTGATATGTTGTGTTTCCTTATTATTTTTTATTTATTTAACCTTTATTTAACCAGGAAAGTCCCAATGCGATGACTTGATGAGATGATCTCTTTTTCAAGGGAGCCCTGGCATGCACACATCACTTTCATACTAGGCAATGTGGGTGAAGTGTCTTGCCTAAGGACACAGTGACAGTTTTTGCCACTGGCGCCCCACTGTGGAATCTGGAATTCCCAGTGGTCTCCCATCCAATTACTAACCAGGCCCGCCCCTGCTTAGCTTCTGAGATCTGACGGCATCAGGCTTTGACAAGCCGGTATGGCCACATGGCTTTTTGTTTGTTTGGTTTTGTCTTGTTTTGCTTGATCTGACTTGCTGTCTGCCTTTGTTTATAGCTCATTTTGAATATTTACACTGCATTTTATTCATATTAATATTTACACTGTGTTAGTGCTTTGGTGCTGTGATTTTCCTCTTGTTTCCTGTCCTGTTTGTGATGATGTTTGTCCTGTCATAGAACGTCCTCCTCACAACAGAAAGCTTGTGGGCTGTGGGTGCTCAGATGTCCATAAAGGTATTGATACATGTGCATTGGTTTTCTGTGTATTTTTATTATTATGTTGCTATCCATTGTGGGTTTGATGTTCATGTCCAGGAAGTTTATTGTTGGTTCCTTCATCATGTGTGAGTTGGATATTACCTGTGGTGTCAATGGCTTTTAAATGGTCTGTTAGTTCCAAATGTCCAACTTTATTTTCTCTAATATATCATCAGCATATCTCCTCTACATGGTGAGTTTGCATGTGAACAGCCATCTCCTCCAAATCCTCCATAAAAAAGCCACTCATGATGGCCGACAGAGGGTCCGCCAATGCAAATCTCTCTTCATGTCTGTAATATCGTTCTTTCTACTAGAAGTATGTGCAAATCAGCCTCCTAGACACATCACAGCAACATCACGACTCTTTGTGGATGATTGCAGACAAGTAGTCAAAACATGTCAAAGTAAATAAACAAACTGGTCAGTTAGATGAAAACAAAAATGGAATTTGAAGAAAAGACGACCAAATTAACTTTTTTGCCTTCGAAAAAAGTATTGAGAAAATACTTTAATATTTACTTTTATAATGAAATAGATTTTTTTTAATCTTTTTTTTAAATATTTTGAGCATAATTTTATTTATTTATTTATTTTACCTTTATTTTACCAGGCAAAACATTAAGAACAATTTTTTATTTACAGTGTTGTACAATTATAAAGATGTGTTTATTTTATTTATTTATTTATTTATTTATTTTTATTATTTATTATATTTATTTATTTATTTATTTATTTATTTATTTATTTATTTATTTATTTATTTTTGGTTATGATGTTTTCTCGTTCATTCTCCTGGCCTGTTTCATACAAGCTCTCTAGAAACCATATTGTTTGTAATGATTTTTATAGACAATAATCCTTGAGCTAATCTACTCAAATATTGTGTTGTTTGGCAGATTTTATGAGTTGCTGAAGATTAGAAGATATAGAACCAGATCAGAGCCAATTATAATTTCAGCACATTATAGAATTATAGTTAGAGTAGTGCTTGTCCTAACCTTTTTGTGTTAATAAAATCTGCATGCCAGTAGAAAGTCAAACACTGCTCACTAATATTTCAGTGGATCAGTTAAATATCTTCACCATGCAGGTTAAACCTCAACACATTTGCTTATTGTAGTGCTGGTGATAGTGAGGCGATTTCTTGTGGATTCATTTGCTCTCTGACTTGACTTTACGCTGGACTGCACTATTGACATCCAGCAGGGAAAACCCACAGTAAATGAGGCTGTCAGTGCTGGTTAGTGTTAGCAGCCAACAGAGCTAATTCACACAGAAGGCCCCAGCATGTGTATATGGACTTTTTCATTTGCTTTTCATCAACCAGTTCGTTAAGCAGAGGCAGAAATATCAGCAGCAATAAAATCTATATGAACCCAATTGATTCACAAGTGTGGTTCCCCAAACAGATATTTCCTTACAGCTACAAAGTGCATGACTCCACGCTGGAGCCCCACTGGGGTTGGTTTTATATCTATAAAATACATTAAAAATGTATGAGACTAGGTATGCCAATGCACAGTAAAAATCATGTCACTTCATAAATAAAAATAAAACTTACAAGCTCACGTTTTGATATTTTTGCAAACTGTAATAATTTTATGCTTAAACAACATGTAATCTACAATACAAGTTGAAACCATATAATTGCCACATACATTTAAGGCCATAGCACATATACATGGTATTCAGTTGATGGGAAAAAAAAAAAAAAACATTTAATTTTCTCAATTGGACAAAATGACTCAGGTGACTGTTCACACCTCTGTAAACAACTAGGGTGTGTTGGTTTCAGGGACTATACTTGCAGGTTTTCCCAAATCCACAATATTTTGAATATGGATTGGCCTCTCTTTTATTAATGTACATGTTAATTTGATAGTATTCAGTCCATGCTCCACTGAAAACGATGGATGAGGTAGTGTCTTAGGCCATTCTGAGCTGAGAAATCTAACCCATTTCAGCTCTATAATTTATTATATCAATAGGACAATTTCAAGAAAAGAAAACATTTTGTGGTGGTCCCAAGTCTACATGGACAATTGCAGTGGGTTTAGTTCACTGGGACTTGAGTCAGTGTTAAAAACCTTGTTCAGCTGAGGTGAGTTGATTTTGTCTTTGGTTGTGATCAAAGTTCTCAGTCAGGATCACTCCATGCTCCGAGGGCCGAACGCTGCCCTCAAAGGGACCTTCTCCTCACAGTTCAATACATGTGCAGAGGAGGGAGGGGCTGCTTCTGATCTAAAGGATTACAGTGTTTACCCACAGGCCTCCTCCAGTGAGGGTCAGAAAGGGCATTCCAGGATTTGGATGACGTGATCGGCCAGATGAGATGTGGGGAATGCTATATCAACTATACAGCTGAAGATAGATTTGAAATTGCTGTTTTTTTATTATTATTATTATTATTTTTATTATTATTATTATTATTATTATTATTGTTTTTAAGCCCTATTACTTTTAAAATTGTATTTACTTCTCTATTGTTGTTATTAGTTTGTTATGATTTTCTTTTTCTGGACTTGTCAAGATGTTGTTTGTTGCTGTCTTTGTTTGTTTTTGTCTCTCATTATTGTCATTGTTTCTATTGTGGTATTAATGGTGTAAATGTTGTAAAGCTCACAATAAAAAATAAAAAATAAAAAAAAGATTTGAAATAGTTGGATAAAATTGGAATGGTGGATTGTTTTTCTTGAGAGCTGCCCAGAAGTGACCCACCTAAATGGTCTTAAATGTCTTTCATCTGGACTTATTTTATATGTGGGTAGCTTCATGTCACTTTAAAAGCATTCTGTCAAACATATCACTGTGTAGCCGCACATAGTTTGGCCATTGCTGCCCCCTTGACTGTGTATCTGTGGGTAATCAGAATGTTTGTGTGCTGTTTTTTGTGTGTGTGTTTTTAGATGCTGATTACAGCCTGTCGCCTGCGTTACATGTTTTCCTTGGCAAGTTGACAAGCTTCAGTTTTAGGTAATTTTTAAATGAAATTATAAAAGAGGTTCATTTTATCATGGGAAGCTTTGTTCTAAACGTTTATTTTTTTTATTTTTTTTCATTTAGGGGTTCTTGTTGGTTCAGGTACTTGTATTGTTATCCTCAGTTCTGATTCAGCCATACGTAGTTACCCTAGTTTTCCTGTGCTGGTTTCACTGTGCATATTTTATATTTTTTGTTTCCCTAGGGTTTGGTGCAATACGGCTGCCCCACTGGGTGGAGGTTGGTGTCGGAGTTCCCTACTTTGGGCACATCACAGGAGGAGGATGAGAGGAGGAGGAGAGGAGGACGAGAGGAGGAGAGGAGGAGAGAGGACGAGAGGAGGAGAGGAGGAGGAGGGGAGAGAGAAGAAGAGGAGGAGGAGGGGAAGAGGAGGGGAGAGAGGAGAAGAGGAGGGGAGGAGGAGGAGAGAAGGAGAGAGGAGGAGGAGAGGAGAGAGGAGGAGAGAGGAGGAGGAGGAGAGAGGAGAGGAGAGAGCAGAGAGCAGAGAAGAGGAGGAGGAGGAGGGGAGGAGGATGAGAGGAGGAGGAGAGGAGGAGAGGAGAGAGGAGGAGAGAGGAGGAGTAGGAGAGAGGAGGAGGACGAGAGAGGAGAGAGCAGAGAGAGGAGAGGAGAGGGGAGGAGAGGAGAGGGGAGAGGAGAGGAGAGGAGGAGAGAAGAGTTTATTTACCCCGATCCTGCCTTGTAAGTCCATTTCGGTGTAACCAAAATTGCAGAAGGAACGAATCTTGAAGAGGAACTGAAAGAGACAAAGACTTTAAACTCCTCCTCTCCTCCCCTCCTCCTCCTCTCCTCTCCTCCTCCTCTCCTCCTCCTCTCGTCCTCCTCTCCTCCTCCTCTCATCCTCCTCCCCTCCTCCTCTCCACCTCTCCTCTCCTCCTTTCCTCCTCCTCTCCCCTCCTCGATTTGTGAGTGCCGACTAACAGTGAGTAGTGTATATAGCATTGCTATAGTGATATATAGTTGATAAGACTAATTGTCGACCCCTTTACAGACCATTTTCTTATCAGCCTCGTTTCCATGTTGACCAAATAAGGCTGTGCCCATAACTCCCCCCTGGAATTGATTTGTGTCTGGATCCATATCAAATATTGTTACTACCTTGCTAAACAGTATTTCTGCAAATTTTCATGCTTCTATCACTAAAGTGAACAATTCAGACTTTTTTGGACGTTAGCAGCTTAACTATGTTAGCCTGTATTAACTTGCTCTATCATGATCTGGAGTTACACACGTGCAGACACAGTCACACTCCTACTTAGAGTAAATCTGGCATCCTCCAACTGAATTATTTTCATCATAGTAAAGAAAATGTAGTTTATGTATTTATATATGCAGTTTCTCTTCATTAGACACTCAAGCTGTACATGTGCATAAAGTTAATTGGCATCATCAGCAAAAAAAGGCTGTTTTTTCCACAAGATATGTATATCAGATGTATGGTTATAATTAATTTTTAAAAAGCATAATTAGTGGTAAATTGTTATTGCCATATACTTTACACAGTAAATATTTTTACATTTTGTCCAATTTCATTCAACAGTTGTATGTTTTAATATTCCCATAGTCTAATATCAAATGTTGCCTGTATTTGTGTGACTTTTGAAATGAATATTTATTCAATTCTTAATTATTTAAAGAAGAGCCCATAGAAATAAAATACTGCCTCATCGATGATCATTTAAACACATGTAAATACAGCAGAATATATCCTTGGACTAGTTTGCATCCGCAGACCCTCTGGAAGTTTGACATCTTCAACAATTAGTGTTAGGCTTATTTTATGAAGAAGATACAGTGAAACGCCCCCTTGACTCTTCATCATATTGTGCCATTGGCTTGGTCTCAGAGCCATATATGGTGTTGATGAGCCAGTGAACATATATATACATAGCACTCCTCTGGGCTGACTACACTTTTGAAATTCCTCTTTGAGTACTTTGTCTTTTTCACTTAGTCCTGTGCATACAGAGGTAGCAGCTCGACCGCCCTCCATCTCCACACTCTCTCCCCTAATGTCACCTGGCCTCTCCGGAGCACTCCTGTCATACCCCGTTAGCCCACTCAATATCCTGCGATTGGCATTTTCTCTTCTGTCCCGCACAGCAGTTAAAGAAGAAAAACTAGTGAAGTGATAGAATCCATGTTGATTTGTGCTGGCGGGGGAGATCCACTACAAAGCAGCCTTTTGTGGAGATGACAGATATACTCAGTGGTATTTCTGAGCAAGGAGGCTTTGGTCATGTCACTATGTCAATATGTTTTCGCATTTTATTAGCGGATAATGCAGCTGTTATCTAGTTATCTAAACAGTCAGGCTATAGAAAAAAGGAGCACAAGAGTGGCACAAACATGTTAATTAAATGTATGTACATATTCTTTATGTGATGATGTCAAATTTGTCTTGCTCCAGTACATCTATATTGCAAAAAGAGGTCAGTTGTTGTTATTATGGCCATGATGACAAAACTCTCCACTGGCCTCTGAAAGTTGTGAAGCAGGCTTATTACTGGTTTTCTATTGACATCACAACATTCATAGGCCAATATTGAATTCAAATGGGGGCAGCTAAAATGAATATTATTAAAATGCAGATTTGTGTTGTTCTATATTGACTCTAGTCACTAATAGAAGTGATCAGGTTCAACACTGAATTTACCTTTTGGATATTTCATGGTAAATTACAGTGTAATCAATAGGGAAAAGTGGCTCTCCCCATCTGGGAGTATGACATCATCTCAAAACCACCAATAAATAGTGTCTAAGTATAATGCCACCATGAAGACACTAACATACACCAAAAAAGCTGCACTAAATTTCATTTTCACTCCTTTTGAGTATATTGTAAAAACAGCATTTGTGACAAAATCTGAACACTGAAGATTGTCGGATGAGTCTACTTACTATGCATAAGCAGCCTTTAAAAACTGCTCTTAAGCTCTGCATGCGTTCAAAAACACACACATATATTAGCAATTAGCAATGGTTTGCGAACAAGTTAGATTTTGGCACCAACTTTCTTCCTTCATGGTTTGAAAATCATGTACCTCAGGTTTAAATTGATAAACTTTGGCAGGTACAGAAAGATAATAAGATCTGGTGATGAGGTTATATAGAGTCAAAGGTGCTGTGCTGTGATTGCCTGATAGGTAAGCAGAGTTTGGATGTTTCGTGTGGACATTTATTGGCAAAATAACAGCGCCTGATATGTATCTGATGTGTTGCATGCCAAATCTGTGCTCTAACTGCTGACGCACTCGTCCCCTGACCGCTGACCCACATATCCCTCCCTTGCTCGGGGAGGGCATCTGAATCTCTTGCACATGCTCATAGCTCCTCCTTTGACCATTCAGATCACCACGTGCATGTATCTACTAATATATGTGCATAAACAGCTCCAATCTCCACACACTTCATAGGCATACTTAAAAATATAGTGATAATATACTGGCTTTACTGCAATGATGTGCTGCCTTAAAGGGATAGTTCGGGATTTTTGACATGAATCTGTATGGCATCCCTGTCAGCAGTGTCGTGCATCAACACTGACTTATCTCTCGACAGCGTCCGGTGAGCCGAGTTCTTCCCCGGTTTCGGTGCTGACAAAAGTAGTCCGGCAGTTGGCTGGGGTCACATAGACTGGCAGCAGCATGCAGTAATATGAACTGTACAGAAAATAGTACCAAGCCATTATGAGGTCTAACTTTTTTTGAGTTCAGGATTCGTGATGCAAATGTATCACTCTTTGTGAACACATATTGTTTTGAGAAGAAAAATGCTTTATTTCCGTGACCCCAACTAACTTGCCGGACTACTTTCATCAGCTCCGAAACCTTGGAAGAACTCAGCTCACCGGACGCTGTCGGGAGGTAAGTCAGTGTTGCTGCACAACACTGCTGACGGGGATGCCATACAGAATTATGTCAAAAATCCCTTCAAGGCAGCACATCACTGCAGTAAAGCCAGTGTATTTTCTTGCTCTTTCAAGACTTTTATCACTATATTTTTAAGTATGCCTATGAAGTGTGTTAAGTGCGTGCAGAGGGTTTTTACCTCTGGTGGCCACTAGGAGCATGCATTAACTTAGTCCTTTATAAATGGGGCCCCAGCTCTCTAGCACATCTCCTAGGAAAGCACTGAAATAGTAGATTGAAGAAAAAGACTGACAAATGCAATAGAATAATGGAACAACTGACAGCAAAAGTGCAAATGATGGCACTCCATTTTGCCCGTCAACCCAAAACATACTGCAGGAATTTGCAATAGGTAGCTTAGCCTAGCTCAAAATCTGGCAGCCCCTCATAGTATTACCTTTATGTTGAAATGTACAAGGAGCCAGATTTGTCATGTTTAAAATACAATCCATATATTATATAGGAACAGAATATTTTATTCCCCATGGCCTCTTGTCCTTACCCCTGTGAGGCAGCCGCATATGAAGTGAGCCTGTTTTAAGGCTATTCCAGGTTGAAGGCCCTCTGGGAGCTGACCTCAGGGCAGAGCTGGGACAGGCTGCAGCCAAGATTACACATCCCACCTGAGCTCTGGAATAGTATGTCCCCCTGGCCCATCAGACCCACTCCAGTCAGGACAATGAATGAGTTTATGTGTGTGAAAACAAAACATTTTGAGCTGTCGGATGATTGCAGCCTTTGTTTGCTCATGTATACGTCTCCTTTGCTCAATTATACTTCTCTGTGTAAAAAAATGAATGCGTAATGAACATAATTAACCTTAGACATTTTAAAGCGTACCATTAGTCTCGCTGGGGGTGATGGAGAAATTGCATGTTGTGGTGAAAGATGATAATTTAATGCTAGCATTTAACAACTCTTTTCGAGGAGATGATGATTTATATATAATTTATATATATATTTATAAATATATTTATAAATATATATATAATGAACACCTGAAGTGGGAGAATTGACAATGAATTATGTGTTTATAAAATCACGTAACCAAGGGACCCCACTGAGTTGGATTTGATAAAACAGACTATTACAGTGGAGGAGACAGGTCATTCTCTTTTATTTTGATTAGGTATTTGACAGCCTAACAACAACATTTTGAGTCAAACGTGAATTCTATTCATGGCAATGAAGCACTGATACAAAACACAACTCATGGTATGATATGCTTTTAATGGAATACAGATTTACCAGTAATTAAAGTATTTGTGATGTTTGGTTTTGAAAGATACACTTGAGTTATGTCACAATTGTATCAAATCTGGTTATAAATATGAATAGAATAGACCAATGTTCGGAAGAAGATGCATTAAATTAAACATCTACCAGCATTTGGCTATATGTCATGGTAAAGGCCTGAATATGGTTATAACATGGTCAATTGCTATATGATACTATATGATGTTACCCTTATTTCAATTCAATTCAATTCAATTTAATTTTCCTTTATTGTCACATGTGCATATACATACAAAAATATATATAGCACAGATGAAATTTCTGTCCTCTCCCAATTTATTTAATTATCTATCCCTTATATGCATTTATTCAGTGACATTTGTTTTGAACACTTAAACAAATATGTATCACCTCTTCACTGAGATTGAAAATTAAAACATTAGACAACAGACATTAGAACATTCTTTGTGGTGAAAGATTTTGCCACTCTAATAGAGTTTTATGCCATTCTGTGAGAAAAGCAAATGCTAGGTTTTAGAAGACATAACGACATGCTATAGACTAATAATATTTAATACAGATGGAGGCTAGAATGCATATTTTTGTTGTAAATTTGGTGAGATCATGGGTGTAGCCACTAATAGAAATGATCAGGTTCAACATTTGAGAATTTACCTTTTGTATTTTACTTGACAAAGTACAATGTTACCAATAGGAAACACTGTCTTGTTCCCATTTGGGAGTACCCCAGATCTAGAGTACCTGAAAATTACCAGTAGCATCTCCATGGAGACAAGAATATGATGGACAACAAAAGTTAGATAGTACCCCTTTAAAGTCCCATGCATTATTCGTTTCTGGACTGAATGAATTGAATAAAACACAACCCCAGGTGTGTTGGATGGGGAAAAACTCCAAAAATGTAATGGTCCCTTTATGCATTGTAATTTTGTAACCGCTCCACTGTGGTTCGGATCAGCCCTGCTTTAGTAAATCGAATTTGGCATTGCACCTGCGTGTTGTTAGATGTTGATAAAACACCAGCTTTGCTCTGAGTGGCTTTTTGAGGTATTATCGCGAGCTCTGAAGAGCCCTGGCCAATGCTTCATACACACTCGAGTGCATACAAACTGAACTCTTCTTACTAAATCTTTTGTTCTCTTACCACCTTGTCGCCAGCCATTCCTCTCCCATACTTAAACCCACGGACATCCTCACTTTATCTATGTCCTTTCCACTTATCCTCATTGTCTGGGCCTTCTCATCTCTCAACGTCTAATGCTAAGATCGTGCCAATCATCGCAGTGCACTAGGAATACATAAGATGGAACACAGGGAGACAAGCCGGAGACGCACTAGGCGCTACGCGGAGGAGGACATCTGGAGCCTGCTTGATAATTCATTCAATGATGATGAATGAGCCATATCCAGTCCTTGCTAATGGGCGGAAAATGCAGCAGAAAAACAATAAATGGATTCAAAGGAAGCAAAGAAAGATATCTGATAGTAAGATTGAGTTTTAAAAATCAGACGGTAACTAATGTAACGTAGAGTGATTGTGAAGACGTGGAAGTTTGAGGAAGTATGCACTAGGTTCCGGAGAGGTTGATATAAAAATCAATGTGAATGAGATGCCCTGCTTTATGTATGAAGGCAGAGGTATAAGAAGGTTAAAAGAGTTTATAGAGCCAAGATGACTCCCGGTAAAGTTTAGAACAGCCAGTGCACTATGGTATAACATGTCATGCAGGCTTTATTAAAAACATATACTGTATACTGTTGTGTGTGTTTTTTTTTATTCAATCAGCTTACTATGAGCTATTTGGATGGGGTTTAAAACATTTGTCCTCTCCAGGGTAGCATATATGGGATTTATACAACAAGCTGTGGATCCTCTTTTACACCTGCATAACATAAAATTTCTGAAACTGAAGAAAAATTAAGTACAACCAAAACCGACTCAACCACAAATATAAACTTGAAACTAAAAATTCCAACAGTGTTTGCGGTTTCAACCCAGTCCCACAAACTTTGGGCCTTATAGATGCATTGTTATTTTTCTGAATTAGGGTCCATCAACCTGCTCCATTTCCATAGATATTTTATTGATTTGTCAAGAATATTCCACTGAAGGTGTAGGTGACACCACCAAGCCACGTCAGAGGTCAGATCAGTCAAAAATCAAATACGGATCAATATTAAAACTACTATCAAAACTAGATATTTAAGCAGGTCTCAATACTTGTGGCCATACCAGTTTGTCAAAACCTGATCCCGTCAGATCTCAGAAGCTAAGCAGGGCCTGGTTAGTACTTGGATGGGAGACCACTGGGAATTCCAGGTGCCACAGTGGGGCGCCAGTCACAAAAAACTGGTGTTGTGTCCTTAGGCAAGACACTTCACCCACATTGCCTAATATGAAAATGATGTGTGCATGGCAGGACTCCCTTGAAAAAGAGATTAGTAATGTCAATGGGACTTTCCTGGGTAAATGAAGGTTAAAGAAAATTACTAAAAAGTAATATTTACAGGACAGAAATGTCCTGAATAGCTTTAGAATGATCTTGAGCTGTATCTGAACAAGTATAAGACCACAAAGACTTGTATATGCTAATAGACCACCATGGAACATACCCAAACTACTAAGAGATTACACAAATATAAACCCAGATTGTAAGTACTACAATCTAATGTTGAAAAGTGTTTTTATTATCATAGTGGTATTGGAATCTATATCAAATTTTTGTATCATGACAAAACTACAACATACTGTAGACATGCCCAGTTTTTTTTTTTTTTTTTGCCCTCAGATATTCTTCAGCACAATTTTCTATTCACACCAACCGTTGCATTTGTTGCCACGTTTCCTTATCTTCTATCGCCATCATTCAGTCTCGCATCAAAACTATCTCCACGTCCTTTTCCTTTCCCCTTCCATTTTGTGCCAATAACACCTTCTCTTAACCACTCCTGATCCGTAGCCGGGCTAATCCCTTCTCCTCCCTCCACCTGTTGCGCTATGTCGTCCTGTCTGCCTCCCCAATGCTAATGTTAGCTCCTGCCCTGAATCGTAATCACTGCTGACCTCCATGCTGCCTCTTGATTGGCTGTTCCGTGGTCTCCCTGGAGGGTGGCTGTGTCCGAGGTCTTGACCGGCCATCGCAGAAAACCTGATCAGAATATTCATGACATCCCATAGTTGAGAAGGTAGGTACAGCATTGATCTGTATAAAATAAACCCATGTCTTGCCAAGGGGATGTAGTGGTGTGATCTATAAGCATGTATATTTTTTTATGTTGTTTTAAGGAGGGAAATAGAGGAATGAGGTAGGAATAGTGCAGGCTTGAAGCATACAGGACTTGGATAAAAACTTGACAGGTGAGTGTAAACACGTGAACAGAGAGGGAGTGGGCCTATGTTCCCACTGCTGTGTTCCCATTTCTTGCATTTAAAAGATATTTTTGAAAACCATAAGCCCCTACCCTCACCCTGGCCCTAACTATATAAATGAACTATGGAGCTTGAGTAGATTATTTGCAATTGACGCAGAAGATTTTGGTGTCTGTATGCAGAATACTTTATCTTTGAAAAACAAATCATCTGATCCAAAAATTGTGGCAAAGCAATTGAGAAAACCTGTAAAATCCTCTAAGGAAATAGTCACAGTAGTGCTACAAGTGCTGATTGTGAACTATGATAAAAGAACATCATTTAGTTTGGATTCATAGCCCCAATTACTCAATAACTCATTTGGACTTTGGTAAAGGGTCACATTTATATAACATTTTTCTATCTCCAAGGCACATATGTCAAGGAATTGCACACACCAGTGTACACAGATGATTACCTGGCCAGACAGAACCACACGCTTTGACAAAACGTGTGGATGTGGAGCCGTATACCTGATTTCAGAGGGTATGATTGACAATCAGTAGATTAATCAATCAGAGCGACACATGGTCTGTTTGCGTCAAATACAAACGTGGCGGTTTACAAAAAAAAAAAAAGAAAAACAAGGTGCACCAAACTATTACTTATTTCAGATAAAATAACTTATATTTTATTCTGAATGATTTTGGAGAGGAAATATCTTCCTCATTTGACAGACACATGCTACAAATTAGTAGCTGTGGTTGGACCGTCTCAAGTTAGGGCAGAGAATTGTCCTCTATTGTCCGGTTCTAGTCTCTATTCAGTCAGAATGTAGAAGGCACGGGCTGGTCAGGCAATGCAGACAATAGGGGCAAGGTGAGCTAAGTGTCTTGCCTAAGGACACAGAAACAGTTTACACTATGGAAGCTGGAAACACAGATCAATATTCATGCCAGGATAAGGATTCAAACCATCAATCTTCAGACGACAGGATGAGTACTCTATCTGCTGTTGTCCGTGTTGAACCATGATCGAGTAACAACCCAAGTCACAGGCTGTTCATTTTGTACTTTCCTCATAAGCAGCTATTTTTACGATACGCTGCACAGAGTCCGAATTCCACTTGGTCTTAGATATGTTTTTTCTACTATTTGTTTGTTAAATTCTCCAAGTTGACATCACTTTGTATCAAGGGAGGGGCAAGGTAATTCTTCATGGACACAAGTGGGTCACAAATAAATTTTAAGCAGACACATTTTTCACATTGTAGTTACACGTAGTCCTGCCCGTGTTTCCCATCTGTGCTCCTGTAATGAATACAAGTGCGGTGTGAGAAACTGGGTGATTCCCTCATGGAACTATTCAAATGCATGTGTTTGGGGTGCACTCCTGTCTGCTCCTCTCAAACCGCGTCACGTGATTTCATGATTAATGCATAAAGATAAAGCCCTACTTCTTTCAAACCGTGCTCTGATCAATAGTTTATTCAAAATGGATCAAGAGCGGGTGTCACTGGTAGCTTAGAATGAACATGGGTTGAGTCTTTAGATGTCGCTGTCAGAATAAGTTAAACATATTTTGTAAAGGTAACACATTAGGCATGTATGCTACTAAAGTCCGCCTCCTGTGGTTCTTTTGATGTGACACACTATTTGTTGCACTTTACCAACTGCAGGGATTAGATTTGTTTTATTTTTTCCATGTGCATAAAGCTCCTATATTGTACTTATTTAGATTTTAACCATATTATAATGTTACCTTTGTTACCAGTTTAGTTATAATGTTCTTTCATCAAAAATATACCTGTGGTTATGTCTATTTAAAGCATTTAAAGGCACTGTACCTGATTTTTATTGTCTTAAAAACATGAAAAACACTAGTTAATTTTAAATGGTTTGTAGTGGTTCAAATATACTCCCCACTTACCTTATGCATTCTGAGCATCTTAAGTTCCAAACATTCAGAGAAAATAAAATTACAATTTAAAAAAAGTACACAATGCATAACAGACTTACTTTGACCAAGAGTTGTTTATACAATATATAATTGTACGGGGGCGAAATGGCTGAAATTACATGGGACTAACTGACATATTTCACTTCTTCCACTTGCAGTTTGATCGGCAATTTGGATTTACCAGAAAACATTTTATCACATTTTTGACTTTGTTGGTAGTTTTAAAGCATTTTAAATCACTATCAAAAACCCTATTACTGCACAGATTGCAGCAGCTATCTGTGTGATAAAGCTTGCACCTGTTTTTCCAAAGTACTATATTATCACAGTTTTAGCTCTCATTGTTGTGATCAATCTGGCACAGAGACTGTATAAAGAAGTGGACTAAGTGAGTGTGACGTGGCGCACCATGGCGCTTGGCCCCAGTGAAATAAAGCTCACAGATGCTAGCAGTTATGTTAGTTAATTTGGAGCCAAGTTCCGTATTAGGAGTAGGAATTTATTTACGGATAGTAAAATAGTGGGATAAAAACACCAGGATCATGTAAAGAGGGTTAATATGAACAATTAAAGACGAGCCAGTGGAGCCGTCCATTATTATATACAGTCTATGATCTGACAGCACTCACTAAACAACTTCATTTTTAGCATGAGAAACTGCAATGCCAATGAGGCCCTAACTTCTGCCCTTTTAGTACTTGTACATCTTGTATCTCAGCTGTGGCATCTGTGTGCTAGAGCGCTCCTGGCTAATATTGTTCTACAGCTCCGTAATGAGTATTGGGCGGCTCTTGTCCATGTTACCTTCAGTTGCATCAGATTAAATGTCGCTCTGAATTTTCTGACCAATATATCAGAGAATAGCCCACTTGTTTTTGTTAACAAGCTCTACTGCAGCTTTCAGTCTAATTCTTACATCACAGCGTGCATACGTTATTATTACGTAACACAAAGCACAAGGCTATATTATACAGACCCAGCCATTAGCACAGGTTTGAAGCGTTCAGATTTTTTACCACCTTCAGTATTATGTAAAATTGACTTTGGAGTAATTTAGCGAGGTCTCCCAGGCCCTATTCAAACCCTATTTACAGTTAGCAGTATTATCTAAAGCTCAGCCCACAAGACTATGTCACGGCTTTTCCTCATAAATATACAAAAGAAGGTTGCAAAACAATACACTGCAACTTGACAAACCTGATGTGATGTGCAGTAGTTTCATTAGCAGGATGCAGATTTTAAGGTATATATAAGGTATATATATAAGGATATTGCTCTGAAGAGTGAGTGACTTTACAGAGAGCAAAGGGAGAGGAAAGCGTCAACGGCATGCTAGGTGTTTTATTGTTTTCTGACAAGCATTTTCAAAATAATAAAAGGTAACATTGTGATCTATATATGCGTTCGCAGCTAATACCCCATAGACGTGTCGTACCCGCTCTTTAACAGTTAGGTCACAAGTATCTACATTAAAAGGCCTTTATGAGAAATTAGACAGTGTAAACTCTCATTCGTCCCATTCGTCAATGTAGAGAATTTCTCAAGGGTGGTCATCTGGACACTGTTTTTGTGATCAAGATGTTTCAACAGTTTCAAGTTGATGGTGCTGGCTTGAGGCACTGGGCACTTATATTACACTAAGTCGAGACAACGATCTGATTGTGGACTCAAAACTGTGCAAGGTTTCACTATCCCAGGGAATTTCAAACAGTGTTTTGTGAGGCTCAGAGGCAAAGGACTTCCTACAGACAATTACTGAAACCAGCGTGAATGACCTAAAATATGACAGGTACGGGTTTGATAAGGGAATAGTAATTACATGGTTAAAAATTTGTTCAATCAAGTATATATTTTTTTAACAATTACCACAAAGGAACAGCGGCATTTCATTTCAAATATTGGTGGATACTTTTTACCCCCTGACAGTTCCCAATGGCTATAAACAACACAAGTCATTACCGCACCAGTAATGTGAGCTGTAAAAGCAGACTCAACATTTACTTTGAGTCACTGCTGCCTCTGCTGAGTCCAGTCATAAAAAGACGTTTGATATCAAAACATGTTTGGGTGTCACTAAGGGCCTTCTCAGACGACGTGCATTCCTCTCACTCAATTTCCCCCCACGCCTCCTATGCAAATGAACGCATTTGATCTGGTGCTTCGACACAGCCACTGCCACTACTGAGACCCATAATTAAAAAATGGAAAGTCTGGGTCTGCTTCCAACAACAGCACAGATGAAATGATCCGACTTGGCAGGCCAGCAGAGAGATGGGGAGAGGGGGAAAGAAAGCTACTTGTGCGGTTGGTCCGGTTGTATTACAAGGCTTAGCTAATCCTGCAAAAGGAAATGAGCGTATAAGTAGCGCTGTTTTGTTTGGTTGTCTAATCGAAAGAAAGGTTTTATTGGATAAGGGTTGTGAAAGGAGGGCAATGTTGTATCAGTCAGTTACGACAATCTATTCACTTTAAAAGGCATACAATTTTGATTAGTTGAATCATCAAAAATCAAGTGTGATTTTAATGTAGATTTTAATCTAGATATTAAAAAAACAGTGATTATATGGTTTAATTGTGGTGTAATTTGGCACAATGTCTATATAGGCCTATCACCTTTAATAAAGGACTCTGCTAAGGCACTGACCATATTTTTCAACAGTAAACGAGACAGTATAATTTCTCATTTGTCACGGAGAAGTGAAGGTTTCAAAGATAGCTCACTACCCAAAGGTTGGCAGTTCAACTCACTGGCATTACTGGAAAGGCCAGTGTTGTTGTGTCCTTGGCAAGACACTCCAGCCTGTGTGCCTGTGCCTGAATGCATTATTGGTGGGGGCTTGTTCTTAGCAGGGAATTGACAATGGACTACTATTACTTCACTATTACTGCATTGTCTAATGTTCCTAGTCCTTTTTTTGGGAATTTTATTGCGCACTAGATAAATTTGCAGCTTTGTGGTAAAAAAAAATAAAATGGGTGTGTCCTGTCTCTAGTGATCACTCTCCTGATAATAGCTCCTCATATGTCCAGACCCTTTGCCTCCTCTCTCCTCACCCCCAGTGTACACTGACTGCTGGTGCAGTGCAGTTCGGGTTTGGTGTGGTTTTACTGTGACTTGTATGCCCCATTGACTGTGGTCTCTGCTGCTGTGCAGTCGTGGTGGGCAGACTGTGGAAACTAAGCCCCCGAGACCACATATTCCGGGGGATTCACGCACTGGTCGGGAGTTCACACGATAAATCAGCATGTACAAGAAGCCTTGTTGGTAAACAACAGCAGCATTTCACAGTATGACCACTTTCTCAAGTCTTTGGATACCACTTTGTCGTATTCTGAAAATAAACCAGATCTGTCAGTTCTTTGCATCCGATTTCCTGTTTTGCTCCTGTGATTTTGTCAGGTTGACATCAGAGACCACTGACGATTCTTTTGTAGATTTTTTCCGCAGGCCCACGCACCACACGCATCGCACCGAGGTCAGTGTGGCAGGGTGCTAGTAATTTTAATGACTTTGCAGGAACTGCTCATGTCCCACACCGCACTTGCAGTCAGTCTACACCGGGCTTCACTGTTCTTTTGTCCTACAGGCACTACCCAGTTTAGCTATTTGAAATATAGTTTTGGGCAGAGTTTGTGTTTAGTCCCACTTTAAATGTTACAGGCAATTTTAGCAAGGTCTGCAACCCACAAAATAACTTAATGTTTGTGTACTACAAATGAGTCTCTTCTATAATTGTATGTGACAGCTTATGCTTTAATAGGTGAACACAAAATGGAGCTCACTGGTTTGAAATTGTCAAACCGCAAAAGAGCTGATTTTAGGCATTAGATAACTGCTCTAAAGCTCAAACCATAATGAACATTCCTTTGGCAGAACCTCTTTTAGTGGGAACAAATTATTTAAGGTTGTTTAGCTGTGAAGAAATCTGTAATGATTTTCCACTTGAGTGTGCTTCGTCTGATTGGAATGGACTGCCTCTATAGCCTGTTCGCATCAATACATCCATCACACTAAATCAACGTGCAACAGTCTACAGACACAGCACAGAACAATTGGCATCATAAACTATGGTTGTCAAAAGTATTGAAAATAAGATATTTGAGCAGGCATCACTACCAGTCTCATTCAGAGGACAGAAATTAACCTTTCCTGAATAGCTTGAGAATGATCTTGAGCCATCATCATCATTGTGTGCATCATGTGACCTTTCTAAGGATGCAGAAAGCAAGAATCAAGAATCATGGCTTCTGAGCAAACAATCCTGTCAACATTAAACAGCTTTTCAGTGTTTTGTGTGAATGCAGGGGTAAGTTTATATTCAGTGTGTGGTGTGTATAATATTGGAGGAATTGATATGTTTTTGGTGTGAAGACCAGAATATAGTTTTATTGTATAAGTGCCATATTTGAATAATGACTGAATGACTAATCTGGTGCAGAGCATCTCTTCTCACTAGAGATTAATGTTTTCTGTGCATTGTCCTTGTTTAATAAATAAATAAATAAATAAATAACATCTTCACCATTACTTGTATTCAATTGTTTTCACTGTAGTAATTCTCTCTGGTGCCACTAGATGTAAAGCTGATCCAGGTCAGAGTATAGTATACTGAGCACTGAGAATGTGATGATGATGATGATGATGATTTTTTTATATGGCAATATTTCAAGTTCTAAATTATGCAATTAAAAAAGGCACTCAAGACCATGTTTAAAGGCCAATAACAATACAAGAAATGCGTAATATTGGTTCTGTAAGTCATTGTGATAGTAGTGTCCACTCAAGTCTAGCCCAGTTCAGTCTGGATATGCTTTTGTTGCATTATACGTCTGATGATGTGGGCCAAGATAACAAGGACAGAATGGGCAGTCTTGCTCGCACATAGCACAGAGATGCAATACTCTATCTCATGGTGTTGATTTTGTGTGTGTTATTTTATGATCCTGAACCCTTTTTATTTTGTAATGTCTGAAACTCTGGACATATAAATTGACGTAATAAGACTATTTACCTGTCGTGGGTCCAGTATGTCTTATAATGTTGAACTTGAATGTTTGAAAATGTATATTAACCTAAGCATGCCATTTTTACTCTTGTAATTAAACTTAATGAAGTTTTTGATGATGAGGGTGTAAGATAGACCAGGACATGACTGTGTATGGTGTGCTGACTAGGCTCAGTGACCCTTGGGTCTCTCAGCATATGGTGATGCCTTGTGTGTCTCTCACAGCAGACAGCAGAGGTGTGTTCATCCTGCTGCTACTGGCTCTGCTCGGCTCCACTGTAGTGCCGACTATTGCACTACAGCCCCAGGACAACCCCAGAGCACCCTTGAATCATCAAGAATATCTCTCTCTCTTGTAGCATATTTTGTTATTTTAAAATTTTCTTTGACACACATTTCTTGCTTTATTTGATCTGTTAATTTGCTTATATAGTTATTATTGTATTACCATTCAGTTGTTATTTGTGAGCTACTTTGTCCTAGTCGCTTTTTGAGTGTTCCCAAGTAAACCTATCTACAAGTCACAGGCCAGATCTGTGAAGAGTATACACTGACATATATACATTGACAGTAAAAATACTTGCCAAGATGCTCAAGCCACCTCAACTGACTCCTCTCGAGGAGGAAATAACTGTTTTCTGATTCACTAATATGCAGAGACTTAAATATTTAGACTGTGTTCTATGATGCCAATCTCTCTGCATTGTAAATATAAGTTTTAAAAAAAGTCAATATAACCTGAATTATTCACATCCTAGCTCCTTCACTCCAACACCAGCATCAGCAAGAGAAAACTGGACCCCATCACTGATATGAAGCTATTATATTGAAAATTAAATATTTTATGTGCAAACTGTGAACACGGGTTAACACTGAGTGAGATAATTATAATTAGAAGCATAATTAATGTTGTGAGAATACTGAAGCTACTAAAAACTTCTCCAGAAAAGTTATGTGAAAAGTTGGGGTATCTGCCACTTTTCCTCAGGGGCTCTAGTTATGTGTGTGCACTCCCTTTTCCACAGATCTGACCAGTAACTTGGCTTGGTAGGGTCACATGCTTGTCTCTATGAAACAGAAAAGGTTCCTGCTATGTCTGACAATCACTGTTCCTGATTTTACTGTCTTAAAACATGAAAAATAGAACTAGTTAATTTTTTTTTTTTGCAGTGGTCCAAAGTTACTCCACACTTAAGCATACTTATTCACAACTAGCAGGCTAAGCACACACTCGTGATTATCGAACAATAAAATGCTTTATGAATTCTTTGCAGACAGTACATAGCAGATATATTTTGACCACAAGAGCTGCTTATACTACATATCTGTACTGTAGCAAGATGACGTTTGCTCAGATACATGGAAAAAAGAGCAAGTAGGGTCTTTAAAACTAATTGCTATCTCCCTAATTATTTCATTACACTATTAAGACTTTTGGGCCTACTGCACATTAGAGGATACAGATAGTGTAGTGCTTGGGGGTGTAACTACTTTGTGCTCAGTGTAATAATGAAAGGGAGGAGAAGGCACCACCCACCAAGAGTGTAAACAAGCCTTTTTATTTAGTGCTGACTGGCCTCCCTGTGTGTCTCTGTGTGGTGATATCACGACGCAGCAGCATATTCAAATGCTTAATAACCATCATTAGGCAGCCTCTCCTAATTGTTGTACTTGGGCAGACTGGGGGAGAGAGGCACAGCTATTTCATTGTTGTTTTTTGATGTTCAGTGTCCTCCAGGAGTTTGCAGGCATTTTTTTTTATGATTGTTATGTACTTAAGTGCCAGATTTCATGGGACATTTTTCCAAAAGTTGTATTTTTTAATTAAATCACACTTTCTGTTGTCTCTGAGTTGTATAATACAAAGAAAGTTTTTTTAAATGATAAATTAAGGGAATGGGTTGAGCTCTATGTCTCTAGAGCTCAATGTCTCTAGATAAGCCTGTAGTGGCTATGGAAGTCCAATGACTGTCTTGCCCACCGACCAGGAGCAATAGTGCTATTCTCCCCACATGAGTACGCGCCACGTAACCACTCTGAGCAATCAGAAAAGAGCTAGATTAGAGCATCCCAGATGAAGCTAACAATTAAAAAAAAATATTTTAAGACAAAGTTTATGATCTGAAAATAGATTAAAAAGTACACAAAATTGCAACCTTTTTGAGAGCTACAGGTGCCCTGTCTGCCAAAACATGAGCAGTTTGTGCAAAAAGGCACAGACTGAAGCAACAAAAGCTTCATAGGAGAAAGAAAAGCCCAAGTTTGTGCAAGCTCCTCTATCCACAGAAAATTCTATTCTCCTATTTCCCCTAACCTTTGGGACAGCGGCTGGAAATTAGCATTTCTGCTAAAATCCGGTATGTTTACATTCATGCTATATATGCTTGTCTGTTCATTAACATGCAATGTCCCGTTTAAATAAATAAATAAATAAATAAATAAATAAAATGGCTGGTTTAAGAGAACTAAAAAAAACACTGGTGGACAATCCAGCCAGGCAGGCTCCTCAGGTTATAAATGATGGACAAAATCAATGTAAACCCCCTCAGCCAATTGAGGTGTATCCTCAGAGCCCACTGAAAGAACAAGACCACCAAGACATCTTCCAAGAAGGGCAGGTGACCACAAGTCAATTGAAAACAAAGAAAAGAAACCAGCTTCTGAACGTAAACAAACTTGTCAGTCACCAACTGTTCAGGCCTCCGCACCAAAGCCTGAGGTTATTGAGGTGTTTCCTTCAGAACCACTGAACGAGCAGAGACCACCCAGGTGTCTTCCAAGAAAGGCAGGTGACCACGACAATCAGGCAGAACACGGCAAAGAGAAACCAGTTCCAAAGCCTGAGGTTATTGAGGTGTATCCTTCTGACCCATGGAAAGAACAGAGACCACCAAGGCAGAAGATCGTAAGACCACAACAATAAATGTTTGGCTGTTGTCCAGTGTTCAGACAACCCAGGTCCCAACACAGATTCTCCTAGCATCTGCTAATTGAGAATGAACAGGGTCCTGACAACGCTGCCAAAGATGGAGGTTATACAAGTGTCACTGCAGAGACACAAACTTCTGAAAAGAAAACAGTGGCAGAAGTAGCAAACAAACTTTGATGTTACAAGCTCTCCAGATCCATCATCAGTCCCTCAACACCAGCCCCAATGTGGTCAAAGAGGAACCACTAAAATCTGATCCAGAAGACACCAAACCAAATGTTCGGTTCTATGCTGAAATACCAGACAAACCAGAGCCAGAGATCATGAGACCTTCAGGAGCTTAGCAAACAGGAAATAAACTAAGGAAAAGGAAGAAGCAAAGTACTAAGACTGGATTTCGCTTTGGTTTTGGTGATGAACCAGAAGGCAATATAATCTATCTCAGCTAAATTCACCCCATGCTGCAGTGGCCACTAAAACGCAGGACAGGTCTAAGATAGCATTAGCCCTATCAAGTTATTTTTAATAGATCCCTGCCAATAACCTGGCATAGATCTGTGTCCCACTCTGTACACAGATTGGATGAATACGATTGGTAAAACTGCTCAGGATTGGTCAACAGGTCAGAGTAGTTGCAAAAAAGTTGCAGAGGAGCATGATTTTGTAGATACTTTCTATTCCACAAATTGCTCTTTGGCTGATATAAAACTATGATAAATATTTACCACAGACACTATCCCACCAAACCAAGTAATAAAGTCATATTCACTTTAAATTATTTTTTCAGGCATGCTTTAGTTGTAAAGAAAAACATATAATAATCTGTAGACATCACCTGCTTGCCTACAATATGGCATTAAAAGTATACATCTCCATGGAGACAAGCAGGGGATGCCACCAAGGGAAGTCGCAAGTTAGGTCTGTGGAGACGAGAGCTTGCTTAAAGTTTTAATGCATGTTTTCCAAGGTATGTTATGCGATAAAAACACCTCTAATTGAATAATTATTGATGAATTATTGATTGATTGATTTTTATGTTGTGCTTATATCTGCAACAATAATAATGATGTGGTAATTACCCCTGATCTCAAAAGCCAATTATAGGACTACTAAACATGAATTTCAGAACTAATAATGCCATAACAACCAGAAGGCCACAGAGCTCCAATGCAACAGCACTACCACTCTAATGACATACAAATAGCCATCACATTACCAGATAATAATTGAGCTAGGTTATTGGCATCACAACAACTCTGCTCTTTTGGCTTGCATTTGAGATTGAGAGTATATATCTAGCTCCAGCCAATTTCAGTTTTTAATCATACGCTCCAGGCCTCCACAGGTCAGACCATCACAGCTGTGACAGAAACTTTGCCAGCAGGCCACAAAGACAGCTTTCTTTTTTTTCCCAAACATAACCCAATTTTGCAGACTGATGAGGAGATGTAGTAAGCTTTTATAGCTGTTGTCCCACACCTCTATTCTATACAATGCCTTAGAACAATGTACAGTGTCCATCCATCCATCCATCTTCTTCCGCTCATCCGGGGCCGGGTCGCAGGGGCAGCAGTCTAAGCAGGGGCTCCCAAGCTTCCTTCTCCCCAGCCACTTCCTCCAGCTCCTCCGGACGGACCCCGAGGCGTTCCCAGGCCAGCCGAGAGACATAGTCCCTCCAGCGTGTCCTGGGTCTTCCCCGGGGCCTCCTACTACTACTAATGTACAGTGTAATAAATATAAAGTATTATGGTCTAGGACATGTTTTTATTGATTTATTATTGAGTCATTTAGATGTCTTGGTGAACACATGTCTGATGTGTGGTTTCCATTTTAATTTATCAAATTAAAAATTGTTTATATTTATAATCCTGAATTTACTTTAGAAATACCAAAAAACATCACTTTCATTTTACTTGAGCTTAAGGAATATTTGTTAACATCCATTGTATTTATTCTTGAGACACATTAGCATGAGGAAAACTGGTAGCAGTAATTTGTCCCTTTGCAGTGCATACCAAATCCCACTGTTGCTGGTGGCGGACATATGGACAAGAGTGGGGCTCAACCCAGGCTTAGGGTTGCATATAGAGGACAATGACCATTCAGATCAAAGAGAGGCATGTTAGGTTTAAAACTGCATTTCAGCATTTCAGCATTGAAACTGGTAACCCAAATGAGAGAATCATCTGAGGCTCATTCTGCTTTCTTACTGGATAGTTATTTTGAGGTGAGATTAGAACATTAACAATTTGGCAATTTGGCAAGCATGGCCAATGTTTTGTACAGTAATTAAGAATACATACTTATTTAATTGTCATCTAAAGCTATATTTGTATATTTAAATTAATTCACTACAGTAACTACAATGCTTTGTAGTGAAGGCAGTTTAAATGAAATGATCTCAAAAACATGAAGGAGCGCTTTCTGTTGAACTATGCTTCACTGGCATTATTTACATCATCAAACCACTCACTCTCTAAGACGCATCTATATTTAAGTTTGTTTAGTGTCTTGCCTCAGGACAAAACACCTGGGTAAACACTGAACTTATTAATGTTTTTTTCTCAAACTAAAATACATTAAAATCCATAAATCACACAAAATGTGCCTTTAAAGCTTTTGAATTGAAAACTTTGAATTGTTCCACAGATCAGTTTCAATTTTGAGTTATCCAGCCAGACATCTCATGTGTATAGATATCTTTAAAAATCACAGTCATAATAGAACGTTACCTAAAATGATCATCAAATTCCCATCCTGTGCAGAGCTGGGATTGGAGCGCTCAGTAGCATAGTCGTGTGTGTCCACTGCCCTCTACTGGCGCTGTATGTCACTGCAGCTGAGTATGAGTCATGCAATGGGACCAAGGCTCGCTCATAAATGAATCCCTTTTAACAGTCAAGCAGTGATAGGCAGCAGTCTATAATGTACTAAAATGTAAAATAAATAAATAAATAAAACATATTTTTGGTTTGCATTGCATATCTTTAACACTTATTTAAGCATTTATGAGAGATGAATGAAATATTAACCCCTTAACCAAAAAATCCTACATTTAAGGCTAAGGTAAGCTTCATTGTTCCTGTAGGGAAATGTGTCCATTGCATTTGACCCATTTTTAATGCCATTGGGCCAACCTGTCAGCAGCAGTGGGCACCACAGTGCCTCAGCAAGGCACCCATCTCCAGATCTTGAGCTAGGCTTGGTCAGGACCTTAGCTCGAGGTGTTGTGCATATTTTGAGTTGATCAGGTAACCCAGGTAAACCTCGAAGAAACCTACTCAGAGTTACTCAGACATAACGTGGGCATATCCTGCATATTTAGTCTGAGTTCTGCTCTCATTTCCTACAATAAGGCAATTCTGCCAACCATAAGCCCCCAGTGGATAATGCCACTGTGCATTTGGAGGTATCAGGGTGAAGACTCTTAGACTGGTGCACAAACACAAGGAGTGCGACTGCTCTGAAACCAAATGTCAGCACTGTTTATTCACACACCCCGCTGTAATTCTTGCACCTTCAGATTTACTTCTTCTCATTTTTGTGGTCCTTTGAAAATACCAGCTTTTGTGCATAATTGAATGTTTTGTCCTAATAACTTGAATACTCTTACTTGAGTAGTGGTTTTCCCAAATATTTTGTCTTGAGTAATTTCTTAGACCACTACTTTATACTTCTACTTGAGTGACATTATTTTGAAGTAACTCGACTCTTGAGTAAACATTTTGACTACTCTACTCTGGTCAAGACTTATTTAAAGAGCCTGAATCTGATTTCTTTGCCTTTAATTATTTTCAATTCCCACAGCAAAGGGTTCTAAACATGTTCTGAAAAAAACCTAACAAAGCATAAAAGAGTAATGTGCACGTCTAGCCAAAGAAGACAAATAAATTCTTGGGTTGACTAAAGACATGTCCTGCTGATTATAGGTAATAAAGGGGGTGACAAAAGCTCACAAAACTATTACGTATCTCTTGTATATTTCTGACCCAAACTACACTCACAATACACCTCCACAGGAGGACATGCAAAAAATAATAATAATTATGCAAAAAAAGTACTAGGAAACAATGTATTTGTATAATAAAAATACACAAAAAAAGAAAAATTCACTCACTAACTTCTCCTTTCTGTCTAACAAATACTTAAATTCCAAATAAAATAATTAATCGACTAATACAAAGTTTAGGTGCCAATTAATTGACTAAACGACTAAAGGTCTACAGGTCTAGCTCACTGCAGACTTTGTTTTCAATAAGGAGTGCTCGCTGAGTGCTCCATCATGTCATTACAGTATGACAGGTGGGATTAGTCCTGTGGAGGCTGAATGCATTACACAAATCAGCTTGATAATTTGAAGCCTTCCATCAGCTATGATAAATAACTGTCTAATATTTATAGTATTATTGGTCACACAAACAGAAATTTGCATGAGAAGTTCAAGATTAACCTGACAATAAATGCCTCCTTTTCAAAGTTAAAATAACTTTTTTCTAAGTGTTAGTATAAAAGTTAAAGTTATTTTTGTGCAATGGTATTGCCGGTGAGTTTTACACATTTATCAATACACGTCTATCGATCTTATATCTTAACACCTCTTGCTGATAGTGATCAGGAAAAAGGCAAAACACTGTGATGAATATTTGTATTTGATTGGTCAAAACATAACAGGGAGAACAACAGAACAACAGAACAACAAGGGAATAAGAAATCACACTTTTGCTACGTCCTGTTGAGGTGAAAACACAAACATCTTAACTTAATGCACCAAGTGTTTCCCTCTACACGTTTTTACTATCTATATTTTTCTCTTCAACAGTCTGAAGTACATCTGCCTGGGTCGCCATGTTTGTTTTGGTTTGTTTGGGTGCTTCACCTTTAGCTTTTGCACCAGCCTCAATACTGCTCTGAGATTGGTCTGCCTCATGTTTTGCCTTTATGGCAAAGGAGTCTCCTGAAATGTTTTTCACTTCTTATGTGTGCCACGTCAAGGTCAAGGAACTACAAGTGCAGGACAGGGTGAATGTGACAATAAAATAAAATAAAATAAAAATTGAATCTTAAATTTATTTTTGTGTATTACATTGCATGTTGTACTTATTTTCTTTGCATTACAGATATTTCATTTTCTTAACTTTATTTTTGATAACTCTATTCTTCTGCTTCATTCGTGCTGTAATGAAAATAATTCCCTTTTGGGGATGAATAAAAGCAATTCTGATAAGTGTCCATTCACAGTTTTGATGCCTTCACTGAGAATCAACAATGTAAACAACCATGAAAATAAAGGATAAATTAAAAAGTGTCTAAACTGTTAGTGCATAAAATCTACAAATAATCCAACATTTTCTGATTGTTACATAATTGGTGTTCATCCTCCTCTTCATCATGTGCCATTTCTCTCATGAGCACTGGCAGTTTGTATAAAAACACTTAGAGGAATGTAACAGACCTTGCAGCTGTTCCACCAACACCTGCGTAGTTCTGCCACATTTTAACCTTCTCACACTGACATCCCAGAGGAGGCCAGGGGAGGCAGGTGTGAGACAGGTGCGAGACAGGAGCGAGGCAGGGGCCAGAGGGGACGCGAGGCAGGTGACGTCCAAGACAGGTGAGGGGAGGATGAGAAGAAACATGAATTATTTCTTTTTGGACATAGCAGTTGGTTAATTTGTCATGCTGATACAATTTGTGCTGAAAGACATCAATCCTTTAATATTTCTAAAACTCATAAAGCTCTGTCCCACCTTGTGATGTCATGTAATGACAGTTTTAAAGTTAACAGCTCCTTTTACCTTTTGTTCAGTAGAGATGGGCAAGTCCAGGCCTGAAATTATCCAAATGATTCTATTGTGTGGAGTTTAAAAACACAGTAGAGCACTTCCTGTATTGCTACATGTTTTCTGTTAAAGAGTTATTTGTGTGTCAACACAAAACTCCAGGTATGTTTTTGACAATGAAACAATTATTTTTATTAGATGTTGGTAAATCATATTATAGGCCTGTGTTGACATCCACTATAATGCTTTGCCTAGAATATCCCACAGGATGGCATTAAAAATAGCTGTAGTTTAGTTATTTATTGATTTATGTTTGATTTTATTGCTCAAAAGTATATTGAAAAACATATTTTCTTACAGTGAATGCCTATAAACCCCTACCCTTTTATTACCTGCTGTTGTGACCTACTTGTAACATGTGGAGACAAGCAGGTAACGTAATCTTCACCATAAAAGCTTTAATGCGCCTTTACATTCCTGGATGACCAAAAATGACATAATTTTGCAATAAATAAATACATTAATAAATGTATTGAACTCACTCTCAACCCCTCCAACTCATTTGCATTTAAACAACACTGAAAAGTATAAATACATGTGGAAATAAATGTATAATAATAATAATAATAAGAAGAAGAAGAAGAAGAAGAAGAAGAAGAAGAAGAAGAAGAAGAAGAAGAAGAAATGTATAAGCAAATAACTAAATGTTAATACAAAAAAAGTTAATACAAAAATGTAAAAAATAAGCATATTTTCCTGTTTAATGCTCAGAATGCATGCATTAATGTGTAAATGCATTAATTTATTTACACATATATTGTATTCACATTTTTAAAAAAATACATTCCAACATTTATTCTTGTATTTGTTTATTTCATATTATGTCATTTTTGGTCCTCCATATACGCTGTCTTCACAACAAATGCTTATCATCTAAAACAAACCACCATTGTATCTTTAATCTCTGTGGTTATAATTATTCTGTTACGATTGCTAGAAAACACTGTACCGGTAATCAGAATCAAACTAAGGTTACTCACCTTTAACAAAACTGTTATGGAGCAGTAGCTTTAGTTTCTCTTGAATGACTTTATCTTGTGGCGTTACTTTCCATCATGGGTAGCTTTATCTAAAGGATGATAAATGCACATTTTCACAGTCTGAGAGCAGCTAATGGAGCAGGCAGAATCCTCTGACAAAAGACGCTACAACAAGGACAGACAAAGAGAACAATGCACAGAGAAAGAACTCATCCTTCACAAGACAACACAAAAGCAAAGAGCGCATTTGGTATTTGGTCTCATAATATTGTATCATTGTTTCATTCTGAGTACTGTAGGCCTATTGTTGACAATGTGCTGCCTCTGCTCATCTAAGCTACGTGCTAACAATTGCCTCTCAATAACCTATTGGTCAATAATACATAATGCAGATGTCAGCAGTCAATTAGCTCATTTCCAAATGGTTAAAATGTTGATTTTTATTGTAATACAAGTTCTTGGGCCTATTCACAACTAGAAATGATCATGATGTTTAACATTCGTGAATTTACTAGGGGTGGCACGGTACACAAAATTCATGATACGGTACGTACCTCGGTTCAGACCCCACGGTTCGGTACATTTTCGGTACAGTGCAGGAAAAAAAACATAACCAGAAAGGCTGTCCTCAAAGGCAGCTTTTTATTGCCTAAATCTCCAGCTGAGATAACTGCAACTTGTAGTAAAACAAGTAAAAGTAAAACATGTAAAACAAGTGAACACGCAAGCACCACATTGAGTATATTGATTGGTTGGGTACATCAGTGAAGTTTTAACACATGGTCTTTTTAGGTACCTTCTGTGTTAGCATATTTGAAGTGTTCCCAATCACATAACCCACAACTGTCAAACAACGACGACAGACCGTCTTCGTTTTGTCCACCACCCGCTCTCCGTTGCTGTTGTAACTCACGGGGAACCCGAAGTTGTCCCACACACCACCGACTTAAATGATGGTGGTGGGTCGTCTAACTCCGGGCTTGAATTACTCGCCATCGTCTTTCACCCCTCTCACAACGAGCTAACAGCAGCAACAACAACAGCAGTTTTGTATTTGAAGGCGGAGTTTGCTAGCTAGATCAATCCAGACATGTATACATGTTCATGGACCAATCAGGGCTTGCACATGGCAATGGTTAAGTAAACCGTCGCAAAAGGAAAGTCCCGTGGTCAGTTCAATATTAAACTTTTGTACTGTATATTCTCCGTCAAAATGTGCGCACCGAACCGTGACCCCCGTACCGCGACGGTTCAATACAAATACATATACCGTGCCACCCCTAGAATTTACCTATTTGGATATTTCTTGGGAAAAACTCTTGTTCCACATCTGGAAGTAAAACAGCATCACACTGACTTGAGTTGGTCCAACAGTCCACAGTGATTTGTATGAAGTGTCTCTCAAATGCGGAAGACTTCCTCTGAAAATTCTTATCATTCGTATCATTCAAAACAAAACTTCTTACCTGAGATAAATAAGAGTTTGGTGCAGTGATTGTTGATTCAGCAGATATTCACACTCAGGCTATAGTGTTGTTTTTCCCCCCTTTTTTAAGTGGTTAATTTGCCTCCACTTTGATTAAAGATGCCATATGTAACTTTTCTGGTGGAGGGTTTGCAATTTGACCTGCTTATCTGTAGATATGATATACAGCATGAAACCCATCAGTCTCAGGAAGAAAAGCAGGTGACGCCACCAAGCCAAGTCACAGGTCAGATCTCAGTGAGAGTGCAGGTTTTTCAAGGTATTTCTGAGCAATAAAAACACTCATAATTAGGTAAATACAAACTAAATGTGTTAAATGCCATATTGTAGAACATTCTTGGCAGAGCAATAACATCTCAATGGAGTCAGACATCTTCTGGATATCTGGCATTTATACGTTCTTTTATGTGACTATACTGCCTCATTTCAATAAAAAATAAATAAGAAAAGAAAAAAAAAAACATTTTTGAGTTCATTCGTCACAGTGTATTCTCAAGTAAGGAGCAGGGGGAGCGTTATTGCTGAAAGTTACCTAGTTCTGCTTTAAATAAATCTAACACGACAAGTTCTGTTATGGTTTCATGTGACCATAGGACATTCTCCCAATCCTCTTCTGGATCATGGACATGTACCGGCTTAAGCAGGGGGACACGTCTGGCACTGCAGGATTTGAGTCCCTGGCGGCGTAGTGTTACTGATGGTGCCTTTGTTACTTTGGTCCCAGCCCTCAGCAGCTCATTCACAAGGTTTGGGATGTGTGGTTTTGGGATTTTTGCTCACTGTTCTTGTGATCATTTTGTGGAGCCCCAGATCGAGGGAGATTATCAGTGGTCTTGTATGTCTTCCATTTTCTAATAATTGTTCCCACAGTTGATTTCTTCACACTTAGCTGCTTACCTACTGCAGATTGAGTCTTCCCAGTCTGGTGCAGGTCTACAGTTTTGTTTGTGGTGTCTTTTGACAGCTCTTTGGTCTTGTTCATAGTGGAGTTTGGAGTGTGACTGTTTGAGGCTGTGGACGGGTGTCTTTTATACTGAGAACCAGTTAAAGCAAGTGCCATTAATACAAGTAAAGAGTGGAGGACAGAGGAACCTCTTAAAGAAGTTACAGGTCTGTGAGAGCCACAAATCTTACTTGTTTGTAGGTGACCAAATACTTATTTTACTGAGGAATTTACCATTTATTTCATTAAAAATCCTACAGTGTGATTTCTTGGATTCTTTGGGAGTGGGAGAACTTGCACAGTTGGTGGCTGACTAAATACGTTTTTGCCCCACTGTATAAGACCTCTTACATAAGTCAAAAAAATCCACATCACTACAATTCTATTAGAACGTCATACTGGATTAGGCTATATAATACCTCACACACCTCACAAACACCAGGTATTCATGATGCCTGCTTCCACACAGGCCAGGTACTTGTCACATTATTTCTCCGTACTTCTTTTTTAGCGACTTAACAGCTTAGCCACTCTTGCTCTCTCTCCGTACAATTTATGACTGCTTAATCCCATCAACAACGGGACTTGCTTTTGGGAGTTCCACTGCTCAGACGAATGACAGGAAGTACAAGTGGGGATTCTGTGAAATGTTGATTCATGAGTTGTGCTTAAGTTTCACTCCAAACTTTTCCGACTAAGTGAATCTGCTGGCACATAAATCTTTTCTCCACCGGGACTTGTATCAGTGAACAAGTATTTCCTGGTTTGGTTTCAGACACTTATTAGTTGTAGTCCTGACTGCATGTAAGCTTTAGTGCAGTGTCGGTGATAGTGTGCATGTCTAATTTATAGTAGTCCCTGACAACGGCCACAAATGATTTATACGATGCTGTCAGAGGCCTGTGATTGGGCCATTGCTATTTAATGAGGAGACATGACTAAACTGAAATGAGGACACAATGGAGTCTTTGAGCTTATGATGGTTTGTGGTATGCTAGGCTGTTTACACATACAGGCTCATTTTAAATAAGCCTAAACTGAGTTTGATTTGGTCCACGGGTGATAGGAATAAAATTGTATTTTTAACTGGTTAATAAACTAACTTTTAAGACATACAGGTAGTAGACCCAAACTGAAGATGTACAAAATGACTAAACAACAGACTGCACCATTTTGCTTGTGGAAAAAAGGAAGGATACAATTTTGTAATCTATTATCTATAAAGTTATTTTGCATAGTGATTTGTGTTTACGCTGGTCAGGCAGGGCTGGCCAGCTGATTTTTAAGCATGTAATAATCATTTAATTCTTGCAGTTAGATGGCTGGTGAGTGGCCAAGCGATTTGGAGAAATTAATGGGACAGTTGCTGCAGAGATGGAGAATACTGTAATGCTTATTCATGCACAGGACACTGGACTCTTCTCACTCGAAGCTCCACATCCAGGTAAGAAGAAGCAATTCCTGTCTTTGTCATGTTGGAATAATAGTGGGAGTAAACACCTAAACTCTGTCCACAACCACATTTTAAATAAAGCTGCTGAACTGGGCAATGCATGTGGACTAAAGATAAGAGTGATGGGAGAGGCGGGGTGGGGTCTGGAGGCATTAGGCAGAATGTGATTGGTCTGACAGGAATCCTCACCTCAATCTCCGTCTCATCAGCCAGGTGTTTTAGGTCAAAAACACCTGGCTGGAATCAGGGCAGTTTTGCGTGGCGTCACCAACTACTAGAAATTGTAGAGGCCATTGAACGCAGCACAAACTTAGACTTGAGCCGTTTTTAACCAGAAAGCTGCAAATTTGCACAGAAGATAAAAAAGGGAGAAAAAAACACTAGGAACAGTAGATAATGCTATAATGCTAACATGTTCATGGATTAGTAGTAAAAAAGGTGGATTTAGTGTTTAGGGTTAGGGTTAGAGCATGATACAGCTGTAGTGATTAAGTATCCTGCAGTGCTGTAGAGGACTTTTTTGTGTGGAGTTTGGAGTTTGTATAGGTCTTCAGTTTCCTTACCACAAAACATGTACATCAGAGTTCAAGGAGTCAAGATTACCCTAAAAAATTGATTCTGAATCTTAGTGGGTCTTTCCAAGTTAAGCAAAAGGTATATGGCATGATTTGTCCATATCACCTATAGAAATGCTATACAGTCTGTTAGTTGGTATTTTCTAGTTATAAAAAGTGGATTTAAATATTTTCAGGTGATTAGTCTAATAAATGTTTATTGGAGAGTAAGATAACATACAATGGAAAACACATACATACATTAAGGGGGCAGAGCAGAAAGTCTAATAATTCCCTTGTTATTGATGTTAGGATTTGTACATTCTATTGGCAATTTATTTCATAAACCATACTAACATAACAATCCTTTTAATTACTGCATCTTTCTGTCATAGTTATAATTTCTCTGAATCTGAACTTCTAGGTTTATTTGTTTTTTTTGATTGTATTAATCCACTGGCCTAAACTCAGGAAAATAGCAGATGTACTGGTTGTGTTGAAAACAACATTTTTAATCTGGAAAATGGCAAAAGATGGATTGAACATTATCATTTTGAAAGGGCTTACCACTAGCATTTAAGTAAAGTGTACTCAGACATTTTCCAGTGCATTATGGTGGCCATACTGGCTCGTCAAAGCCTGATCCCGTCAGATCTCAGTAGCTCAGCAGGGCCGGGCCTGGTTAGTACTTGGATGGGAGACCACTGGGAATTCCAGGTGCTACACCCAGGTCATCGTTGAAAATGAGAATTGGTTCTCAACTGACCTACCTGGTAAAATAAAGGTTGAATAAAAATAAATAAAACAAATTATCAAGTGAATTATTTTAGAATAAGTGGAGATGAGGAAAAAAGTCCACCCAAAACCACATTTCAGAGCTGCTACACTGGGCAGTACCTGAAGGAAGAAGAGAGTGAGGGGAAAGGAGCTGTAATCAGGGTTTTCTTTTGTGATGTCACCAACTACCCAATACTCATTGAGTATTGCGCAGCAAACTGCCCCCACGACCCAGCCGGAGAAGATGGATGGATGGATGTCACCAACTACTGGGAATTGCAGAAGCCAGGGAGAAGAAACAGATAATGCTATTCATATACACAGTTTAGAGGCAAAGTTTTAGTTTAGTTCCACTTTGATTCAGTCCACATTCGGTTGGAGGCAGTAGAAATGTATGTGGGACATTGAAACATCCCAGTTCCTTAGTAGGTCTACTGGCTACAAGCACAAGCCTATGACAGCACCGTGAGTTTGCAGTATTTAATGTCAAGGAGATTGGGGATTCATCTTTTTTACACACCTTTTCAGGGCTGTTTCTGGCACCAAGTTAGTCACACAACCTTTTCCCGCTCACCTGGATGTCAGAAGAAACATGCATGCCCTTTTTAGGCCCCTCACTCTGTCATTATTTAGCATTTTCCAAGATTATGATCCTGTTAAATGTGAAAGGAAATGGGGCTGTACTGGGATGATGATGTAGCCAAAGTGAAGTGGTTTTGTAAAGGAGGTGTACAAGTTGATTTTATCTAACACATGTAAAAAAGAAAGACTTTATCTTTATCTCCTTATCTCACATAGGCTAGTATACTAGTTTTAGTATAGACTAGTATACGCCGATAGGACCATTATAGAACCCACCTGGACGACTGAGGGATTACGCAGCATGGTAATATAAAAGAAAGTACTAATGTTTGATGTTGAAAATCTCATTCTATTGTCTAAAGTGTAATGAATGCCTTTTCCTTAGTATTGAAATTTTAGTATCATGACACAAGTGTTATAAAGATATTTTATGAAAGAAAAAAAAACAGTTTGGACAGTTTGAATGTAAATAAATGGATCTACTTCTAATGTTTCAGATGATGAAAGGCCCCATCCTCCAGAGCAGTTTACCACCATTAAACTCTCTGACACAAGGTGAGACACGCTACATTTCAAACCTGCACAAACCACAAATCAGCTCTCTCCACACCACATTCACAATATCATTTGTACTGTTCAGCAGACAAGATAATGTAGATCCAGCCCCTCCTTTTATCATGCTAAACATTATCTGTCCTGGAGAAAAATATGTTGTGTTCAGCCTTGTGTTTTATGAATACTTGAGTGTAGCTTTATATATTCTGTGTTTTCAGGATTACTCCAAAGTCAGGATATGAGAAGCAGAGGTGGGTAGAGTTAGGGTTCTCGGCATTTTAACGGGGTATACTGTATTACTGTGACTAATTAAGAATTATTTTGTAGCTTGCACCTAAACCATTCAGAAACAGAATAGCAAGTACTATATTTGAAGATGAGGCACAAGGTCTGATCAAACCGAACTTCACCAGCGTGTATCTCCCTCCATTTAATGATCTGGGACACGCCAAGGCAAGAAAAGTGCAGAAGAGGCAGATTCCGGATTAAAAAGTAAAAGGCGACAGTCCATAACAAGACAGTCACATGTCTGTATAGCTTGTTCAACAAAAATAAAATGCACAGTTTTATAATAAACAAATGAAGACCCAAAACATTAAAATTGACAAATTAAAATAGAAGATAACTTGTACTTGTGCTTGTTCAATGTATGAATGTAGTTAGAGATGGATGACTGTCTTTATCTTGGCAGTTACTGTGTTTTGCATAATATAGGCAGCCTATTGAAATACACACAAATGAACATCACAGGTCACTGCAGTTGAACAATGAGATCATATCAGAATTCAGAATATTATTCTGATGATTTGCCAAATTTGAAGATATAGTCATTATGTTGAAAAAATGCTTCCAGAAGAGTGGGTTCAACTACTGGGCAGCGTGGGGCTTTTCTGTGAGTAGTTTGCAGATTGTCCCTGTGCCTGTGCAGGTTTTCTCCAGGTGCTCCGGTTTTCCCTACCATTAAAAACGTGCACAATAGGCTCCTCTCCTGTGGGGCCAGAGCACCCCTGAAAATGAGATTCTAAATCTCTGTGGGGCTTTCCTGGTTAAATAAAGGTCAATAAAAAACAAGACAGAACAGTTGATAGAAATGAAAATGGAAAACATGTTGTTGTTGCTGTTGTTGTTGTTTCTTATTAATGTTTACAATGTAACAGTTTCCAGTGAAGGAAAATGTGATATTTTTGCACTTTTGGGGTTAATTTTTATGTCAAAAACAGCTGTGGTTATGATTAAGTAATAAAAATAAAATGTGCATCTGAAAGCAAAAAGTCACTATAAGTCACTAATAAAAGCTACAACAAAGTGCCACAATGTTTACACCTGATGTCCTTCCTAATACCAGCTTGGTACTCCTTGTGACCATGATTAGATTATGGATGTATATTATATAGCATATGTATATTTGATTGCAGCAACTTCAGGTTAGGACCATGTTTTTGCATAGTAGATTAGATTATTGGTCATTTCAAGTCTTTTGTGTCATGGAAATACAGTCATTTACATGAGATAGATTATAGAGCATTTAAAAGTGCCTGCAGTATAGTACTCTGTCACTCCTGTCATTCTCTAGAGATGGCTGGTCTTTGGTGGAAGGTTGCTTTTTTCAGCCTGTGGTTTTTAGTCCAAAATGGTGAAGCTGAACTCAACACAGGTGAACTGGCTCGTGTGGTACAAGAGCTCCTGACAGTGTGAGTTTTACTTTAACACAAGACTTTACATCATTGTTTGTTTTTGTTTTTTTGAGGAATGCATACACTAAACATCTATTATTCAAAGTAAAATGTATGCATGACTCAATGGTGCACTGTGTAACTTATCTGGAGCAGGGTCCGTCAGATGCTTGTTTCCATGGAGATGTGCCTATGTCTCACAGTATAGCCATAAACTTGAGAATCTAGATGGAGACTTGCAAGCCAAATTACAGGTTAGATTTGTGGAGAAGTGACCCCACTCACAAGAAGAATTAATGTTTTATTAAAGATATTTTTAAGCAATAACACCTGTAGTTGAACGAATGCAATGAATACAGTATAAACCAAAGCATTAATATCTCCATGAAGACATGCAGGATGTGTATCTTCTTCAGAAAAGTCACATAATTCATCTTTAATAAAAGGTGCGCTTGTTTTACAGGTATACCCCAACTTATCGTGCACCTGAGTAAGAAATCCTTCTTTTTTTAACTGACATTTCACATTATATAGAATATTAATAATTACTGTAGTTGATAATTGTTTTCATGTTTTACATTTTTTTCCTTTCGTCAGCCACACTGATCCTCCATTGTTTAGTTGGGCTGTGAGTATCCTAATTGACAAGACCCCAGATCACTACGACGTGAATCAGGTGAAGACAGAGGACCCTCCTGCACAAGTGGTTGACCATCTGAACAGATGCCAGGTGTACACAGGCAGCAGAGTGGTGGCAGCAACTGTTCTCAAATTCCCTGATACCGTGAAACAATGTCCTGATGAGCTAGTGCCATGGACCTTTGTACAGGAAAACTTACCAGGTGTTGATACCTGGAAGAAAATGGGGGAGCAGTGTAAGGGTAAAACATGGGAGAAATTAAAACAAATTGGGAGAAATGGCTTAGTGGATCATGCTGAATATCGCATTCTGCACAACTTTGACTCACTGCTCAATCACCAAAATGAAGGAAATCGACAGAATGATTTAATGGTGTTTTACTCTGTAAAAGCATTATGTGATGGGAGATGTTTAAACCCTGACAATACTTTGTTCAACCTTCTTGATGATATAACAGAAATCACAAAGTGGGGAAAGTATGCTGTTGTATTCTCAGATATTTTTGTTCCTATTTTTTAAAAAAAAACCAAAGGAACAAATGACTCTATACAGGATGACCCTAGGGAAAGGCGCAGCAAGGCTCTTGTGACTCTTGGAAATGTAGTAAATGGCCTACAGAACATTTACAGATGCAGACCAGGTCACTGTACCTCTTGTCAAGGTCCTGATTCAGTAGCAGAAGACTGCATTAATCCTGAGTGGCAATCTGGGAGCAGTCTAGGAGGTTAAAGGTCACTGATAGCAGGGACCACATCAGACATGTTAAGTAGTGGGAGCTTTGATGATGCTAAGTTTTTCCATGTGGGTACATTTCATATGTGAATTTAGAACCTTTTATGGATGTGAGCGCACCTCCCACTCGCTACCATGGTTGTTGTCTTAAATGTTGTTTGTGATTTATAAAACAAATATGGAATTATTGTTTATTGTTATTATTGTTTACTGTAGTCTCATTTTGATCTCTCTGTGGTTACCAGGCATCGAATGTCCTATGAAAATGGAGCAGAAATTTTTGGGGGAGCTATGGGGGTGTATTGGCCATTCTAGGCGAAGCAAGTGACCCTCATGGGTTTCATTACCTGTGTTAAAGCAGAACTAAGTAATATTTTTACCTCATAAAGCATATGTATAAGTCCCTGTGATGGTTAACCTTGTATTTTTAGAGTGTATGAAGTGTCCGTTGTCTCCCCCTGCTGTCTCTGTGTGGAAAACCAGCCTTGCAATATAACCTGAAGAGAGTTCTCATGTGAAGTCATGGCTCTTTTGGCAATGTTATATGTTCATGTACATGATTATACCTTATTTAAATTTTTCCATTCTCCATGGAGATGTTATTGCTTTGTCTGTTTCACAGTATGGCACTGAGTGGAACATTCCAGGTAGAGCAATAGCATTTACATAGAAAAAAAAGCAGGTGACGGACCTCCAACCAAAAAGTTACATAGTGTACCTTTAGCATCAATATTTTATTTTACTTTCAGTTAGCATTAGCTTCTAACAACATCTAAACATCACCCATTATTATTCAGTAAAAGTCCATCAAATCATGGCTCACGTCCTGTTCCAGAGTAAGAGGTGACTTTGCCTCCCTTCGTCTCCTCCTGTCCTCATTTGGCTCTCAGCACAGGTAGACCGTTTCAGTCCAAGCCATGCGTACCTTATAACCTTGTCTTTAATAGGCACTTTAAACACTTTATTTACACAAAACGACAACAGTCATTTTCTCCCTATTACCACTCCACAACATTCTGACAGCAAAATCGCCACCTTCTAGCTCATCTATCATTAAAAACAAGATTGACACCCCCCAATAGCTAGCCATAGGAACCTCGCTACACATTTTAGCTTCCTGACACAAATGTTTTATACCAAGCATCTGTGGCCTATTAAGATCCAGGCAATGCGTCTGTTCTAGCTCTTGTTTTGGATGAACGCCGGGGAAATGGACTCATCACGTCGACATGTTGATAATGGGTGCCCTTGAGCGGGTGCCGCATGATGTAGTGTAAAGTGTCTCAAACGCCTTTCACGATGGAGTGCACTAAAGGAATTGTAAAGCAGCAGAAGAGTAAGAGGGAGTTTGTGTAGCTAATATCCAATCTGTAAAGTATAAACATTGTTAATCCGCACAGGTTTTCCATTTCATTGTGAAAAGACAAGTTAATGCACACTAACTTTTATCACTTATCACTGTTATCACAACCAACTGAGGACCTGGTGTGACGCATAAAATATATATATATATATATATATATATATATAAAAAAAAAAAAAACGCATTTCTCACCTTCCACGGTGGTTGGTCTCTCTCACCCTCATCAGCTCGGGTCCTCTACCAGAGGCCTGGGAGCTTGAGAGTTCTGCGCAGTATCTTTGCTGTTCCCAGTACTGCACTTTTCTGGACTGAGATGTCTGTTGTCCTTCCTGGGATCTGCTGCAACCACTCCTCTAGTTTGGGGTCACGGCCCCGAGTGCTCCGATCACCACAGGCACCACCGATGCTTTCACCTTCCAGGCTCTCTCCAGCTCTTCTTTGAGCCCCTGGTATTTCTCTAGTTTCTCGTGTTCCTTTTTCCTGACATTGCCATCGCTCGGTATTGCAATGTCCACCACCACGGCTTGATTTTCCCGCTTATCCAGAACCACGATGTCTGGTTGGTTCGCCATCACCATTCTGTCAGTCTGTATTTGGAAGTCCCACAGGATCTTGGCCCGCTCATTCTCCACAACCTTTGGAGGTGTTTCCCATCTTGATCCTGGGGTCTCCAGCCCGTACTCTGCACAGATGTTTCTGTACACTATGCCCGCTACTTGGTTATGACGCTCCATGTACGCTTTCCCTGCCAGCATCTTACACCCTGCAGTTATGTGCTGGACTGTCTCAGGCACTTCTTTGCACAGCCTACACCTTGGGTCTTGTCTGGTGTGGTAGATCTGGGCCTCTATTGCTCGGGTGCTCAAGGCCTGCTCCTGTGCAGCCAGGATGAGTGCTTCTGTGCTGTCCTTCAGACCAGCCCTCTCCAGCCATTGGTAGGATTTCTTGATATCAGCCACTTCAGTTATGTTCCGGTGGTACGCCCCGTGTAGGGGTTTGTCCTGCCATGATGGTCCCTCCAGCACCTCTTCCTCTGCGCCCCACTGTCTGAGACATTCTCTGAGCACGTCATCAGTCTGGGCCTTGTCACTGATGTACTTGTGGAGCTTGGATTTTTCATCCTGGACAGTGGTTCCCACACTCACTAGTCCTCGGCCTCCTTCCTTCCGGCTCGTGTACAGTCTCAGGGTGCTGGACTTGGGATGGAACCCTCCATGCATGGTCAGGAGCTTTCGTGTCTTAACATCTGTGGTCTGTATCTCCTCCTTTGGCCAACTTATGATTCCTGCTGGGTATCTGATCACTGGCAGGGCGTAGCTGTTTATTGCCTGTGCCTTGTTCTTGCCATTGAGCTGGCTTCTTAGGACCTGCCGTACTCTTTGCAGGTATTTGGCTGTCGCCGCTTTCCTTGTTGCCTCGTCAAGGTTGCCATTTGCCTGTGGGATACCAAGGTACTTGTAGCTGTCCTCAATGTCTGTTATTGTTCCCTCTGGGAGTGAGACCCCCTATATATATATATATATATATATATATATATATATAAACACACACACACATATATAGATAGATAGATAGATAGATAGATAGATAGATAGATATGTGTAACTAGTCCACTGAAAAACAACATGTAATATGCTCAAGACTTATTTTATTTGGAAATATATTGATATAGTGATGATAAATGCTTAATATTCAAAACATGTTTGTGTGCATGCGGGATGTTCATGCGATGTCCCAAAGACCTGCGCAGCAGAGCACAGCCCCGCGACCGCTTCCTGTATTGGCTTGCAGTTTGGTTTGATCTGGATCTGTACAAAAGCTGCTCATATGAGGCTTTTTACAACAATGTCCTAAAGTGTGGACTGCCAGGACAGTCGGGTGCGGGTGCAATCAGAGCAGCCATCAGCGGATCTGCTGTGGGATGGGGAGTACATGAGATAGACACAAGTCTGCTGCATAATGGGAGACAAACGAAATGAGGAATGCAGAGAAAACTAAAAAGGTTAATGTGGCTACGTGTGCATGGGCTTACAGGGGTGCATGTGTGTGAGAGGGGCGCACGTGTGAGTGGAGTGCCAATTTTGTCACAGCTGATCCAAAATTCTCCTAGTGCCTCTACTGGTGCGTACTTGCATCGTGGGGCTCCGGAGCTTTATTGTACCCATATATAACTCTTCCCCACAGCCCACTGTGCTGCCTGAAATGAGGCAAAGACATTACAGACATTACCCATTAAAAGCAGTGTTTTTAAATGCCACAGCGGTCACAGATCGGTTCAGATGCCATCACCATATATGTACTTGTACCGTCCTACTCCAGCCTCCAGCAGCAAAGTACAGCACGACCTGGACATGCGCCCTCTTTAAGGCTAGTGCTAGCGCTAAGATTGGGGGCAAGATTGGGCAATTAGTGTTTTCAATGTTGATTAAAGAAAGGGCATGGAAAATGGATTTTATTGGAGATTTTTATCAGGTTATAACATTGTCCCCTCATCAAAAATATACTTCCATGGGGAAGTAATGTTGAAAACATACCTGGAGTTGAATTTAGTGTCATTCACACATGATTAACACACAAATCCTGCATGTTTAGGCTGTGTTCTTCTCTCAAACCAGAAACATTCTATTCCACCTTGTGATGTCACATGGTAATACAGGAAGTGCTTCACTGTGTTTTTAAACTCCATATGCCTTCCCTAGAGTCACTTAATAATAATTCAGCCCCGGAATCTCCTGTCTCCACTGAACAAAAGATAAAGGGTAGCTGTTAACTTAAAAACTACCACTTTGTGACATCACAAGGTGGAACAGAGCATTTTGAGCCAATAAAGATTACTCAGACATGTGTGTGTGAAACAAAACACACCTTCACATATGTTTTTGTTCATCCTGACCGGGTTCCAATAGATCCATGGTTCCAGTGTTACAGCTGCAAACCTCTGCTTTACATAAAATGAATAAAGCAAAATAGATCAATGAACAAAGGATTGATATAATAGAGTTTTATCTGTCCTACACTGCTTCCTGCTGTATCAGTTTTATGTTATTTTGGCAAAGGCTCCTCCCTTCCTCTAGAAGTTGACACATACGTTCATTTCTCTCCTTCACATTTCACCAACAGCTCAAGATCTCTCTGTGAAAAGAACCAAATTACAACAGGACCAGATCCTTCAGATAACTTTAAGGTAGGTTTTCACAAAAACATCAGCTGACTTCATTTTTGACCAAAGGATGTAGTAGCATATCTATTTTTTCTGTGGGCCTGTGGGAATCTTTACTATGAAAGACAAACCTTGCAGAGCATTGTATTTTTTTGTATTTTATTTATGTATTTATTTATTTATTTTCAGTATTTGCTTTTGCACTTTTGCAGTTTAGGGACATCATTTGAAAATGTATCTTTATTTACCATTATGTTTCTAGTTTTACCATATGTAAGTTGTAAAAGGTAAAATGCTTGTACACAATGCACTGGCACTACAAAAAAATACACATTAAGTGTTAAATAGAGATTGCTTTCCTGTTTTTATACATATATTGTGGAGTTTACTTTATAAGGTCTAATTTTGTTCTGGTTTGATCTTGTCTGTATTTCAGTTTAGTGTTTTGAAAAAATGTCTACCCTTATGATGCACAAATGTTGAACCTCGTTATTTGTTTTTGTATTGGCTCCATAAAACTGCTTATCATATGGCTTTAAGTCCTTTCAACTGAGAACAATCATGTCTGGAGGTCTTTAGCCAGATCAATTCTACCATAGGATTCAGACTTGTCTTTAGTTTAAACTATTGGGATTTGCACTGTGTTAGTTGGCCTTTAAAGACATCCTGCTTTAGCTCTGTTTAAATCCTGTTTAAGTAGGAATACAATATTTGAGTATTTGAGTCACAACCGGTTTAAAGAGGGATCGTGTGAGAACACAGGTGACGTAAGGGTTTGCATAGATCGTGTGGGAGGTTGCTAAATTGCTCAAGCACACATGGATGACATAGAAAACCACTTCAGGCATGTGTTTGATAAGGGAACAATGTTATAACATGATAGAAAGTTAGTTATATTTACACTTTTTTTTTTACAATACCCACTCTTTAACCCTCCTCACTTAGATACTGTGATTTAAAAATTTAAACTGAAGTATATTTATTTTTTTAATAGGAAAACTATAAAAATGTGTAATGAGAAGAAGCAGTCTCCTCCAGTCGATCGGTGAGTTTGGTAAAATGATAATATGTATGTTATAGTTCTAGCAGTAGATGTCATAGTATAGTAAAACTGATGATTTTAGTAAGAAGAAACATAACTATTTGACGATTAATTATGATTATTGATGTGGATTGCTAGATTAATTGCAATCAAATCAAATTGTAATTTCAATGGTTGCAATAAAGAAAAGGCCAAGGCTGTAATATTTTTGCCATAATACCAATATTTCCTCCATAAACAACAAAATATCTTATCTTGTTGCTATTATTCTTATTCTGTACAAAAAATGCTACTACCCAGTACATGTCCTTAAATGTGATTCTTGTATTAGTTTGTTAGTATGAAATGTCTAATAGTTCACCATCAAATCAAACATTCTGAATGATAAAGTCAAGTTAATGTGATGGACAGATAAAAATGACCTTTAAACATACATGACAAGTTTTCATGTGTTTATAATTGTGGCCTTTGGTGGTATATATTTGTTATATTTTACATCAGTTAAGTGGCAGTTTATGGGAAAAAATAGAAGAAAAGTTCAAAAATGTCATCAAACATACACACAAGGAAGACGTTTTTATTCCAGATTAAACTTTAATTTGACCAAAATAGATGTTGCTATTTATTTTTATTAGTTTAGTCATAACTATTGTATTATTAAATCTTTTAGTTCTTGTTAACATAATAGTTGCTAGGTAACTGTTTCTAGGTAACTAATTCTAAATGAAAAATCTAGGAAAAAACAGACAAGATTCTAAGCAAAATCTGAAATATAATGTTCTTAACTATGTTTTAGTGAAATAAGTCATCTAACCTGTCATATACACCTAAAGGTTAAGGTTTGTTTGCTTTTTTGGGCGTGGAGATTGAATTTAAATAACTTCAAGGTGCTCTATGTAACTTTTTGCCATATAGTGGCCGTAATGGCATATATCATGCATTTATTCAAGTACATATGTAGTTTTTGTTTGAAAAATGGCTTATAAATGTGCAGTCTTTCTGTGAGTGGGGTCACCTCTCTACAGATCTGACACAAACCTTGGCCTGGTGGCATCATTTACTTTTCTCAGTGGAAATAGATGCCGGTGGCAGATGGGACAATCCATCAGAAAAGTTATATGGGGCACCTTCAATTTTCACAGTTAATGTTTTTTAATTTGTTAATATTAAATTGATTAAGATCATAATTTCCATTTCTCACTCTAACTATAATTGTCTCCAGTGGAAATGTGGTTGGCCTCATCATTTTAATTCTGGGAATGGGGATCCTACTGCCCTGGAACTTCTTCATCACTGCCACTCAGGTTTGGAGCTATATTCTCATTTGAAGTGGGACTCAACTCTGTATTCTCTTAGGATAAGGGCTGCAACTAATAGTCAGCTAGTCCGCAGTTCATTTTTTCTATTGTACACATTTTACATAACAAAAGAAAATTTATATTCTGTCAGCTGAACAAAGGTTGGACAAAAATTAAAAATATGACTAAGTTCATACTTGAAATGAATTTTTAGAACCTGGACTGAAGGATTACACTGATAACTTTTTAAATACATTAAAAACCAGCATACTGCATGATGACTTAAGGCTTTTTCCACCCTACCCACTTTTAATGCTACTAAACCACACTTTCTTTGTGGTGGCACTTTCAGTTAAGTGGGAATCATATTCACTTAAATGGAGAATTTGAGAAGAGACATTGGTGGGGACCACAACAGCACAGTAGAGCACCACAAAAACTGATACTGGAGTCGCAACAAAGAGTAATAATATAAACTATGATAGAATAAAAATAAGGGCATACCAACATTAGTCTGTAAGTAGTTACATCAAATTACATCAAAGAGGCTCTATTCACGCTTATGTCACAAACTAGGAAGACCCTTTGAAACATGCAATGACAACCGATGGGCTCTGTTGGTAGTAGTAAGTCAGACAAAATCTAGAAAAAATGAGAAAATGGCCCAGTTTTCTTCCTCTCCATGTCATTGTAGCGTTCCTTTATGTTCGGCTAATCAACAGTTCCAACCATACCTCAGTTTTCATCATTTCCTCACTAACACACAACTCTGAGTGCACTGGGTACATGCGATTAGAAGAGATGAGGGCACCAAATTTAAGATTATTCCAAAAAGCATGTATGCAGTCTTCATTTTACCACTGATGACCTTTACTTCAATGGGTTTTTTCCCAGTTGGTCGCCGAGCCCAGTGTCGGTAACTATACCGGAAGATGTCATCGCATGTTTCCAAATGTCTTCCTGGTTTGTGACGTAAGAGTGAATAGAGCCTATTACAGGCCCAACCAGGATATCCACTGAACCAATATTATAGAACCCAATCCACATCTATATCTGATACCAGTAGCCTTATATTCCGATGTATCTTCTCATGGTTTCGTGTTTTTTCAGTATTTTAACACTCGTCTGTCAGAAAACTGCAGCTCAAACTCCACATCTCTCAGTGTTAGTAAATATAATTATGACAGCTGGGTGAGTCTGCTCTCTAAACTGCCTCTGCTGCTCTTCTCACTGCTCAACTCCTGCTTCTACCAACCGTAAGTACACCTTAATGGGATGCTAGGGAACCTTTATGGTTTTAGTCTTATCTCCATTGTTAAATAACTTTGACAAGCCTCGCTAGTTTTAGCGAGAGCTCGGTTCCATGAATCTCCGCTGAGATAGTGGGGTAACAGATGCTTCTGGACATGCTCCGAGGCAGTTTAACTCTCAGGCTTAAAAAACTGATGTTACAAAGAATACGTATCTGATGAGTGTCAAACAAACAGTTCCGCACACTTCCCACCTGATTATCTGTGTTGTCTGAAAACAAGGATGAGAATGTCAGCAAAAAATTATTTACCTTTCGTTCTTGGTCAGTTTTGGCAAATTTTCAATAATTAAAAATATTTTCAAATTCAAGGAAAATGCTTTGTGGTTAAGTGCTCTGCAAGTTATGCGGGAGTCCCAGGTTTGATTCTTGTTTCTGACAGTATTTATGCTCAAGTGAAGTATTTGTTATATTTTCACCAACTTACATTTGTCACACATTACACAAATGTGAATGAATGTCATGTGATTTAATCTACATCATACATATCAGCTTGACCACAATGACACTTTATATTTTATGTGACATCTCCATCAAGCGATAAGGTGAACCTTTACTTTTAAAACACAAAATGTGGCAATTAACAGGCACACCCCATGACCCAAAGCTTCTGTATGCTTAGTCTTTACCTGGAAAGCAGTCCTCCTCAATTTATTAACACCACACCAGCTTAAAGACCAGAATTTAATAATTTGACAGACACAAATAGTTGGTGCAAGTACTTTTACACAGTAAAAAGAAATTACAACTGACAAGACTGTTCTACAAATATGAAATTTTGTTATGGCATCAACTGCGCTGAGTATAGAATGTGGGTCCCCCACACAACATGTTGTAGCGATTCCTCTCCACTGACTTATCTTGACAACAGTGACGAAAATAGAAAGACTCAATATTCAGCATTGTTATAGAACTTTACTTACACATTTAAGCAGTTAATCTTCTGCCACACCATGTCTCTCACCTTGGTTATTGCAAGTGTATTTTCCTTCTCTGTAATTGTGGTTTTCCTTGTATGGTTCTAAAAGTAATTTTTGTTCTGAGGCACTGAAATAATCTGCCCGAATCTTCGACAAGATCACGTTTTCAACAGTCCCTTGTTCTGGGCTTCTTATGTACCCTGTGCACGTGCCTAATGCAAGATTGAATAAGCCTGGTTGAAGTTAACTCTCATGAGGCAGAGCTAAACTGTGCTAGTTGAACGGCTTCAGACGCTACTTCAAACTAGGCTTAATTACTTAAGTGCTGCTATGTTTAGCGACATTGATGGAATAACCTTCAGGTCTATCAGTAATAGTTGTCATCAGGTTAGTAAAAATACATCAGAAATACATGCATGAATGTTTAATTTTGTATTCTTGATTAATGCCACTAGAGGCCAGTGCTTTTTATATATTTCAGGGAGGATATAGAGTGCTGTGCTTCTTTAAAATGGGCAACTACAGCATTTCTCCATATCTAAAGTTGCTCCTGTGTTCAGATATTAAGTCTTCAGTGCTCTGATATTTTTCCCATGTAACCAAGTCCACAGGGTATTTTAATAGGTAAATCATTTTTGTGTTGGAACAAGTAATTGTCTTCTTGATTTCGATTGTGTTCCCTTATAATAATGAGGATGAAAGCATGCAGTGTGCGACAGCACTACCGTGTGGTCTTTAGTCTGGTCTCAACCCTACTCCTGTTTGGACTCACCGCGGCTCTGGTCCAGGTGGACATGGACCTAGATTCCTTCTTCAGCGTCACAATGGCAACCATCTGGTTCATCAACAGTGAGTCTTTTATAGTACATGTAATGTAATGTGAAAGTAAAAATAATGAAGTAAATGTCCTCGTTGTTTTGGAAGATACTGTTGAAAAATGGATATCATATTTGTTGTTTTGAAAATATACAAAACTAGAATACTGTGAACAGCAATTAAAAATATAAAAAATAAATATCAACTGTAATCTTTCAAACAAGAGCATAAAGCAGACCTGGGCCTTATCTGACCCCTAGAAAGCTTTTGATAATAATTTTAATAGTATTGAAATAGATAATAGTATCTTATATTTCACATAAATCTGCTTATCTGCTGCTTCAGTAATCACACTCGTCTGACTCTGTGCCACATTCTTGGTTTAGAATATGGTCTTATTGCATGAAGTTATATTTCTGCATGTTAGTGGCTCATTTTAGTTTTTTAATGCTAGTTTTGACAACCTTATTATTAATATTTTCGCATATTCTCTCTCTAGTGTTCGGAGCAGATATCCAGGGCAGTCTCTTTGCTTTGGTCGGTCTGTTTCCTCATCATTATAACACATTATTCATGAGCGGACAGTCTCTCAGTGGGATCTTCGCAAACGTGGCCATGCTCCTCTCCATTCTCAGTCAGTACCACACCACACACATCCCCTCACAGAGGCCAGTTTTTAAATGTGCTTAAAGTAGTTAAATGGCATTATATATAATTACAAAGTCATAAAATCTAAAAATAGAACTTATTTTCAATTCCAACATAGAAATTTAAATTATTAAATTGTATATATTGATTTGAACATAGTGAGTTTTATACCATACTGTGGAAGATTACTGACAAAGGAACAGTAATTCCATGGAAATAAACAGGAAGAGGCTTTCCTCCAGGGTTAGTCATTTTTGGAGAGATATAAGACGCATGTTTTTATGTTTTTCAGTGAAATAAAGACATGCATTTATTTTAGTCTATTATTTGCAAAATGTTACAGACTGGGTCTTTAAGATGAATATATTATGTGTTCTGTTTTTAGGTAACTCAGACAGCAGGTCGGGCATTCTGGGATACTTCATTACTCCATGTGTGGTCACTTTTATCACTCTGCTGTGTTTCCTGCTACTGCCTCACCTGGTTAGTGCACAAACTACACATGTATACACCCTGCTCTGTTACCTGCTAACCTTACTTCAAAATAATATTACTCGTAGAAGTATAAGCTAGTGGTGCAAGAAATTTCTCAAGTAAGAGTAACTGAAAGAGTAGCTATTGGGACATAACATCTAAAAGTTAATGTAAATGGAAGGGCAAAATATTAAATATTGCACAAAGTCTGGTATTTTCAAAGAACTGACACAAAAATGACAAAAACAACATAATATCTGAAGGAGCAGTACAAGAAACATAAAGCTTGTGTCACTACAGAATTACTCACAGTGGAAAGAGGAACCAAATCATTTACTGAAGTAAGTGTACTGTTACTAAAAGTACATATTACGCTAGTATGAATAAAAGTATGGTAGCCATTAAGTACATGTAACTGAGCACTACCCCCCTGTGGTTACCTGCTGGTGTCTAACCTGGTCAGTGCACAAACTTTGCATATGGCAGCTTACAATGATTTTGAATTTGGTTAGATTTTAGGATTTTATTTGTTTTTGTTTTTTTTATGTTACATATATAACAAAATTGGGTTTTACACAGCCACCACAATTCAGTGCAATTTTAGATGTAGTAAAAATAATATGAAATCTCTTCTCTGAATCCCTGATGTAACAAGCTAACTGCTGTTGGCAGGAAACTCTTGAGCATTAGTAGCAGTAGTAGGTCTATAGCTAGCTTGCTATTTCCACTGGAAGGTCACATTTGCTGTCACATTTGGTGTTAAAAGTATAAATTTGAGTTTTACACCACTCAAGTAGCAATTTGCCAAAAAGTACAACATTACAGGAAGTATAGAGAGTTCTAAAACATAATAATTCTAGAGAGAAACACAAAAAAAATTTCTGAGACTTTTTTTCTGATGAGATTATTTCAACAAAATAAAGATGTTTTCTTATAGTTCCAGTCAGGAAGTAAAATTTAAACCTAAATATGAGAAAACTGGGGACAAAGTGTGTGTGTTTGTTTAATCTTAAAATCAGTAGACTAGCACTTTTATACACTGTGCTGCACGCTAGCTGCTGCCTCACCTGCACAGTGCGCAAACTAAACATTTCTACAACAATGAGCACACTGTCTCATGTTTACTTTACAGGCCGCACCTACACAGAAAGGTTCCCAAATGTTACACAAGCCTCCAATTTTTTTATGTTCACGCAGACTGAGACATTACGCCAAAATGACACAAGAAACGTGTCTAAACAATGAATAGATTATTCAAAGTAAGTAATGTTCCACAGTATAGCATATATTAAATTGCAAGTGATTTTAATAATGAAACCATTAAAAAATACACTGAAAAACATGCATTCTTACTGTGAGCAGGGTGGCCTTTCCACGGGTGTGACCTGTAACGTGGACTGGTGGCATCACCTGTGTGTTGTTGTGGAGATAAGTTTAATGTCACAGGTGGCTCCACCAGAAACTCTGTGTTAGTTAATGTTAGTGGAGCTTGCTGTGCTAAATTGAGCATGATTATGTTCATGGTTTTACATATATTTTTAATGTATATGAAAATAAACAGTTCGACTCTTTGCATTAAGCAAAAATTATACCCATATTTAAATTAACTTTTAGTAATGTTTTATTTTTATTTATTTTTTCCAGAATTTTGCTCATTTTTACATGAATCAAAGTTCAAATTATGAGCCAGAGACATCAAAAGAACTACTCAAAGATACAGGTTGGATTTTACATTCACTTAATATTTTTGTTTTGCACATGAATTAGAACTGCAGCATTTTTTTAGAATAATGGCGAATAAGTGATTGATTTATTATTAAAATTGTATTAACATTAAATATTTTCTATTATCTGGATTTCACACATTTTAACACACATATCAAAAAAGTTTAGTAACAAAAATTATTATTAAATCAAAAAGTCAAAAAAGAAACTTTAAATTGCTATTTTTACCTTTGTTTCGTCAAAAAAAACTGCAGAAATAAGAATTTGACTTGATACTTGATCAAAAGTATTGAAAATACTAATCAATAAAATTATTAGTGCAACTAGATACTCGTTAGGGAAAGTACGGTATCAATAATATAAATAATGAATAGAAATGAACCTTTCTTGAACAGCTTTAGAATGATCTTAAGACCACATAGACTAGTTTACGCCCATGGACCACTATGGAACCAGTGGAACCAACACAGATTGCACAGATATAAGGCTGAACATGGCTGAAATTATATTGATATGCGTAGCCCTCTGAACTGAGTTCTACACACCAATCTGGGAGGGCTCTCGCTGTAAGCAATGAGAACCAGTGATCGGAGAGTTCAAACAAATACGTTGACTGGAGCAAAGACCAAATTTCTCACTATGGTGAAAGCCTGTTGAGAAAAAGGCACAGGCATCTAATCTGTTTATAAATGCACAAAGCGTTTCCCTCTGCATATTTTTGAAAAACAATGTATTTCCACTAAAATAGTCTGAAATACCTCTATCGGCATCATTTGGTTTGTTCAGTATTAGTCAGACCTCAGTGCAGCTCTGTGATTGGTCAGTCTCAACCAGTAGCAAACACTTCAGCTGGAGCCTAACAAGACGGATTCTCAAGCCCACAAGAATTGCAGAAAAGAATTTATCTTGCTGACAAAGCCATAGAAAGTAGCAACGTTTAATGTTGAGATTCTATTGTCCAAATAAAGAGTGTTTTTTTATTACCTTTGTGGTATCACAATCGGTAACGGTCAACTACTCAAATAATCGTCAGTTGTAGCGCTAACATGAATTTTGTTTCTCTAGAAATGAAAATAGTTTCACATTGCTTGAGGACCAAAGAGCTGCTGGGGAGAGAGGAAGAAGATTGTCTGAGTGCATTTAAAGTCTTTAAAAAGGTACATTAATTTATGAATAAATTACAATATAAACATTACTCTGTTGTTTTGATGTGCAGTATAATATGAACTGCCCATGGTTTAAAGTTGAGTTGTAGGACAGGTCAGTAGTAATATCTGAGTAATATCTATCAGCGGTTTTTCAATTAAATACCAAACCTGATACCTTGATGATCTGATGAGTTTGGTATTAAAATGCATTGAAACTCCTCCACTTTACTAAGAATTTTACCTCTGTGTCATTATCTCTGGACTAGTCCAACTTAAATATATGTGTGCAGGTTAAAATATTAAAAATGTATTTCCAAAATGGCCTGAAACATTTTGTTTGCTTGTTTGTATGTTTGTTTTTTTACACAAAAAACAGCTATTTTGGTGACATTTTAGGTATCAATATTTTTGCATGAGAATCTATATGTTTCAATACCTCTGTCAGTATTGATATTTGGTAATACATACATCCAAAGGTCAAAATGCTATGGTAGAATAAGCATTTTGACTGTCAGAAAGTAGAATTTGATCTTGTTTATGGTTAATAGCTCTGTAGTTACTGGACCTATCCACATAAAACAAAATCCGGCACAAAGTCTTCTTCAAACATCTTCTCTGTCTTAAATTTTCTTCTGGATAAGGCTCCGGATAAATTATTATTGAACAAAACCTCTTGTTGTGATTCCTCTGTTTCAGATCTGGCCCATGACTCTGTATGTCACCTGTATTTTCTCTGTCACCCTCTGCATTTTTCCAGCTGTCACCGTGCGCGTTCAGACGGTTTATGTTGAAAATCAAGCCTGGGGTGAGAATCGGCATTTCAGAATACATTACATTCCCTGTTTAACTGTCAGATTTCAGGTTTGTTGTCCTGACTGTTTCATATAATATCTCTGTAATTACTGGGCCTATCCACATAAAAAAGGAACTGGCACAAAGCTCAGTATTTGCCCTGTCAGCATAAACAAATCATGGGTAAATTATTATGACTTCAGGAAGTGGTGTCATTATTCAATCCCAAAAATGTGATTGTTGTCAGAACTTTAAGCCATAATATTAATATAGCAAGTTTGTGGAGTCAATCCCAAACAAATAAAAGATGAGATCCATCATTTGTGGATTTCTCTTTTGGAAATTTTAATAAAGCCATTTGAAATTATGACATATTCAACTCAAGAATTTTTTAGCATGTGATAAATGTGTGTGTATCCTCCAGGGTCCCTGTTGCTGTTAACCACTGTTGACTGTTTTACCACCACTTTCTTGTTTTCGATGTCAGGCCTAAATATTTAAGTAAGTTTTTATGTATATAGATCTTTTCACAGACATGTCACTAAGATGCTTTGCAGATCATTATTCATTCACTCGGTGGTGCTATTGTAGCCACACATGCTCTGGGGCAGACTGACGGAAGTGTGACTGCCAATCTACGCGGGCTCCCAAGTACCAACCAGGCCCAGCCTTACTTAGCTTCTGAGAATCAGGCTTTGACAAGCTGGTATGGCCACGACAGGTGTAAACTTTCATATTTATCTAAAACAAGAAAGTCAAATAGCCTAAATGGTAGCAGAAAACCAGTTAACAGCTAAACAAAAGGGACAATGCAGGCCGCACACACACTTATCACTGATACAGACTTTGGGATCACACACTGTTGAACTGGGCTTTCTCTTCTTAAATAGCATGTTTCTGAGTCGTGCTTTAAGGAGAATATGTTTTTCCATCATATTGATCAATCACAATTTTGATTCAGTTTTATTTCATCCAGTCATAAACTAATAAAAACTACTTTTAGTTATAATTTCATGAACATAAAACAAGGGAGACTTTTACATTTGAAATCAGTTATAAATATGAGGTAGACATTCAATCAAATTTACAGCTTTAACTCTTTTAGCTCTCACTGATACACATCTTTCACAAGTTTCTCATTTGGCTTGCCCAGTTCAATGCTGATATCCAGGACTTAAAAAAATCTCTCTGATCTCAATCAGGCTGCAACTACAGCCAATCATTCATGATGGCATGTGATAATGCCCCACTGTGTTGTTAAACTCCATATGCCTTCAATAGAATAAATGGGATAATTCCAGCACTGGAATTGCCTCTTCACTGAACTCAGGGTAAAAAAGTAGCTGTTAACTTGAAAAATCACTACATGACAAGGTGATGGTCACAGCTCCAGGTATATTTCTGAGGAGACAACAACATTCTAACTTGCCTTAAAGTGCTATTGTGCTTTTGTCTGCTATATAGCTAGAAACTATGACACTTGTGAATCATTATGTCATCATTTTCACATTTTAAAGTGTAATATCCATCTAAAACAATAAAAGAAACAAGTATGTTAGAAAACTCTCCAGTGAGCTGACTCTCTGTAAAAGATATTATAACAAAAAGTCAGCACCTCCGATAGATATCGGCAGATCACACTACGCAATGCTGTTGAATCATGTGCTTATCACTGGTTAAGAAAATAAAATTGAAGATCAAAGTAATTACAGAGCATTGGCCGTTTACTTGTGGAGGTGAAAACGGGGATTGATCAGCAATATGGCTTTCATACAAAGCATGGCTTGTCCATGTGGAAAATGAAAAAAAATAAAAATGTGTTCTCTATTTGCAGGTTAAGGTAATGGCAACCCAGGTTCAATTGTGACCTTTTTAAACTAGTAAGAGCACAGGCTACATACATTTCCTTAAAAAAAAACAAACTCTCCATTAAAACAACCCAACTGACTGCTAGAAATGAGTTTTAATCTATAATAAGTAACTTTCCATGTTTGTGTTGTTTTTCATGCAGCCAATATGTTCACCTGCATCTGTTGTTTCATGGTCTTTAATGTCATGGATATGGCCGGACGCAGCACCCTCTCCCTCCTCCAGTGGGTGAGTGGAAACACGCACATGTCTGCAAAGGGAATGTTCTGTCATACTGGATTTAGTGCACACACAATAGTGTTTGCCTATGAACAGAAACTAGTCATTGTAGTTATGTAGGGCTAAAGTTCATTTAGTCCATCAGTTGTTTTTGTTAGTTATTATGTTATGTGGATTTATAAGAACCACAGCAGAAAGTAGAAAGTACTGTTGTCTATGGGGCTGTAGTCAACTATAAAGAAATTTGTGGTTGACTAAAGACATGTTCTGCCAAATGATTATTCGACTAAAGGGGATGTGGGAAAAGCTCTAAAAACTAACCACGTATCTGACCCAAAACTCTGCTGTATCTGATACAAACTTCACTCACAATCAACCCTTACATTTTAACCATATACAATATATGCATTTTAATTAATATGGTTAATTAATGTTACTGAAACATATATGGTTCAGTTCATTTCAGTTCAAATCAAGTACCGTATTTTTCGGACTATAAGTTTTTTGGGGAAATGTATTTTATAAAATCAGAGACCAAGAACAGACGTTTCATCTTGAAAGGCGAGTTATAGAAATACCAGTAGAACAGAGAAGAACAGGCTGAATGTGTGTCTGGTTTGTTCAGGTAACATATGAACAGTTATTCAGAAAACTAGAGCATAAACAACATAACAGAATAAGCTTACCGAACTCTCCATCTCACCCCAAATCACTAAATTCACTGAATTCTTCATTCTCTGTGTCATTTCTGAGTAACTCCGCCAACTCTAGCTAAATCCAGCATTTAGTCCGCGATTAGCTTTTGTTTTCTTCATTGCAGTTCGAGTTTCCTCAACTTTTCTCCAGTCAAAAACAAGTTTCTCGTTCACTCCAAACTTTCTTTCGGCTACTCGATTGGTCCTCGCTACCACCGCTCTTCACGCGTTTCTTGTGCTCCATTCAGTACATGCCGTAAATAATAATATATTTGTGCACATTGGTTTAAGTTTTACAGAAACGAAACTTAAAGCCGCATGGCTCATTTGCATATAATGAAAAAACAGCTCTTGCACTGATGCAGTGAGCTTCAGTCGGACTAAAAGACAAGATTCAGGGGTTTATTCACTGGCTGAAAAAAAAAAATTGCCATCTGGATTTAACTAAGAAAATAGGTACGAGGTGCTGCAGAATAGCATGATAGACTAGCGGATGTTGGTACACAAGCCTAGAGCGCCCTCTTGTGGCTGTCAGTGTGAAAATCACCAACATGTGAAATTATATCTTGCTGGTCGAAACTCGTTGGCGTTCTTCAATGCAATAAGGGACTTTTAATATATTCTGTCGGTGTGCCTTGGGTTTGTACCTTGCCCATGTTTACATTTAAGTTTAGATGTGAACTGAAATATTTCATATATAAGTCGCACTTGAGTATAAGTTGCAGCACCACCCAAACCATGAAAAAAATGCAACTTATAGTCCAAAAAATACGGTAATTATTACTTGGCTTGGTGATATAGTACCTGCTGTGGTGAATATTTTCCATATGTTTGCATCAGTAAAAGGACAAAAATACAGGAGTTCTTTAAAAAAAAAAAAAAAAAACTTACTCTGCCTCTTCACATATAAAACCAAAAAATACCAAATTTTCAGCTAACTCGTAGCTAACTCAGCTATCCTTATAATATAAAATAAAGTTATTACTTGACTAACAGCCCTAGTTGTCTGGATTTTTGACTGGACAGTCTAATCTCTCTTTTCACTTGTAAAGACTGTGAAGACTGATTACCAGTACTTATAATATTTTTTTTTTTTAAAGATTCTAATTTTGTCAGTTTATGTCAGACTTTTTTTGTACTAACTAGTACTAATGGTCAGTAATCAGCTTGGTTCATTTAAATAGAGGTTTGCAGCCAGTCCTCAGTAAAAGCAAATGGTTTGGAGGAAGAAAAGGGTTTTCTATGTTAAATGTTAGTAAAAATGATTGTTTGTGTCTAGTAAATTATTATTAAATTATTATTATAGTAGTTTTATTGGTTTATTATGTGGTTTGGAGCAGATGGAAGACTTTAGAGGAAGACATTTTTCTGACCTGTAACTCAGTCTAGGGATGTCATCAGTTTGTATCCACAGAGATTGATAAGGTTTATGCCACACTGTGGAACATTCCAGACAAAGCGCAATAACCACCAAAAAAGTTACACAGTGTACTTTTCAAAATCTCCATTTGTTTAACATTAGATTAACTGAAAATTAGTCAGCAGGTTACTTCATAGGAATTTCAGAACATATGTTATGACCCAAAGAACAGGTGCATTCAGGAGATGCAGCTACTCAGTAATAAATCCAATGTGCAAATCCTCTTATCATGAACTTGCAGCCAAAATCACTATAACATATGATCCAACTAGGCTACATTTTTTAGAAAATTATTCACTGATCCATTGCGCTTAGTCCAAGTAAAGGTAAAAAGTAGTGTCCAATCCTAAGAATAAAGTGGTCCTGTAAGCACCCTGAGGCTCACAGCACAAAACACGTGGTGTAAGTGTGCTACATTTGTTTTAAACTATCATTTTAAAGTGAAAACATTTAATTGAAGCATGCGGCTGTGAAAATCAGATGGGAAAAAAAAGTATCCTTTTAGTGCATGTGCATGAGGTGTACGCAGGAAACATAGGTTATTAATACAACACTGATTATTATCATTAAATTATCACAATATTCTTCCTCATAATCATTAAAAAATATTCATATGAGCTTTTAGCGATGTAATAATGCTGTTACTTCTCCCAAAAATAAAATACCTGGAGTTGTGTTTTGTATCATTCACACATGTTTGAGTTATCCTGGATTACTCTGTCTGCATCTCCAAAGCTCAAAATGCTCTGTATCATCTTGTGATGTCATTTAATGGTAGTTTTAACATTAACAGCTATTTTTAACCTACTTGAACTGCTTTAATTCAATACTTTAGAACAGCTTTAAATTGGTGCTTTGAATTTTGAATATTTGTCTTATGTTATGTTTTTTGTCTTAGGTATTATGTTTTATCTTTTGTACAATAGAAATTGCCAATTGGTGCACCAAGGAGTGATGTTGTTTCAATGAGGCTAAAACAATAGCTGTAACTTCAACATTATCATTAAATTCATGGCTCATATTATCAAAATTGTCCTAAGGTGTGTTGAGTTTAAAAACACAATGGAGCATTTTCTGTATTACCACTTAATGACATCACAAGAAGGGAGAGAGTGTTTTCTGTTTGAGAAAAGAACACAGCTTAAATATGCAGTTTGTTTTTGTGTGTTAAACATGGCAAAGGAGAAATTCAATTTGTCAACTGGACAAACGTTTATTTAGGTCAAACAGTTCATCACAGTTCTTCAGTTCTGTGTTAAACTTTTGAATAAAACAAAGCACATCTCCACGTATGTTTTTGATGAAGAAACAACATTATAACATAGATTTTTAAAATTTAGGCCCCTTAAACTCCAAAAATGTTCAGATTGAGATTCTGATTTTGTCCTGGTTTCAGCCCAGTAAAGACAGCCGCTTACTCCCTGCTCTGGTCGTGTCTCGTGTTGCTTTTGTGCCCCTGCTGATGATGTGTAACATTCCAAACTCCAGACTGTGGGTTCTATTCAGTCATGATGCTGCCTTCCTCCTCCTGATGGCGCTGTTCTCCTTCAGCCATGGATACCTGGCAACATTGTGTATGGCCTATGCTCCAAAGTAAGTCAAGTATTAAAGAAGAGGTATTACGCAAAATCTATTTTTGGAGCTTTCTTCCATGTTATCGTGTAGTTCCCTCATCATCCTGAAGCAAATTTATATGTCCATGCATGTCTGAGTAATCTAGCAATCTTACAAACCCTCCTTAAGGATAACTGTATGATCCTTTTCAAAGCTCAACCCACAAGCCCACGTCACCCATACCTCTACATGTCAGTTTTTCATAAACGTACAAAAGAATGATACAAAACAGTACACTGCAACATCACAAACCTGATGCGATGTGCAGTGGGTTCATCAGTGGGATGCACCCTGAACCATTGTACAATACATTGTTTTTGGCAAATATAGCAACAATAAAAGGTAACATAGTGATCTAAATATTTTAGCATACCCCATACTAGAAGAGTAATACTCCCTCTTTAAGGACTCATGCCATAAGATCCTCATTTATTTTATTTGCTACCAAAATTGATTACACAAGCCTGCAACAATATGTAATTTAGAAAGAAGAGAGCAGATGAAGCAGAGGAGAGGGTCAGATGGAGCAGAGGAGAGGGTCAGATGGAGCAGAGGAGAGGGTCAGATGGAGCAGAGGAGAGGGTCAGATGGAGCAGAGGGGAGGGTCAGGTGGAGCAGAGGGGAGGGTCAGATGGAGCAGAGGGAAGGGTCAGATGGAGCAGAGGAGAGGGTCAGATGGAGCAGAGGAGAGGGTCAGATGGAGCAGAGGGGAGGGTCAGGTGGAGCAGAGGGAAGGGTCAGATGGAGCAGAGGGGAGGGTCAGATGGAGCAGAGGGAAGGGTCAGATGGAGCAGAGGAGCGGTCGGAGTTTTAACCACATGTGTTGTTATTTCTGCAGGCTTGTTCACATTAAAGATGCAATGACAGCTGGTTCACTCATGTTTACCTTCCTCGCGTTGGGATTGGCTGTTGGAGCTGCCCTCTCATTTCCACTGTGTGCACTGGTATGAAAAACACCAAGAGGAATCAAATGAAACTCAAATGCCAAATATGATTCAGAAAAGATACAGACATGAGAAGATAAAATATTGCAATTGGTGAAAGAATAAAAATACCTTTATAGTTTTGTCCACCATAGAGAAATGTGTCTTTGGTTCACCATCTCATGAACATGTCAAAGTCAAGTTTGTCTTTTATTGACTACAATATAATAATAGGCAGTTGCAGTCCTATTTTTGAACCAACCCATTAAATTGAACCAACCCATTAAATTGTTTTATTATGTTTATTTATTTATTTTTTTCTGGAAGGGCATGTGGCTTAAATTCATCAATACATATAATGTTTTATAGCCTACTTGAACACGAGTGTCAATCAGTGCTGGCACAATAACAAGTTATAGCCACTAGATGGCAGTATTGACATTTGCTAAACCTAAACCCACCGCGAGCCTCTATAATTTATTTCTCAGTTCTTCCCTAATAAAAAAAAAAAAATGAAAAGAGAAAATACAAATTAGGATTAATTTACAATTATTTAAAAATGACAATTACAGATTACAAAAATAACATTTTGCCATTACATTAAGCGAACACTTCATTCTTCTTTATATTGGCATATATATGGGACATCTAGGATTATACATTCCGACTTCAGATTAAATTTTGCTAGGAAGTTCAAATAAATGCCCCATGTGTTTATTTAGGAATAGGCTAAATAAAAGGCACAACATTTTAAAATTTGACTAGTTTGGATCAGCTGTAACAAATTTCAACTATAACTACAAAGGAATTTAATAATAACATTGCATTTTTCCATTAATAAAAACACAAGATCTGCAAAAATAAAATAATAATAAACACAAAAACATGCATTATGCCCATAGTAGTCGCAGCCTTAGGAAGCATAAAAAAGATCACAATTAAAATGAATGAGTTTTCTTTTTAAGTTACAAGCCCAACAGAGCTATCCAGTAGAGCCTCGTGAAACTTGCCATCCACTCTGACTTTCTTTAATGTTGTTCAGTCTTCCTCATTCAAGTCGAGGAGCTAAAAAATAAGAACTTCTGTAAACAATCCCCATTTAAAAAGCTGCTATTTGTGGAACATTAATCAGTGTCGAATAAAGCAGAAAGTTGTTAAAAATGTGTTTTCAGAAGTAGATTGCAATGGAAAACCTATGTGAATTAAGATTTCTGTATATTCCCCCAATTTTCCAGGTAAGGTAGGCTACATAGCAAAAGAAAATTTAATTCTGTCAAAAGAATAAAAGAAATAAAAGTTTAAGAGTGTTTAAAAGGCTTCTTCAGTTCTGGTCAGAGACTGTCTGGTTCAGGTCAACACGACAACAACATGAATTAGAACCACAAACTCACTTCATTACCATAGAAACACCGTGCAAAATACATCATGGGTTCCTTTTACTTTTTTGATTAGGATGATTTCCATGATACTGTAATGTAATGAGATATGCTATCATGGTTTTTTTTTGTTTTTTTTATAGACTTACAGTTTCTCTTGCGATTTTGTACCTAATAGGACTAACTGATCTACTCCTATGGACAAACAATAATAGGCTATGAAGTTATTATTCACATTTCAATGTTGTAAAAATAACACTGCATTTTTTTCTGAACAAATTTTATTTGGAGCTACTTTTCATAATGGTGACAACATATATCCACCACCATCCACCAAGGGTCAGAGTGCTATCATGACTGTCAGCAGCTTCCACCCTTTATATTAAGAGGTCAGTCACACAGCTCTAGCTCAGTATGCACATACATGATTGATTATAACCTCTAAATAAATGTTTTATTGCAACATTTGTTACACTTGTTACATCAGTTGTGACAAAACACAGGCCAAGCAGCAGGGCCCCAAATTATTGCTCCAAAGACCCCAGCTGTACAACTTTACTGACCTGTTGCTTTCTCACAAATCCATTGCAGTAAATGTCCACAGGGGGCATCATTCCAACTGGCAAACACTGGGTTTTTGCAATACATTTCTACACAGTTTTCCTGATTGTTGGGTCCACCAGCATCGGGTTGTCCAGCTTGCCAAAATCTGCAACAAAGGACGATGTGTGTGTAGAGAGAGATGTTAGATTGTTTTGTAAACATTCAATTGACGGTTCTACAGCCACAGGAAAAAACAAAAACAAAGAAAGTTTTATCTTACACTCTGGTTAGAGGAGTATTATCCACCCATTTTAAAGTCCCCCTGCTGGTATCACCATGCAAACCGATCCAGAACAGCAGATATGGATTGCCATCCATTCCACAGAGATCCCTCTGTTGAACAAGGACACAAGTAAACCCCAGTGGCTTCTCACATACTGGAGGTATTAGACACAGTACCTGTTCCTGCTCATCATTGATCACCACCAGATCAGCGCCATGGTCCTGACAGAACATCCTGCTGCCTTCCCAGGACCGCTTCTCACTGGACAGAAAATAACACCTGCCTCTAATCTCCCTCCAGCTGGTTGGACATACAGACCTACCTGCAAGAGACATCACAGCGTTTTTGGTGCACTAATGCAAATAAAACAAAAGTTTGCTTCTTTATGTGCTCTTACCATTGAGGTTGTTCCGCAGTTGGTCTCTTATCACAAATTCAGTCTTGGAAATGAGTAATTGGTTTTGATTGAGTCTGTTTATTTGGTTATGGAGTTCATTAATTTGCTTAATAAATTCTTGCTTTTGTTTGTTGAGTTCTTGGTTTTCGTTGGTGAGATTATTAATGTGGTCATTAAGTCTATTAATCTGGTCAATGAGTTCATTCTTTTGATTATTAAGGTCATTAATTTTGTTACTGAGTTCATTAATTTGCCTATTAAACTCTTGGTTTTGTTTATTGGGCTCTTGGATTTGGTTATTGAGTTGATTAATCTGTGCCATTAGCTCAGTGATTTGATCTTCCAGCCGGCTTTTGTCTCTGGCCAAAGTGTTGACTCTCTTTTGTAGATTGTTGCATTGTTGTGTTGTTTTGTCTGTGACTGTCTCACACGGGGGTGAACTCTGAGTCTCCATTACAGTGGTACTGCTTTCACAATTGGCTGAAGTCATGATAGAAAAAAATAGAACAAAATGTAAAATTATAATTGTTTCTGCAAAGTGAAACTATAGACTCACCAGTCAGTCGCAAAGTGACATTGAGAGTGGCTTGGATGAGACACAGAAGCCCGAAGCTCAAAAGAAGAATCTGTACCCATCTCCTTTCTGTAATTTAGAGCAACTATTTCAAAAATCATTTATTTATCACTGACTGGAAAAAGAAAAAAATGTACATGCACTCATCACTAAAGCAGTGTTTTCTCATTGCTTTTCTAAAGCTCTACAGTTTGAAGCCAAAATTGTGTGATCATATACTACAATGTATTCCTTTGATTTTAGAAAAGTTACTCTGTTCTGAATACCACTATTTCATTTCAGATTTAATTCAAGAATAACTGCATTGGATTGCCGTTACAGTTAGTAAATGTATTTTCGGTATATGTATTCAGTTACCTCCCAACACTGCCAGTTAAAATATGAATTACTAAAACCCAAACGTGGAATTAGTCATCAGATGGTTGGCACCAAATATTTCCTTACCATATTGTTGTGATTGGCGGATGGGCTTCGGTCTGGGTAGTTGATTAACATAAGAAGACTCAATCTCCATTATCTGCATTGTTACTTTCTGCATCTATTTAGGCTTTAGTCTGGACTAGTTCTCACTTTTGTTTCTCATGAGAATGTGCCACATGCACATTACAACATGTGTGTGTGCATGTGTGTGCGTGTGTGTGCGTGTGTAGGTGTGCATGTGTGCATGTGTGTGTGTGTGTGTGCGTGTGTAGGTGTGTGTGTGTGCATGTGTGTGTGTGTGTAGGTGTGTGTGCGTGTGTAGGTGTGTGTGTGTGTGCATGTGTGTGCGTGTGTAGGTGTGTGTGTGTGCATGTGTGTGTGTGTGTGTGTGTGTGTGTGTGTGTGTGTAGGTGTGTGTGTAGGTGTGTGTGCGTAGGTGTGTGTGTGTAGGTGTGTGTGTAGGTGTGTGTCCGTGTGCATGTGTGCATGTGTGTGTGTGCGTGTGTAGGTGTGTGTGCATGTGTGTGTGTGTGTGTGTGTGGGTGTGTTGGTGTGTGTGTTGGTGTGTGTGTCCGTGTGCATGTGTGCATGTGTGTGTGTGCGTGTGTAGGTGTGTGTGCGTGTGTAGGTGTGTGTGCAGGTGTGCATGTGTGTGTGTGTGTGCGTGTGTAGGTGTGTGTGCGTGTGTAGGTGTGTGTGTGTGTGTGTGCATGTGTAGGTGTGTGTGTAGGTGTGTGTCCGTTTGCGTGTGTGCATGTGTGTGTGCGTGTGTGTGTGTGTGTGTGCGTGTGTGTGTGCGTGTGTGTGTGCGTGTGTGTCACATTACCACATGGATATGTACATTGGTCATAAATGAACAGAGAGTGGTTTTTAAGGTAAGTATAAGTATTTTTGTCATATTTGGACAAAGGATAAAGTTCATTATGCTTTCTTTAGACATGTATATCTAAAGTTCACATCAAATGTTACTTTTATAGCCCTTTTTATTTACGGCCATTGTAGTAATTATCTCTGACATTTCTTCTGACCCAGAGTTTGGCGGTTTGGACCTTGGCTCGGATCAAGGTACATTGTGTCCTGGGGCAAGACACCACCCACCTTGCCCAGACGAATCTGGTGTGTGATTAATTCATTAATGGTAGTCAGGAACCGAAATAATATTTTTCATTAAAGTTCATCTGGAAACATGAAAAGTATACTGTCTTGACCAAATCACACACCAAAACAGGTAAAACAATCATCATAATACATCATGTCTTTACTAGAAAGTAATAAAAACTTACATTACATTACATACTTGGGGTATTTTGGTATGACACAAGCATTGTGTTATCTATGAAGCAATTTGTGAATTCTCTAGAGAAAAAGGAAGTTTTTCTCAGTTACTGCGGTGAGTGAAGTGTGTAAAGAAAAAGGGAACTGCAGGCGGACAATACATTTCCACTGCTTTCTGCAGATGTGTCATTGTAAATTCATTTTGTACATTGAGGCATGTTTTTTATTTTTAACTTATTTTATTTTTAACTTACTTTTAACTAAGTTTTTATTAAAGTCCTCAGTAATAGCAATAACTGTAACAGTAACATTAGACCCTATTTACTGACATGAGTAAGGTTAAGGTACACTTTATTGTCCCTGTGGGAACATTTGTCTTCAATTTGCATTTGATCCATCCTTCAATGCAGCTGGGGCATCTCCATAGGAGCTGCTAGGCTTGGTCAGGACTACCTTAGCTGCAGGATTGTACCTATGATGCATGTTTTGGGCTGATGGAGGAAACCAGAGTGCCTATCCAGATATGGGGAGGACATGCAAACCCCACACAGAAAGGCCTGGGGCTTGGGAATTAAGCCCAGAACCTTCTTGCTATGATGTGTGAGCGCTAGTTAAAAATCTTTCACTTGAAAGTACTTTAAATGAAATACAAAGAAGAACAAACCAACGTAGATCCTGTTGTTGAGTTGTGTAATGTTACAAATCCATGTACGTATAGATCAAAACAATGCATGTTGCAATGCTGTATGGAAAAACAATGACCACAAATTGCATTAGAAACCTAAAAGAAGAAGCTGATTTGGCACAACATATGACCACAGTATTCTTCACACTTCCCACTTCACACTTCCAATACAAAACATTGTCACTGTGGAGCTGAACATGGCACCCAGAAATACCAAAACGGAATACACCAATGTACCCAAGGCGCCATCTACTCCTCCAATCTCCTCCAATGGTGAGACTAAAACTGGTGGCTCATTTCTAGCATTTAGAGTTCTAAATGGGCTCATTTAGAGTCAACAGGCTAAAATGTCATTGTGTGTGTGCTACATTTCATGATTGTGTAGTTCTGGTGATAGAGGGGGTACAAAACTAGCTGCTGTGAGATTGCATATAAATGTATAAATATGTACTACAAACAACAAAGATGTAACAGCTGTAAAAGGCTATAGCGACTCTAATAAAGGTAAAGAAGCCAAAACGTCTTCAACTTATGGTAAGCAAATTGTAAATAGCAGCCTCACCTCAGGTAGAATGCCCAATTTCTGTAAACAAGCTGTGGTTGAACCACAAAACGCAACCAGTCTCAAAGCTTCCTTTTTTGTCCAAGATTCTTGAAAAGAGTGTTGTGGTTCAACTGCAATTATTTGATTTGTTTCAATCAGGTTACAGAGGACAGTCAACACTTTTAAAGGCTTTTAATTACCTGTTTTTCATTAATTTATAATGAATTTTAGTGTTTTTAGACTTGATTGCTACTTTTGCACAATGGACCATGCAACTCTTTTAAATCGTCTTGAAGTGCTTCACTGTGGAATCCCCCAGGGTTCCATTCTGTCTGCACTTATATTCTCCCCTTGAGCCAAATTTTCCAAAAGTACAGGATGCCCTATCATTTTTATGCAGATGACTGCAAAAATGACATGCCACACAAAATGGCAGCAGCCTCCTGACACCGCTCCTGCAGTACTTGAGTGATGCCAAGGCTTAATTGGCACATAACTTTTTAAATCTTAATGAGGACATGACTGAAATTTTGGTGTTTGGCCCTATGGACCCCCAAACTGACATGGGTCCCTCAAGGAATTAATTTTATTTCAACCACTGTAGACTGTGATTTTAAACTTAAGAAGCAGGTCAATTCTGTTGTTAAAATCCATTTTTATCATCTTTGCCTTTTCTATCTTTTAAAATTTTTGAACAGGCCATGCACACTTTTATCTCTACTAGTTTGCAATGCACTCTAAACAGGAATCAACCAAAAGGAACATTATCGCTTGCAGTTAGTCCAGAACTCATGCGTCTTAAGCAAAAGGCATGGCCACATAAATCCAATTCTTGCTCTGTTGCACTTCTTTCCTGTTTAGAGTTTATTTTAAGATTTTATTGTTTGTTTTTAATGTTTTTAATGGACTGGACACGGCCTAAAATGCTCTGATCCCCAACATCCGAACAGCTCCCACAGTGGAGTGTTTTAAGTCTCATCTTAAGACCCACGTTTATTCTCTGGCTTTTAACACTGCATGAGTTGTGTGGTCCTGGTAAATAAATAAACACTATTTATTTATGTATTTATTTATTTATTCATTGATTTTTTTTTTTAATCTATTAGTTCCTTTTTTTCCAGAACATAATTTTGCTGAAGTTTTAGGGTTGAATGTTTTACAAATACACTATGTGCAGCACTATGATTCAGACACCCTAACCCTAACCCTTTAGGTTAGGAAAATTTAACAAAAATACATTTGTAATAAAACTCTTGTACCATTTTGTATTGACAGATAAGAAGTGGCTTACATGGGTTCTTTTGAGTTTTGGACTACTGTGCATCCTTCAAGCTACCCTGAATGTTACACTGCGCATTTTTCTCTGTATGTTTTACACCTTCTGTCCATTTATTAACAATCAAAAGCAAATTCATTAAAATAATTGTCTTGCTCTCGTAGATTCTGGTACAAATGTTTTGGACCTAGATGGGATTTGTAAGAATTTCACAGTTCAGAAACAACAAGATTTAGGTAAGAATTACACCAATTATTATTATAGTCATTTATAGTTTGTATTTTTATGTCTACTTATGTATATTTATGTGTATTTGCAGATCAGTATTTCCAAAATGGTTGGGTGTACTTCAACACAAGTCTCTACTACATTTCGACTGATAAGAGAAACTGGCAGGACAGCAGAAACTTCTGTCTTCAAAGTGGAGGCGATCTGATTGTGATCAACAGTAAAGATGAGCAGGTATAATGACATAAATGAGGCAAGAATAAATAACGAAATCAATTGAACTCATGGCCTATAACCTGGTAGCATGAGAAAAACATTAAAATTGAATTAGTGCATACATTAGAAAAAAAATCTGACTAAATATTCATGGATTTAAATCAATATTCAAATGTTTAGCACTTTATTTACAGAACTACTCACTCACATATACACCAGTGAACACAGACACTGACTCTTGCCCAAAGACACAACAACAACTGTATGTACTGAAAAGAGTGAGGATACTCACTCCCTCAATAGATGGTGGAAGCTGAAATGGACTAGCCTCTGAACATCCACAATAAAAACAAATGTCTTATAAAGACAACATAATATTTGTTTCATTTGTCTCATAAAAGGAATTCACAAGGAAATTTCATCGCTTTGTGTGGATCGGACTCAAGAACACTTCACAGGGGCAGTGGATGTGGGTGGACGAGACACCGCTGGTCACAAGGTTTTCACATGAATATTTATCAGGAATGTTAATCTCTAGCTGAGAAAATATAATGAATTAAAAACTTTAACATTTCAGCTACTGGGCTCCTGGTCAACCTACTGGGGAAAATAAAGACTGTGTCCAAGGGAGGCTCTTTGAAATAAAAAATACATGGAGCAACTTCAACTGTGAAAATAAAACCGAGTGGATTTGTGAGAAGAAAATGGCTCTTTAAAGCAACAATTTGTAACTAACACTGATTAAACTGTAGTAGTGGTGATAGGCTCCTGCCCAGCCCTTAGCATTTGTTTCAAGTCCATAGTTTCAACATGTAGTAGGCTATTCATTAGAAAGAGCTTCATCAAAGAAGGGCAAAGGTTTGGTAAAGTTGTTAAAAGATTAAACAGACTACACCAAAAACACAGAATAAAGTTGTTGTTTTGTTTTTTTAAACAAGAATATATTCTCATTTGTTTGGTTTCTTGCTTTACCCGACAAAGCTGCTTGCTTGTACCAGTATACTGTAGTTTTTTTCTGGTCTATAATGTAAAGAAGTGAAAATGAATGAATGGGTATATTTTAATACGCTGTCCTGTATAAAGTGTACACTAAAAACTAAAAGCTTCTCGCTTGCAAATGTGTAATTGTGGTTTATAGATTGTTCAAGAAAAGAGGTTCCCTTTTAAGATTAAAGAGGAAACTAGTAGAATGAATGATGGGTGGCTATGAAAACGCAGTATGTCCACAAGAATAAAAGATCAATAAGAACCAGCTCTAGAATAGCCATTGAAACCAACACTGAGGATAATGCTGCAGACACAGGTCAGAGCAGAGTCAAATCAACTAAATAATATTTTACTTTTGCTATACTTTTGATGTACAAAACTTCTTCAACAGTAGCAAGAGCAGTTCGACTGTTCATAGTTTCAGACTCCTGTTTGAATTTTCTACAGGCTTCTCTCAGTGCTTCTCTCAGTTTAGTAGTGTAACAGATTCAGTGGCAGCTGGTGGTATAATTTTTTGGGGGATAAATATGTATTATAAATATATGTATAGGCTATATAAAATTATAACAAATGCCAGAAACAGATAGTCATTTTAGTCACTATGTGCTGAACTTTATCAGGATTTACATATTGATTTCTTACCTGGTGTCAATTTGACAGTCCTTAACACGAGTTACCAAAATCTGTCTGAAGAAAGAAGTGAGCTACAGAAAATGTATTCATTATAATGACTGACTGAAACTTACAGAACTACCGTATTTTCTGGACTATAGAGCGCACCTGCATATAAGCCGCATCCACTCTATTTTTAAATACTTTTTTTGAAAAAAGATATACAAGCCGCAACCGGGCTATAAGCCACTGATATCCATGTTGAAAAATGAGATATTTACTGCATATACTGCAAGAACGATTTTGTACTGTAAATGTACATTTATGTACCTGAACAGATTCTTTCTGAACAGTGCTTTTTAACACGGCAGCAACTGTGCTGATTAAAACGAGGTCAAAAACAGAAAAGAACCAGTAACTTCATTTCTCCTGTGCAGTGAAACCACAAGTCACTTTAATCATTTTCACTGAAACCACTGACGCCAAGCTTACATGCAGCAGCACGGTAGATGTCAGGACAGAATTTTCAGTCCCGCTCCCGCATTCTTCAGTTCCGCTCCCGCATTCTTCAGTTCCGCTCCCGCGTAGTGCTGCACGCGCCCGCAATAAGCTTTTAGAATGTGTCCTGCGCCGCGCTATTTTGTGTTGGGTCCCGCTGGTCCCACAGGTGCAGGGCTCTACAGCACAGTTTCCTTCCTGGAGCAAGATCGATGCCTTCATCTTAAAACTTGCATCATACAAACTCCTTCGTGTGCTTTTCATGATGAAGGGGTGAGGATTTGAAAATAATTACCAGTTAGTAATTTACCGTGCGTGTTATATCTGCTAAATAAAAAGTATCGTATTCTTTGCATTAATTTTCCATCTATCTTGTTTTTGAAATTCCGGTTAGAGCGCCCCTAGCGGTGGAAGAAAAATCCACAGAATAGCCGCACTTTTGTAAAAGCCGCATCGTTCAAAGCCTGGGAAAAAAGTAGGGACTTATAGTACGGAAAATACGGTACTACGGAACATAAAATGTAGCATGGAGTAAGGCCATAAAATTTAATTGATAGAGCACACTAAGACAAGCCTAAACTATAAATGTAGTATACTAATAACCCTCTGACCGGCAGGAAGATGGCTATATAATTTATTTTACTAATCAGGATAGATTTGCTGAGATTAAATGCAACAGGTCATTATGAATAGGGAACGCTCCGCAGGTGTTTACAGGGCGAGCTGCTGCTGCGCTGCATCGTAATAACACGGTTATATGGGCTGAAGACTATGGCTGTAGACCTGATCGCCCTCATGTCTTATTTTAATAGATCTATGCCTCACGCACGCCGATGCTTTAGGCGCACAAATGCGCGAATAGATTGGTCAGACTTCTCTCATAAACTTTGAACTGTGCCGATCACCCCAAGTAGCTCAGCTGGGTAATTTGAAACACAATATTATGAAAGCAACAGATTTCTTGTGATTTATGTTATTTACTGTCAGCATTTAATACTTAGAGACTAACATTGCCGAACTGTCTCAAACTTTAATGTTAAATTGTTTTTACAAATGTGCATGATTGGTGGGATGGCGAGGCCTCATCGCCCATTATGGACCAGCCGCCACTGGGAAATGGCGAGGCAGGGTCGTGCGTGCTCAGGCTAAGACCTTTAATTGACGCTTGTAGGTTATCTCGTTAAATGAATGTGCAACTACCATCAGCACAACGTATTACAGTAAAGCAGCCTATCGTTAGCCCAGGTCCAGGAAGACTTAATTTATTATTTTAAATTTCCTTTTTTAAACTTGTTTTTAAAAATCAAATCAGATCTGAGGAAACCAAAGGAAACACGCAAAAACTGTAGTGTTAGAAATGTCCAGTAGAGGGTGGTATAGAAGCATCCAAAGTTACTTCCGGAAATAAAGAACGGTCGCAGCCAATCAGAGGACAGCTCTGTTTCAAACGAGAACCGAGAAGTTCCTGCTTCTTGTAACAGTAAAAAACACCCAAACTGGGCCCGTGAAACCGTTTTGATCTGGATTTGCGTGTCAGGACACCACGCAGGAGCTAATATATTTATTTAAAAAACCCTTTGCCTCTTCTCGAGAGCAGTTTGATGGGAACCCAGGAGGTTGAGAGAGGTAAGAACCGACTCTGTGAAGGAGAAAGCTAACGACACGTAGCATTCAATGGCAGCGCTAGCAGCGTCCCTCTGGCTACGGAAATGTTTACAAACCTTAACGGTATACAAAATCAATATTTGTATGTATGAATATTTGTAAGTTAATATTTGTGACAGATTCGATTATCTTCCATCTTATAAAATATAATTGATTTAACATTTGATATGTAACTCTCACAGACTGCGTCGATGTGGCAAATGAACTCCTCAGCAAATGTCACCTGAACATTAGGCTGAGGAAACTGACAGACTGTGATGCAAGTGTTTTTATCTCTCTGTATGAGAGCATCTTGGGAGAGAAAGTTCCAGGTAAGACTGTTAATGTTTAGTGTTTGAATGACTATGACAGATGTAAAGAAAGTTTAATTAAAGCTTAGCTATGACATTCACCTTAGTCTGATGCCTGGTATGTAAGGAATGCGTCCAATCACATTACTTACAGCTCATGAGACTGTGGCGGCATTAACAAGCCAGCAACAATTTAAGTCCATGATAAACATGAAATATTTGTAAATGGTATAAAACCCCTTCATGTATGATAATTCCTTTTGATAGATTATATCACCGATCCTCGCTGCCAAGAGGATGATATTCATAATGTTCAGTCTGTGATCGATTCTTTGTCCTTGGATTATCTACAAATCAGCCTTTCACACATTACAGGTAAAAGATTGCTTCTTCTTTTCTTTTCTTAAACTTTACTTATGGTAATAACTCTGAAATTGTGTCTGTGTTTGTAGGAGAAAATGTTGTTAGAGGCCATAAAGAATCTATAAAAAATCTCTTGGAAATATTTGATGGTTTGCTGGAGTACCTGAATGAGGACACCAGTGAAGAGTCACAAAACAGTGGTGAGTTTTGTATTACATGGCAAAACTGTGTAATTGTCTTGTACTCTGCTGCACACCCAGTCCTCTGTCACAAAAGCATGTGGTTTTAAGCATAGCTCCAATTCATGTGATATGTTTATTTATTCATTTTTGTCTTGTTGCCTAGCCCAGGATAAACATAATGGGAGCTAAACCAATTCAAATTTTAGTGAAAAGAGTATGTGCAGATTTTTAAAAGCTCAGTCTATTTGCCTATAAGGGAATGGCCTTTTGTCTGAGGGGGAAAAAAAAAACCTCAAATTGCAATTCTTACTTGGTGGCCATAAATGCACTTTCAAACAAACAAGCTTTGAAACGATGACTCAACGGTAGTGTGATTACATCGCCAGTGCCACCCATGTACCTTTATTATATTCTTTCTGTAACAACTAGATTACTGTAGGTCATGAGTTTGCTGATGAGTTTGTCATAATTCAAAAGTTGTGATATTTTTCTTTTGATGTTTCTGCTTTCTTAAAAGAGCCAAACAATAGTCCAAATGAGGACATTCAGAGCGAAGAGAAGGAGCCTGAGCCGGAGGGAGCGTCTGTGTCCTCCAGTGCAGAGTAGGTTTTCATCCACAATTTCCAATGCTACAACAGCACTGAAATATTACAAGCAATGCTATAAATAAGACGCTGATGTGTTTTTTGCTGAATGTTGCCATGCCCTAAGGGCAAAAGTGGAAGCATTTTAAAATACAATTTGTGTTTTTAAATCTGCTAAACCTTCCAGTAAATATGTGGAAAAACAGCCTTTACAGTATATTTTATGGTACATATTATCCTGCTCTAAATTAAATGTATTATAATATTATCTGGAAACATTTGCTGATCATATTTACGTAGGCTTTGCATCCAAATAAAGAGGGTACTAAAGTCTATACAACTAATCTCTTGTTTTATAAAACAATGTTTCTCTTATTTGTGCATCCATGGCAATTAGCCAAATAAAATGCTTTGTATTTATTGATCAGGTCTGGGGCCCAAAGTGTCAACTCACATCATTCCCCAAACCCTGAAGATGTGGCCACAAATGGTGAGATCATTCAACTGAGATTTACACTGGCACACCATAGCTTGTTCATTCATATACACACTATATTACACTTTCTTTTGTTTTGAGATGCATTTATTTTTCTTTTAGATGGTGTTCCTCCACAAACTGAAGCCATCCCTTCAGCCGTGCCCCTCCGACCGCCGAGCCAGAGCCATACCCCCCACCCAGAGTGTACCAGTCTCACCACTGCAACCACTGCACAGGTAGCAAGCAAATGCATGACCTTCATTGTATTGTGGATTCAGCTACAGACAAAGGAGAAGAGGCATGAAAAAAATTAGAGCTGATACTGATACAAACACCAAAAATGGAACAGTTTATGAATAGTACTGAAACAGTCAGAGTAGACTATCAAAGAACAGTTTCTGTTACTGCACACAAAAAGACTGCAAGCAGGTACAAGCCTGTGTATGACCTTAACGTAATCCTCTGTGTACACAAAACATTGTATTGTCATGACACAGAAGACGTCTGCACCAATGAACATGATTAAATTCCCCATTCAATTGTATATATCTTGACATCTAATTTAGTCATTCTGTATGTTTTGTATTTCCCCCTTTTTAAAAAAAAAAAATCACACAGCTTCCACAGCCAGTACCTGATAGGAGATTGGACCCTCCCTCTCCCATCCATTCAGCTGGTTAGTACATGGCAATGTACAATATACAGAGATATTGTAATTATTCTGGTCAATATGTTTTCATATCTGTAATTTTGTTTGCAGCTTTAAGTGAAAGATCTTTATCTTGCCAAAACAGTAACCCAGATTTGGACAAAGAAACACTTGAGGTATGCTCTGTAATACAAAAATCATAATCTCTATTTTATTTGGTCTAATCTATTTCTTTTATTTTTAGCTCACAAACGGGGGCCCCAGGAAAGTTTTATTTCGCACTCAGCCAGACGTTCTCTTGCTTACTTTACAAGATGAGACAGGAGTCACAGACTCTTCACCCTCAGACACAGAAAAGGACATTTTGGACACTGTTTACTACCAACAATTACAAGACAGGCACACTGGTTACAGACGGAGAGCAAAGTAAGACAGTATACAGTGTTTTGCTTTATAGAGTTGATTTATTGTCTTAATTGTTTTTTCCCTTTTTATAAGACGAGAAGAGGAGGATGTAGAGCCTTTGTCCTCTCGTAGGCAAAGAAACAAGAAAACAGAAGAGGAACTGCATGACATTTCTGAGAATCTTTCCCATCGTCTTGAAGAGCTTGATCAGGTTGTGAGACTACAGAGTTTTGTTGCATAGTGTTAGTGTTAAATATAACTAACATGTTTTTTCTTGTAGATGCTTAAGCGTGTCCTCTGTGAACCTGGGGAGTCAAGTGAGGTCAGAATGGAGCGGACCTCGACATCCCGGCAACACTCAGGTTCAGGCTTACAATAATTTTTTGAGCAACATACCCCTAAAGGGTTACTTATATGAAAGTTCTTTTCTCAAAGGAATTCTGTCAGAAATAAAAAGCAACCTCACATATGCCCATGAATCAAATTACCAAAATTAAAAGGTTTGCAATGAGATTGTCAAAAATATTGTCATTCAATTAAACTTCACCATTTGCAATAAACTTAAGTCTCTCACACAGTCATTCTTGCAGCTCCTGTGATGATTTATGGTTTATTGACAAAGTTGCACCATTTCAGCCCTTAGCCTTCATCAGGCAAACCGCTAAGGGTCGAAACGTTGCAAATGTCAATAAAATCCCTGGTGCTGCAAGAAAGGCAGAGTGAGAGACTTCTTCTTTCTTAAGTTTGGCAAGCAGTGCACCCTCTCCTGTCCTAAAGTAGAATGTGTGAAAAAAATGTTGTTGTAAAATACCATTCGTAATAAATAGTTTTTTTGTGCAGAATATTAAAATAACTGTACTCATGAAATATTGTTTATAGATTTACCTGATCCAGAGCCAGAGAGCAGTCAGAGGGCCTGCCCCCCTTCTCCACTGCCCCCACCTCAAAGGGAGTCTGTGGAGGAGTCGTTTTTTGTTGATGATGGACGACAAAGCAATCTCACAATGCCAGATAATTCAAAATGCGGGAGACCAACTCACAAACTGTCCCAACGGAAATTATGCAAGGTATGAAGAAGGCCATAAAGTGTTTTCCTCCACCTGATTGAGCTCTCATTAACAACACAATATTTCTCAGTACCTGCTGGACAAGATGTATCAAGAAGAATTGAAAAGGTATGAAGATAAAGAAAGGGCAGAGCTTGACAGCGCACGCCTCCGAGCTTTGGAAGCTGTGAGTGCTTTTTATTATTGATATAGATTATTTTCGTTAACTTTTTGTTATTTGGGATGTTGTAGCAGACTGGAGTGAAAGGGCCTGTACCTGAGTCAGGAACATCTTTTGTTAGAGCTTTTAGTCCAGCACACAAGTGTCTGGGATAGTGTCATGCAGTTGTTTCCTAATAGTGTTTTGCTTCTATTGAAATAAAATCAGATATAGACTCTTTAAAAGGAATCTGTCTTCAGTGATGCATGTTGTATGATCAGAGAATTGAAATAGGCAGCGGCATCACAAGTATTATGGCAGGACACTGGTAGTCAACAGCTGTAGGATACTCCTTTTAAAACGAGTACAGGGAGAAAAAAACAGGCCATAAAAATAAGCACATACAATCCACAATAGGTTGTTTTTATGCTTAAAATGAACTCTGATCTTGTGCTAGTTTATAAATAAGCTGCTACTTAACTACTCCATTGTGTCTTTGAAGGAGCGGGAGTACAGGGAGACTATCCTGAAGGATGCCTCCAAAGTCCAAAAACCAACTCCAACGAAACTTAAACCTCAGCACAGATCACATCGAAAAACTGCTCCATCCTCAAGCCAAAAGCTGCATGACATGCCCCGGAAACCTCAATCATGTAAGTTAAGAAGAATCATGAACACCTTTGAATTTAATGGATTTTGGAACTTGTACTGTGCTCGTATTTAATTAATTTACCTTTATGTAGTTATTTTGTTGTAATCTGTCTATTCTAGAGCTGTCACGTTTTTTTAAACCAGATACGGAAACTAGATAAACATTCAAACAAATATTGATACTGAAAAGGAATTGTATAAATGCGACAACATTTGATATTTGACATAGGTTTAGATTTGTATTCTATTGAATTGATCTGTATTACAACTATTATTAGACCACATTCAATCTTGAAAGAGGGGGTAAATTGCTATCTACCATGTTATGATGTTGTTCCCTCATCACAAACATGCCTGAATAGATTTTAGATGTCATTCATGCATGTTTGAGTAATTTAATAATCTGGGGCCTATTCATACAGTTGTAAGATTCTGTCCAGTGCTCAGTCCACAAGCCTGTGTCATCTATGCTCCCACATGACAATACTCCATAAATATACAAAAGCATGATACAACACAATACACAACAACTTGACAAACCTGATGCAATGTGCAGTAGTTTCATCTGCACTCTGAAGGAGGAGTGACTTAACACACAGAACAAAGGGAAGGGAGACTCAGAGCATCAACTTCGAAACTGAAGCATGTTAATACGTTGTTTTTGAATATAACATTTTCAAAACAATAAAAGGTAACATGGTGATCTAAACATGTTTTGTGTTGCACTTAACACCCCATAGAAGTGTATTACCCCCTCTTTAAGCAAACATCTTATAATTTATGTTGAAAATTACTTTTGACAACTTAAATCTCATATCTATCTTGGCAATAAAGGGCTACAAACTCTGCTGGATTTAAACAATTTGCATTAAAATAACTTGTAGTATTATATATGGCAACACAGTAATTGGCTAAAGCTGCCTGTCAGTCACTATGAGCACGTTGGAGGTTGAGTGGGTGGGGAAAGTAGACTGCATATACACATTTGTGCATTGAGCTGCATTAAACAGAAACAAGTTGAATCACCGAATCTCCATTTTGAAAGATCTCCATTTCTGTTTTGTCACATTTCTTTCTTGTTGGGTTAATTCAAATTACATTTGTGGTGTTCAGTGAAAGTGAAGGACAATGATTTGCTGCCAGTGCTCGCCGAAGAGTTGCCCCATCTTCACATCTCCTCCCGTGTCCTGGGGCAAATGTGGGAGGAGCAGATGCAGCAGGTGGACAGACTTCACGCCATGTCATCGAGGAATCAACGACGCAACAAACTCTCTGACCAGGTACAGAGACCACAAAGACCCCATCCAAACCTTGTATTTCTACTCTTATTAACTCCTGTTTACATGCATCCTTATTTTCCTCTTCTAGTTGGAAGAAGCGCACAGAAGGCACAACCTTTTGGTGGAGATAAACCGCAAAGAACAGGAGCACAGCAGGAGACTGGTAAATTACTCATTGTAGTACCAAATACAACTTTACATGTAATAAGTAAGAGGAATAAGTAATGTTGAATAAAAGTACAACATTACTTATTCCTCAGAAGAAAAAAAAAAGTCTCATTGAAGTACTTTATCATAGTGTTGTGGAGTCTTAAAGGTCCTGTGTTACACAGAATAGATTCTCGCGAGCTTTAAGCCATGTTATAATGTCACTACCTCCATAAAACATACCTGGAGTTATTTTCTTTCACTCACACATTTGAGTAATCCATTATTGTTAAGATATCTACACCTCCAAAGCTCAACATGCTTTATTCCAACTTGTGATGTCATGAAATGGTAATTTTCAAGTTAACAGCGACATTTTTACCTTTTGTTCAGTATGGATTGGTAATTCCAAGGCTGAAAGGATCTAAATGAATCTAGTGACCTGTATTACCACATGACATCACAAGGTGGAACAGTGTGTGCAGGGTTTGTGTTAAAACATGTGTGAATGAAACAAAACTCAACTCCAAGTATGTTTTTGATCAGGAAACAACATTATAACAGATCAGAAAATAATGCAATAAAGGCCCTTTAAGTTACTTTGTTGGGTCATTTTCAGCCAAAACAATTGTATTATATAACGTGTGGATTTAGTACAAATTTATTCAATCTACTTTACCTTTTTAACACATTTTACAAACAAAAGCAATTTCCAAAGTGCTGCACGTAGCAAAATAAAATGAACTATAATTTATCCTGTGAATGGAAAAAAGTTGCTCATCTGCATTTGCTAACTGGTTAACTAATGGATTTTATTATGTAGAGAGAATTTAAAGAGCGAATCCAGCAGCAGAAGTCAACTCAGAGCAAACTAAGAGAACAGAGGCAGCAGATCGCACGGGCCAAGAAATACCACAGTGAATACCACGTCCAGCACCGTGCACGTCTGATGAGGGCGCGCACCAAAGAGGAGAGGGTACCAGAATATATTTTAATACTTGTGCTTTAATTCATGCTATTTAAATGATTTGTATTGTCTAACCGTTTGTGTGTGTGTGTTCAGATGTTTCGGCAGCTTTTTGAGGAGGGTTTGTCAATACAGAAAGATCGTTTGATAGAGCAGAGAGCGTATGCCCAAGAGCAGCGTCTGGAGAACAAAAGGAGACAAGAAGACTTCATCAAATCTATGGAAAACTACTACAAAGACCAAGTAGGACAAATGTCATTAATGCTTAAGCTGCGTGTGCAGTGTTTGTGCATTGCATAGTTCGAATTTCTTTTTTCTTTTTTTTTAGTTTTCATTACTGGCTGAAAGACTTGCTCAAGAAAGACAAGATATCCAGATTCGGAAAAAAGCACAAGAAAAGGTAAAGTCTTAAAAGTGAATGAATTGGTGCTTCAACATATATATATATATATATTGCAATCAAACTGTAATTGCTTGTTTAGCAGTTCATGCTTTATGAATGCTATGTGAACGCTGCTGTGTTCAATGAATCAATACAACTATATTTTATCATATTGACCTGTTAACAAATAGTAATAGAATAACTCAAACAAAGGTCTCAAAATCTCAAAGTGCAGCTTAATAGAACTCATCAGGGAATTAGATCTTGTATCAGGGCAGTGTCTAAAATGTGAACATTTTGTACAGAATCCTACTATTACAACATAAATTGCTTGATTGTCAAAAAATGTATATATTATATTAATTTTCTTAAATCCTTCAGCTCTGTTACAAATACATTTTAGTCCGTTAATCAAGGTCGTATTAAAGTGCCTTTTGTTGCAGGCTCTACTGAAGATGAAGCGGGAGTTGCGTTGTCGAATGGAGCAAGAAATCCGAGAGCTGCAGAGGATCATCATAGAGAACGATGAGGACGAGCACTTCCAGGATTTGGACGTCCAGAGACTACGAAACCGGATGCACTTGGCGTCTTTCAGCTACAACACTAGTTACTTGTCCTAGTGCCCATCCCAGGACAGTTCAAATTAATGCCATGGACCTCAGAGCAGGCACTGGTCACTCACATAGGTACAACGTAAGGACACCACCTCTCGGCTTCTTTGGGCGCATTTGCACAGAAAATTATGCAGTACTTGGTTACTGTCAGAGTAGATTAAGTCTGGACCTGCTAAAATAAACTAAAGACGTTGTATGTAAACGTCCTTCTTGTTGAGCTGCTATCTCTTCATGTATTTTATGGATTTTAATATTCCCTGCACCCTAAATGTGCAGTTACTGTAGCAAAAAACACAGAAAATGTTCTTCCTTTGCCAAATAGGGACCAGCAATACAAAGTAATATAAATGACAGGATGTTAACAAGTCTTCCTTCAATGCCTACACCATGATTAATCCACTTGAATTATTTATTTTTTAACATTGACATGGTTTGATTTTAAAATGTTTGTAACGTGTGCTTTCTAATCAACGGAGAGAATGATGATTGGATTTTTATTTGTGACTTTTAATCATAGACCTGATAATTTTGGACCAAAATTCAGTGCAATGTAAAAAATATATATTGTTAATGTGCACTACAAGCACACAAAAAGCTGCAAAGAAATAAATGTCTGCACTCTAATGGCTCTTGTGTCTAAAAGCTACTGTAACTAACCACAAGGTGTCAGTATATGGGATTCATAGAGGTCCTAGTTTTATGCACGGGTTCAAGAATGAAGAAAAATTAGGGCTGGTGCCATAGCCGTAAACTATCTAATGAGTCCTCAATGTTGCATGTAACAGGAAGCTGAAACCTACAAATAATTTTTAAGAAGTCACTTTAAAAACAGGAGCTTCAGGGGACATGCTGTAGAGTAGTGAGGAATGTTTTGATCTTTTAAACTGGAGGGCAATTATTTTTTCCATTTGGCCACATGAAGAACAGAAAATATTGTGATGGGCCGAGCCAAAATGCTTAACTCAATTCTGCATAATATTAATGTTAATGTATTTCTTTATAAAAAAGTAGTAAAAGCACCTCTAAAATAAAAGCAATGCAGCTTTAGTCCATCCATAAGGTAAAATTATAAAATATGTTTGTTTTGTAATTCCAAATGATCTTAAATGGGCTGGTCAGTGTCAACCCAAGGGCCATATATGACCTGGGAGCTGGACATTGCCCAGGTCTGTTTTAAGAGAAAGTACTAAATATGTCAGTACCGAAACAAATGCGAATGAACAACTCCAAGTATGTTTTTGACAAGGACATAATCATATACCATAGTTTAACACACAACTGAGCACCAAAAATGCCCCAACTGTAAGAGATTAATGTAGCTCAAAGACTTAATAATGCTTAGAGGGACTTCTTTTAAAGAGAACAGTTTAACAGCCATAAATTTCACACACATTTTATAGTCTAATTTTCACATTTGTGTCACTGAATCTTATGAGAGCTTTTTAGGTGAATCCAATGCTCTGATAGAAAATGAAAATTCAGTTCTGTCAACTGGACACAAGTGGGTGAAGACGAACTGAAGAAGTCATTTGGAGCGGCGAAATGTCTTCCCTCAAACTTTTTGTCCAGTGAATATAAGTGAATTTTTCCATTTGCTTTGGATCATACCTGGACGATGGAGGGATTACAACAGCTTTACTATATATACTTATAGATATGTACTTGCAAAAAATGAAGCAATGTGTCAATTTTGCTTAATAGAAAACAGCAAAACATGTCATTTGTATAAAACATAATGCTGTGTGGTCCAAACAGCATAGTTTTATTGCTTGGCTTTCTGCAGGGGTACAACAAGTTTGTTACTCAGCCTCTTTATTGTCCTATGTATGTACAGGTGTCAGTTACAAGCTCAGAGCAGCCAATGTGAAAAACTATAATCACATAAATGGTCAAAATAAATACAAAACTGGATAGAAAAAAAATATATGATTTTCTTAACACTAAGACTTGGTTTTGTTGTGGTCAGTTTATTCAGACACAAAAGCAATTAAACAAAAATGAGTTTTGCAGCTTGAGATCTAATAAAAAGCTAGTTTCCATCTTATCCATAAAATAGTGTTTCTTTTTTTTTTTTTACATTTCATACTAGGATCACAAAAAAATACTGAAATTAGGTTGAACTTGTTGGTCTGGAAGCAAAGTCCCCACAGAAAATGAGAGCAAAGGCCGAGGCAGGTGGTGCATGTGCTGCGTACGTACATAGTGGTCAATCAGCACATGTATTTGGTCGAGAGATGTGATGTGCAAAAATGTTCATGTGTTTTTGCTAAGTGAAAGGAACATACAATTTATCATATTCAGGACTTTTCTGTGAATTACAAAACACAATATTGTTAAAAGTGTTACACGCATTCCATAATGTCAATGATACAAATAAATATTGGGATACACTTTCGGATTGTTTGACCCAAGATACAGTGGCTCAAGAATTAGCTGAAGAGTTTTTTGGTCACTGTGTGTAGACCATAGACTGTATAATAAAGTGGATTACGTGAGTGTGACGTCGCCCATGCCGTTCGGCTCCAGTCAAATGAAGCTCACATGGCTAGCAGTTACAGGAGCGAATTTGGAGCTCCATATTAGAAATAGGAATTTATTTATGGAGAAAATGGCGAAATAAAAACACCAGGGTCATGTATAGCAGGTTTATACAAAAATTAAGCCCAAAATGACGAGGCTCACTGCAGCAGTTACGGAGAGAGGGGTGAACATTTTTCAATGTAAAGTCAATTGGAGTCAAAGTTGATGTAGCCGGAAGCTCCCCATTGTTCACTTCCCATTTGGAGTATGGCGGCTCGCGGGTTACCTATGTCCATTATATATACAGTCTATGGTGTAGACAGGTTATTAGTAACCTTTTTATATATGAACGGCTTCCATCTTTATTAAAATATTTGAAAGACAAATTCACATCGAGAACCACTGTACTAATGTAATGGTGACACCTGAATAATTTGAATTGGTGTTTCTTTGAACAGCTAACATGTTTTACTGGAATTGTGGGTAATGTAGTTCCCAATAAATCAAGTGGTAGGTCTCTTCACATACTAGCCTCGAACATAAACAATAAAAAAAAAAAAAAAGACTTCACCTGAGAAAGAGGTCTCTGGCAGACACCAAACATGCGCGCATTTAAAACAAATAGATCAAGCCACAATATACAAAATAGCTATGTTTTGTACATATATACTCAATATTACAGGTGGATATATTTCTGTATATTACTGATGTAGATGTATAGCAAATGACAATGATACATACATGATCTTAATGTTAAAAAAGCACTCATCACTCATCTTATAAAGTGCTCTAAAGTGACCATAGAGGGGGAAAAATGTTTAAATGAATGGCATGTGACCTTTATAAGCTTGTTACTTAGACAGCTTAAGGGCCCATTTAAAATATAATCCCACTACATGTGTTTATTGTACATAACTTGCTGAAGGTAATGTGGAAGAAAAGGAAGACCAAACAAGGTTAAAGGAAGTCCTCCTAAAATGTATTTAAATGGCCAAACCATGCATAAGACAAGAAAGGTAAATTAAAGGTGCATTTTTGGTGTTGTGACAAAATTGCTTTCGCCACCTTTACTTTGTGAGGTTGGTCAGCTCTGCAGCAGTGATAAGAGGGTTTGTGCAGAAAATATGATGGAGTCTTATTAAAACAATTACACACTTTAAATGAATCTATGGCCACAGTGAGGCCAATAGGACTTCACTTCTTTTCCACCAGAGTCGCTCAGTATTTTAAAATCACAAACACATACTTTACACTCGAGAACTGCTGCGGGACTAAAACAATATTATACACCCATAACTTGCTGGTTTTCAGATCAAAATTCTACAGTCCAATAATAATTAAAGGCGCACTATATATCTTTTCTGGTGGAGGGTCCGACACCTACTTGTCATGGAATGAAAATTGCAAGGTCTGAAATTTTCCACAGCAATTTTCATGACAACAAACACCAAGCCAAGTTACACATCCGATATGAGAAGAGGCGACGCCGCTCACAGTAATAATGCATTATTTTAATATATTTTTTTAATAATAAAATGTGTAACTCCCAAGACAGATGTGTTTAATGTCATAATTCCCAGCAAAGCAAAACCTCTCCATTGTAACAAGGCAGCGTACCCTCCAACAGAGAAGTGCCATAGTGTACCATTTACTCTGATGGGGGCAATTAAATTAATATTGTTAAAATGCAGACTTTTCAGTTTTTAAGGCATTGTGACTAAAAGAAATCATCAACAGTTGTCAATTTTAAGGGAATACCAAGTAATCAATGTGGATTTCAACTTCTTGTTGTCAGCAACATTTTATGAACCATTCAAAAGATATATTAGAATATCTATAAGAATATTTGAATTGCATGGCAGTGGTGTACTTTTCATTACTCAAGGACAGGAAAAGCCCCCCATCTCATAGTTTGACATCATGTTCTATAATCTGAAAACCATCAAATAGAGTTTGGCATTCTAATCTTAAATTGTGTTCAAAATAAATTCTTAAACCTTGAGGTAGGATGATCAAGTGGTGCGCTCTCTCAACAGAAAAGCTATTTGTTGAGATCTAATGGCTACTTTGGACAGGATTAAAATAGGTCTTTGCTATGCTACTGTAGAACTTCCCAAAAAGCTTAAACAGGGGTTAAGATAGCAATAATGGAAGAGGCATTGTATTTTTTTCCATCGAGGGCCTTTTCAGACAAGTAAAAAAAACTGCTCATTTACACAACTGTGATACAAATTGAATACTACAAACCTTCAGCAGCTTCTTCTGGTTTAATAGATATCAAAGGAACTGCACCATAAGACAACAAAACATTTAGACAGTGAGTCAGTGTCGTAGCAGCTGTTTTGAAAGTTTTGGAGATGGAAGAATATGGAGCGCGGTGAGAGGAGGAGGAAGACTGCGTTGTGTCCAGGGTGACGTGGCTCTGATGGGGTCTGTGTGCACGGCCCAGAGGAGGGAAAAGTCTGACAGTTCTTCATGTGTCCAGTATCACTAGCATCCAAAATCACTCCACGGCGAAGCCACACGTCTCCTCAATCGCCGTCAGCAACTTGTCGTAAAGCTTGTCATAGCTCTCATAAGGTGGAATGTCAATCCGATTAAAGCTGGAGTTACAAAACAAAAATATATGAGAGAAAATGTCTCAGTGTAAAAGGTGTAATACTCACAACTTTATTATTACATTGCATTATTTTAATTTGTGGTCAAGTTATTCTTTTTCATAGCTGCTACTTGAAACCCAAGAGAGGCACTGTGTGAATGGCCATGTATGCTTGAGTACGTACCAGGTATGGGCTTTGGGCAGGTTGTTGGTGTTGGCATCAATCTGGTGAATAGTAAAAAGTCTGGGTCCTGCAGCTCCTATAGAAAAAGTGTATTTAAAATTTTTCATGCCTTTAAAACTGTATAAGCTCCTCTACATGAGACTGCCTGAGTACCTTGTAAAGCCTTAAAGCCTTGCAGTGGCACTCTGGATGAGCCAGTGACGAACTGCAGCAGACGGGCTCTCCTCTCCTCATCAAACGACTCCACGGCTTTCCAAAACCACTTGACAATGCTGCTGTCTGGAGTGCAGTGCTTCAGACGAGTGTTGGACTTCCAGTCTGTGATGTCAATCTTACCCAGACCACACACGATCAGCTGTGAATGAGGAGATGAAATGTTTAATGTACTTAACATACAGAAAGTTTAGGACTAGACTTGTAGATATTGTGTGATAATTACCTCTAGTTCCTTTTCATCAAAAGATTTCAGTAGATGTTGTGGGATGACCTCATTGAAACCTTTTTGCAGAGCCAAAAACTGAGCCTCGATCCCATGCAGGAAACGCCAGTTGACGTACAACCTGTAGAAGACAAATGCAGAGGCAAGTCAAGACTGGACTGAAGTGGACTTTAAAATGTTTTCTAGCAATGCAGACACATGTAGTATCATGTGAATGTGAATATACCTGACATATTCCTTCTTAGTTTCCTCTGAGACAGGGATGCTTTTCCCGTTGGGTTTGAGCTCGTGTTGGATGATTTCTCCATAGGCGTTATGCTCCACACAGAAAGTGTGATCTAGGACTCCTGTTATGTCATTGTCCCTGTGGAGAAAAGATGTGAAATAGTTTTATATTTAAAAGGCCAAAGTATGTTCCTTATTCTATGAGGCAGCAGAGGGAGCCATTTATCATTAGAACTCATTATCATCAGAACTCTGTGTACGCAATTTATTTCTTGATCCAGGAGAGAAAATCAATCAGTATTCAAAGAAAAGTAATTGTAAAGACCACATGTTTGAGTTTCTTACAGGATCCAAACAAGGCTGTTGTGTAGATCCGGGTCCACGGACTCCATGTCCTCGAGGGTGATGGGTTTTCCCAGCAGCTGTTTGTAAAACGGCAGCGTGAATCCTCCATCAATATAGTGGCCGTGGAAAACCGCCATGCCCATGATGCGTCCCACAAAATGGAAATACGACAAGTGCTCCTGCAATTCAAAACACAATAATACTAAATATCAAGAACTTTTCTTCAGAAATTATGCTATAACAGTTTTCCTACTGGGTTGACAGCAGAGTCGGGGTTTATTTGTAGCGTGTAGATGTCGTCTCTGGAGTATTGGAACAAGCCATAGTAGGGGTTCAACATTTCGTGGGACAGCAGGTACAGCCATTCTCTGCACACAGATAAGACTGTTTAAATATGACAAACGCATAAAAATAAACAAAACTGAAAATATATGTACCTGGCAACGCCACCATAGTCCAGTCCCTCCTCTCCTCTGAACTTGATCATTAGTCTTTTCCAGAGATCTTTTGGACGCATCTTCATGACTTGTCGATATGATTCCTACAAATGATCATAAAGAAATAGAACATAAATAGGGGAGGCCTACAGCTGTGGCTCTTCTGCCCATCCCCAACCCTTTTTCTACTTCACTTAATCCCATTCCATCCTCATTAACTCTGGAAGCCACATCTGCTGGTTCTGTTTTATACATACTATGCTGAGGTCACCTTACTAGTCCTGCACTATTGCATGACATTGTACTGCACTCTGCATTTTACTCTATATTTGGCCCTCGCCATGTAACAAAGTGAATGGCGAGGGGTATTGTTCTTCGTTGGTTTCTTTATTATTATTCCTCTTCCGCCAAAATGATCGCATTTTTGACCCCTGAACGTCGACGAAAAAGTCTCACATGGGGGTATAGAATCGACCGGCCCGGCGAAAAATTCGATAAAACGGAGATCGCAACAATGACCAAAGTGCCCCCACTCAACGGCGCCCCCTAGAATTGGACCCCTATGGGAGAGGGGACAAGCAAAGTTTGTCGCAGGGAAACTAAATTCGGGACAGTGACAGAGAACCATGAGACAAGCCAAAAGATGAATTGGAGCACGTCTCTATGACCAACAGGAAGTCGGCCATATTGAATCAAAAATTCACCGCCGTTTTGACTGTGTGTACGCCAAAGTCTTCAAGTGTCTTGGTTTTGGTCCAAACGAGCTCAGATTTGACACGTCACATCTACAGATGTGGGTCCACAAAAATCTTATATTTCTAAGCGCACTTTTTCACGGTTTGTCCGTAGCACGCCGGCGAATAACGCCTTCGTTTCCTGTTTCTTTGATGCCCTCTCACGGCCACAGGCTTTGGCCTACAGAGCTCAAACTCACATCACTATTGTGTGATCTCGGCCTGAATGTGATGAAATATGAAATATAATAAAAGTGAACTCTGTAGCGCCACCTAGTGTATACGTGAAACGTCAACATTATCGGATTTGTACCAAATTTGGGGATTATATTCTATCCATGATTTCAAGCAAAATCTTATATTATGGACATGGTGCAATTTTCATCGTTCGCCAGCAGGGGCGCACAGACTCCCTAAAAAATAGTTTAAAAATGCCTACACACACAGGCTTTGTCTGATCGTGCTGAAATTTGAATCACTAATACCTGATTAGGGCTTGATTATAATAAACTATAAAGCATATGAAAAGTTACTCTATAGCGCCACCTAGACTATACAAGAAACGTCAACATTATCGGTTTTGTACCAAATTTGGGTATTCAATTCTCTGTATCAAAGCAAGCAAATAAATATATTATGGATATGGGGTGTTTCCCACGGTTGGCCAGGAGGGCGCAAAGACTCCCCCAATAAATAGTTCAAAAATTACTACACGCACAGACTTTGTCTGATTGTGCTGAAATTTGAATCACTAAAGCTTGAACATGGACTGAATATAATACACTATAAAGTATATGGAAAGTGAACTCTATAGCGCCCCTACCCAGACATGAAACATCAACATTATCTGATTTGTAGCAAATATGGTTATTAAATTCTATGCGTGTCTACGACCAAAAAAATACATTATGGATATGGGGTATTTTCCATGGTTGGCCACAAAGGGCACAAATACTCCCCCCAAAATATGTTTAAAGGTGCACTATGTAACTTTTCTGTTGGAGGGTCTGTTTTTATGCACAGTCTTAGTCTGACAGTGCTCTTGATTATAAAAGTCATGTGACCTGTGGCCTAGTTTCTATAATTTGGCTCTAGAACGTTCCCATTTTCAAATATTAAAGGTGCCCTATGTAATTTTTCTGGGGACGAGCTGTCGGGAGGAGAGAGTGTTGTGTCAGGGCGGTCACAAGACCTCAGCGGTTGCCTGGCATGGGCGTGCGCACCGGGGCGAGGAGCCATCATTGCAGCGGCTTTAATTATACTATTTTTGTATTGTATTGTTTTTGTATTGTATTTATTGACTGCACCCAGCACTACGTGCCCAAGACAAATTTCTCCCTCAGGGGACAATAAAGTTTATCTTATCTTATCTTAAATAACAATTAAACACAATGTCTTCACATTTCTGAGGTAAAACTATGGGACAAAAAATGCAGAACAACTTTAACATTAATGTCATATGTGTCCGGAGTGTCTCCTTACAGGGGACAAATCATTGCAAGTACATTTTTGCATGATCTGCCAAAGTACTTTGTACTTGGTGTAAAAGTTGGAGGAGATCTGCAGAGCTGCTTTCACACTTCACTTTCCCCTCCGCAGCTGCCACCTCAAAGCCAGATGAAGTCATATTTTTCATTGCTCAACTTGTAGTTATGAAGTTATGTCTGGCCCTGAATACTTGCCACTGCAGCTCCAGCCCCTTCTCCCCCTCAATCTCTGGAGCGGCTGAAATCATCCACAAAGAATGTCTTGGTCGAACAAATGATTGAGAGAGCTTTAGACACAAGAGGAGAGAAAGGCTTTCTGCTCAGTGTTTCTTCTGAAATCATAAAGGGATTCTCAGTACTGGCCTGCCCCAGGCCCTCTTCTGATACACATTGTAAAAGAGAAGGAGACATGCCAGCAAAATTTTACTCTGAGAGCTGTGGTGAGCAGACATCCAAAGTGTCCAAAGTGTTTTTATGTATACACAATTCAAGTGCATTTGTTTTTATTCATACACAAAATAGTGCTGTAAATAACCAACTTTTGTGTTTTATATTTGTTTTAATAACACAACAGAAGCCTGTGTTTTTTACCTCAAAGATCTCCTCACGGCAGACCTCGATGCGACAGTGGCCGGCCTGTGGCTGCTGCTGGGACAGCTCCTGACGCAGGATCTTCAGCTTCTGCACCAGGTCTCTCTTGTATTTAGGCACCGTCAGACATTCGGCCTCTTCAGGCAGCTGGGCAGGGGACAGGGGCTGTGGAGGACCCCCAGGAGCAACCGGCTCTTTAATCTGGTTCTGGTGACTGTACGGGGCAAAAACAAACATGGATATAAGGATAAATGTCATCTGGCATTGTCATTTCCAAGGTATTGCTTTATAAAGGCACGAGAAGGGGGACTGTCCTGATTTTTTACCAATTATATTTGTCTCAAACTAAAATTGATAACAAAATATTTGCCTACACAATGAATCAATTCATACATCACTATGGTAACAAACTATGGGCCAGACTTTGGGAAACACTACACAGGGGGAGAACACATTATGGAGAAGTAAGGCCAGAAATGGCACTAAATAGTGCAATTTTTCCTTTTATTTATACATTTTGACTCAACTAAAGCAAACAATGCTTCTCTTTAGTACCCCTGCCCTTTAGTGTCCAGATGAGCAATAACTCTCCATGAAGATATGACAAATTTAGCACCAACCTCTGTCCTCATTTTTGTCAATACGGGACAGACCATTGATGTTGATCTAAACCTAAAATACGTAACACTGTACTTAGGTGACCTGTTGTTCTTGTGCTACTTTTGGGAGGGTACACTCCGTAAGTGCTTAAAACGGGCATGGTGTGGTCGATGATGGAGCGCTGGTCTGCTTTAGCCCAGTGTGGTATCGGTGGTGGGACGCCTGGGTGGGCCTCGTAAAAACATAATCCAGCTTTCCTTTCGACCGGACAGCAGAGCTCATTCTCCTGAGTAGAGACGCTGAGTTAGCAGAGTCCTCTTTATAACAAGCCACTGTCCTCTACAGGGAGTGGAGCATCCAGGCCACCACAGGGAAAACAAAGGGGAACAGAAAAGTCATTAAAGATATAGATAGTTCATCTAATTTAGCAAATAGTTTACTAAAATTATTCTGTTTTATGGAAACAGTATTAGTCATGTTAAAATGATATTCAAGTTTAATGCTTTTATTAACTATAATCTTCAGCAATATATCATACTTCAAAATGAGTCATCGTGACAGACCTAACAGCAGCGGGCAGCCACCCACCCATCCCAACACTCATTGTACATATAAAAAACTCCTCATATTTGGGCTTTCCAAACTAAACGGGTGCACTGTTTCACCAGTCTATCCCTGTATAATCAAGTCGGCTGCTATTTATTTTATTGGCAGCTGCAGAGGCTCCTCATGTCAAAGAAAGGGTACAGCAGAGCAGTCCTGAAAACCACTTTAGGAAGGAGGAGGGGAGAGGAGCTGTCTTTAAAACAAAATGAGTTGCTATTGGCTGGAAAACTATAATAAGGCACAATTTCAGCACACTTGTTTTCCCTTCTGAGGGCACGATGTAATTAAAAATATGCTTCAACATAGTTCACTGTCTATGGTCTCTACACAGTCGTCTTCAAAAATCACAGCAAAAATAGAAAACACAGAAGGAGCAGACAGACAAATGGAGGAAAAGAGACATAAAAAAATGACATTTGAGAGAAATATTAGTTAAAACTGGACAGCCTGAGTTTTGATTGCTGTTGATATAAGAAATGAAGCCACGTGAAACAGCCAGGTCTGGATCACCTACAGATGAACCTTAATCAAATACCTGGTTTAAGCCTCTGAGCACGTAACGCATGTCTATGGCAGCTTACACAGGTGGGCTGTAATGAGTGCTGAGTAGGTGTAGTGGTGTTAAAGCCACACTCTGAGTCCCAGCCCCCCGTCCCACTCCCAGAGTCAAAGGAGCCTTTATGTGTCCATCTGCTGTGAGGATCAGCTGCTGCCCCACTCTCTGCACCCACTGCCTAAAACACTGCAAAGATCGGCCAAACAACGCCAACGCTTCCAACGGTGCCAACCACACACAAAGTTAATGTGTCTCTGTGAAAAGTCAAAAACCCAATGACCCCACAGGCAGACACTGTGCAATCACACGGAGAAAAGCTTTTGACAGTTAGATCTTGTTAGTCATACAAACCAGCTCAGGTTCAAATGCTGACAAGTAGACACATAAAAAATAATAATAATGATAATTTTATTTGAAAAAAGAGCTAGTTTTAGGTACTCTACATCAGTACATATATAACAGCCATAACTCCACTAGTGCCGTTTCTACCTGCTCCCACAGAACAGGAAGTGCAGAAAACCGCCAGCAGACAGTCGGCGCAGATGATGAGACTGTCTCAGACTGAAAAATGCTGCGTTTGAAAAAGGCATTTGCCAAATGTATCACAAAAATGAAAGGTTTTATTTAGATGCACTGGAGCCCAGACAGAACATAACAGTGGTTGTTAAAAAGACAAATATGTCCTATGCATATAACTAAGTATGAAAACAAAGACATATTTTACACACAGCCATATTATTACCATATATCCCTCCTTAAAGCATGCATTCAGTTACACTGAATGTGCTTTAGTTATAAAAAATACCAGCTGATGGTCACTGAAGGCACACTGATGTAATCTGAACTCTGGAGAAAAACAGCAGCAGACCACAGCCATGTCTGAGCCTTCAGTCTCAGACACGGGTGCAGCTGGAACACTGAAACATAAATCACAGCACCCTGCCTATACTGACATAACACCTTATCATATCGGTGCAGTGCCAGGCTGGGGAGTTCAAAGGCCATCAAATCAATCCTGAAATAAACTGGATACGGAGCAGCTTAAAGCATAATGGATTTTTTCTATAACTGTATCATCACAACGTGTGTTAGTGCTAAATATTTGATTTGTACTTTAATGAGGAAGTCTGCCGCCAACACATGTTTAATATTTTCTCTTTAGACCTGGCCACAAGCAGAGCTGTAGTGAGGCACAAAGCACAACCACAAGGAGGTAGACTGACAGCTTCTCTGACTGAGACAGGAGGAACTTTGACTCCAATAACATCCACTGCACTGTGGACAGTTACTCTGAACATGGCTGCTCTCCAAAGTGTGAAATCCCACTGAGCATTTCACCACTGTGTTTGCTCTGTATCTAAGTATCTAAGTATGTGTCCACCTGAAAATGTGTCATTCAACAATCAGAAGTCTGCCTTTGACGTGTGAACACATGTCTGAGTTTGTGGGTTACCTGAGGTTAGTGTTTTGGCTCTCCATGGCCACACGGGATCCATTTGGACTTGGGCTGTTGGAAGAAAGCAGAAAAAGGGAAATAAGTTCAAGTTTAGAGCAAAGAAAATAACATGGGACATGATAAAAAAGTAAACATGATACAGAACAAACAGTACAATGCAGCAAAAAGACAAGTCAAAAGGTTAGAGTTAAATAATTCAGCAGAAACTGAACCTACATGTAAACAAATCATTTTAAAGTTCGCAATTTTTGTGATTCAGTGGAAGTTTTTCTGTCAATATAATCCATAGTGCTAAATAAAAAGAACATATCTGTTAGTACATTTTATAAGTTTGAACTATGAAACTATGAGGCCTACTTCAGCACAAGATGCAAGTTGGCAGACAGTCGTGGGTCTGTGAACTGGGTCGTCCGATTGTTGTGATCCACAAAGTAGACTCTTCCTGTGGCAGTGTTTCTGATCTCCCAGCCCGGAGGCAGTGGACCCAGCTCTTCACAGTTCACATTGCTTAGGTCTCTAAAATTAAGGAAAAAGTAACAATCAGGCCAACAAATTAAAATATAAATTCTAATTGTATTCTCTGTATTCAAGAAATGTGATGACATCAGATGTAAACCTATTGCCAGCAAAGAAAATGAACTATAGATCACCATTACTAGTCTTTATCTAATGCAGCTACAAATACCAGCGCAAAAGAAACCCAATAATCTGCTGTATTGACTATAGGACTGCGGAGAAAACACTGATTTAAATGACCCATATTAATCATTTTTCTGATCTAGGTTTTAGTGTTGTTTCTTCATCACAAACATACCTGGAGCTGTGTTTTGTTTCATTCACACATGTTTTACACACACACCTGCATATTTAGTTCTTCTCTCAAACAGATCTGTTCCACCTTGTGATGTCATGTGGTAATACAGGTTGTGCTCCACTCCACACACCTTCATTAGAATCATTTGGATAATTTCTGCTCGCCATTCTCTATTGAACTAGGAATTGAAGGAACTAGGAATTGAAGAAAAACATAGCTGTTAACTTAAAAACTAACTTAAAAACTAGCACTACATGAGATCACAAGGTGGAACTGAGCATTTTGAGCTATGGAGATGTAGACTAATAAGACATATGTGAATTAGGGCTGTGCCAAAAACTGAAGGATCGATAAATCATGATCTCTACTTTGGTCTTTGACCGTCTGACCGCTGCCCCATTCCCCCTTCCTCTCTCTGATCCGGGCACAGCTCCTCATCTTTTCTCCTCTCTTTCTCTTCTTTGGTGCTTTTTATCATTATAATGCAAGTTACTGAAAGTAAACAATTATTTTCTCACCATTTAGGAGTGATACTTAAATTCGTGGACCTTAATTCGCGCCCGGACATTGCACATATTTCTGCTGCTAGCGGTAACGCGCGTATGCATTTAGATTTACAGTAATATATTGTACAAACTCATTCCAACATTTAAATGTTAATGTCTCCGTAATTATCAGTCCTATCAAAATGAAATAAAAACAGTAGTGGCCCTGACATGCTTCTCTTTATGCTTGAAGTCCACATGTCATATGTTTTTAAAAAGACTGAAGATGAATCGAAAATTGAGATCAATCAAAATCATTTTTGATGAGGTAACAACACTGTAACATGGCTTACATGGCTTAAAGCTCACAAGAGTCCAGTCTACATAATATAGGACATTAAATGCAGAGTGGTTGGCCTGCAGTTGTGTCAGGTTTACATTTAAACATTACATTCATATCTATTCTGGGTGATCTAAACCGAAAATGTAAGCCTTGACAAATGAAGTACACATTTATCAACTAAAAGTGGTGATGTAGGTCCAGCCATCTGGTGACATTTACCTGGGCACCCGAGGATCATGCCATGTGCTTACTCCTGTTTGGGTGTGGAGAAAGTAGACTTGGCCTTGCTGAGTGGTTCTTTGCTCTAAAACAGAAACCGAAAAACAACTTTACTCAAACTTGACAAACTGTAAAAAATCTTTTAAGTAACACATACAAGTGTAACGCAGATAAAGAGTGTGTGCAGAGAAGAGAACATCTATGTCTAAATGGTATAACAGACTCACTGCAGCAAAACTGATGCCTTTAGAGTTTCTCAAGACTCAGGCCAATATAATCAGTTTCCCTCCAGTTTCCACAGTGGTCACGGAGGGATAGAAATGAAATGTACAGATTTTTAAATAAAATGCTTCAACTATTTTTTTTTTCTAATAGCATCTTATTATCGTCCTCTAGACATGATCTAAAAATAGATTTACTACAAAAGATGATCACTAAAAATATGATGAGAAGTGGCTGTGAAGTCTGAATGAAAAAGGAGAGGAGTAGAGTATTTAAAAGCTGCCTCCAAAAGTGATGCTATTTAAAGTATTACGATTGTTGAAGCAAAAAGTACAAATTCAAACGTAAAAATAAGTGTAGTTTGACATTTCAAAAGTAAAAACAATACAAGAGAAATATACAATATCTTTATAAAGGTACAAAAATCTTACTCAAACTGTAATGATACTTTGATAAAATATTACTACTCAGTGCAGTGAAATGACTATTAGACATACAATTCCTGCATATAATCCTTTACCTACAGTGTCTCTGAGAAAAAGACGGTACCGTACATTTTGCTTCTCAAATGGCAGCTCTCTTTGCTCCACCCGACTTCCTAGTGGCACCAACTTATTTCCTGTCCAGTGCCCACCTCTCCTTCCTTTCCCTGACACATTCTCTCCTCTTTTCAGGCTCAAGCCGTTTAATGCCTCGCCCAGCTGGTTCAGTGGGTTCACCTCCACAGACCATTGGGCATCACTGACTCACATTGTCTAGCCTCAGACAGGCCCAGGATGGGAGGCAACACTCAAATCATTCACTGGCCTTCTAAATTGTTACAAAGAAAAATATTTTAAAGGCTTTTTGGGGGATTTTGCAGCGTGTGCTGAGGGTATGGTTGAACAAAATGTACCACAGATATTTTTTTTTGTAGTGGTCATTTGTGTGTTCTGTGCCCCCCTATAGTCCTTCAATCATTATATTTTAGCCTAGGTTTGTATGTTGGTTGCTGAGTTCAGAAATTTTCTGTGGTTGTTACATACATTTTTTTGTTTACTAAAAAGCCAAGAAAAAATTTATTACACTAGATTGGATAGAGTGGATTTTGACTGATTGATTACTACTTCGACGTTTAATATAGCAACCTTATTCTTCAGTTGTATTCCAATGCTTTCTTTAGTATTACATTTTTTATTCAAGTTCTGACAATCATAAACAACCAGATGAAAGTGAGGAAACAAAGGACCAGAAAAGAGTTAATCAGGAATAGAAGGGAAGAGCACTTCTACAATTTGAACAAAGGATGCCATATTTGTATAAACCTATCAGAGGAGCAATGAAGTGTCATCCTTATCTTCTCAAGTTTAAGAAAATATAGAACATCCCTAAGCCACTGTATAAATTGATGGACGCTGTGGTGACTTCCACTTCAGTAAAATTACACTCCATGCAAGAAGGGTCATAAAAGCAAGGAAGTTACTCTGGGAGTTGGAAAGGGAAGGTGGCCCTACAAAAATCCCAAATGAGGCACTCAAAGGATTTGAGGAACTTTTGTGCCAATAACAGTTTAAATTATTGAAGTCTAATAACCACAGAGTGGTGGACATCGCCAAAATGCATGAATAAGGTTTCCCGTAGATTGGTGGCACTGGCTGCATGTTGGAGAAACGTTGGGGTATATTTTGGATAAGTCTGATTTTGTATGGTAAACCCAGTGAACAAGCTTACACTGCATGAGAACACTGAGCCTTGCACATATGAAGGACTTGTCTACATGTGGTAAAATCTTAATCACAGCTCATCAGACAGTCTCACCAAGATCTCCCTCCCAAAGAGCTTTTAATAAATGTGGTGAACAATATCCAGAGTAGAGTGTGCATCTGTAAAGATGCAAACAAATGAGTCTGTAACAAGTTGAAGCCAAACAGATATTATGAACTAAAATCTGCCAACATTGCAGTTAAAACTGGTAAATTGGAGGTCAGGAACGAAATGGTGCAGAAAACATGACTAATGTAAGCAGAGTTAGCTTACCATATCCCTCGGGCAGATCAGGAGGTGTGTGCAGATGTGTCCTGCTCATGTAGTTCCGGTGCCGCTGTGATCGGACGCGTCTCTCCTGGATCCGATGCTCTCCGGGAGGACCACTGGCCTCTGCTCCATTGATAGGGGTCATCACAGGAGTGTTCTCATCCACCACACAGCTGAGGGGACGTCCTGACGGGCTGGAGTACTCGGATGCAGGCCTGAAAAAGTCAAAATGTAATAAGTTTCACAATAAAATATAAACAGGAAATCTGCTAAAAAGCTGAAGGGATATTTTGTTAATGCAATTCTCTACTGTCTGTTCCATTCCAAAAAAAAAAAGTAAATTGTGCCACATCAAACAAAAACCCCATAAAATGCTTAAACTGAAACTTTCTAAAAATCTAAAAAAATTAAAATAAAAAAAATCAGTGTCTCAACCAGGTCATTTCATTGCTTTCTATCTCTCCTTCATTTCCTCATCCTGCTCCACTTTAGGGATACGAGGGGGTAGGGCAGGGGGCGGTCGTGGGGTGTTGTCATTTGTTTACTTACTCCCAACTGTTTCACTGATACAGTCAGAGTAGGAAGGAGGCAGTTGTTCCTGCAGCAGTGGGAGCCAAGCTAAACCTGACTACCCGACTCCATGGCTGGTTTACCAAGACTGAACAATTCGGGGAAAATACTTAATTGTGTTTTTTCTGACAAGCAAGCACAAAAAATAAGGAAAAAAACAGTTCATCTGAATTACTTAAAGAAGGCAAAGAGCAAATGTTGTACCTGGTTGGTCTCTCCCACTGAGTTGTTCTAGTGATGTGATTTAGGTATTGAATGCGTCCAGAGGCCGTCCTCCTCTCTTCCCAGCTATAAGGAAAAAATTGGACAAGATTAGAAAAGTTTGGGGCTGAAGTTTGTGGTTTATAGATTACATTTTATAGATAGTATAGTAGTTAGTATAAAATTAAAGTACATATTAAGGGGAATAATTGAGTGGGGTTAACAGCCTTTTCTAAACATGCAGTACATTTAATTACTGTATACATTTTACTCACCCATCAGGCAAGTCATTGTCAAATAAACGACTACAGTCTACCACAGGCCCTCCTGACCCAATACGATCTCTGGATTGGAGACTCACTGCATCAAGAAAAATAAAAGTTTAATAATATTTATTAAAACATATCATAATGTAGTCAAAACATATGATCCCAATACCCAGTAATGTTGACTTGTTATGTTCTTACCTACTATTTGTCCTCTCACAGTGTCATTGTCATTTGGGCTGAGCTTATTCAGGTCCAGTCTCTGGTCTGCAAAACAACACAGGCAAATGAGCATTAGTTTATATTAACAGAAGAAAGAAGATGCTTTACACCAGCTAACCAGCTTTTACAATTAAACCAACTGCATTTTAAAGGATTACAAACAATCACAGGCAAAGTTCTGTCAGATTTATAAGCCGATATATTGGCCAATGCATTTTGGTAAATACATGTAGTTCAGTTGGTTGCCGTGAATAAGGTTATAAGTTTAAAAGCCTGAACAAGATGGAGACATAGATACACACTGCAGTCTTTCTATAAACACACCATTTTTAAAACGCACATGCACACACAGAGCTGACCCGCAATGTTAACAATGCCTCGTCTATACTCATGTGCGGAAAGTTTAACGACTCTTTTATTCTCAATTAAATCGCCTTATTCCGAGATAAGAAAAAAATCAGATAGGAGTAAGAGGCTAGACAAGAGGGACGGAAATATGCAGACGCAAAGATGAGACAAGATGATATAGCTGTGTCTTCAGTTTGTCGTGTCTTATGTGTATTTCATGTCGCGATTATTAGGCTTGTAAATTACATAGTGTGTTAAAATGTGTGTATCTACGCATTTACAAATGGGCCAGATCAAAACGACAGTGTTGCTGGCTCCCAGATGTCACTGTGCATGTGTTTGCATATAGATACCTGTCTAGACTAAACAAGAGTGTCTTGCATTGCAGAAATTGTAAGCAGATTTAGACACTAAACACAGACTGCAAAGGTATCATTCAGTAGAACCTTATAAGGCACGATTAACCGACAACATGTGCAAATACATCATCCCATGACCAAATTTCAGCGACGAATCACCAGCTGAGTTCAAAGGGACACAGACAGAGACAAACACAAGAGTCATTTTGAAACTCTGTGGTGTGTGTGTGTGTGGGTTCAGGAGTGGGGCAGGGGACAGACTGTTGCGACAGGAAGTTGAGCTCAGTCAGACAGACTTCTAGTAAACAAGACATAGCACATATGCAGTCCCCCCCCGAGTGTGTATGCAAGCTTTGTGCCAGTTTATGCTGGATGAAACAGATGACAGAAACAGAATCTCACTTCTAGGAAACAAAGCTATTCCAGTAGAAAAGAAACAAAAATGGGTATGATTTTGTGCGCGTGTCCTAGGGTTGTCAAAACATCATAAATCAGGTAATTGGAAAAAAATAAAACTAGACACTCATTTGAAAAATCAACAATCATGTTATTTGCGCTTTTGTATAGGACTATATTAAAGGAGCGGTGTCCAATTTTTTTTTCCCACTGAGGGCCACATATTGAAACTTGTATGGAGCAAAGGGCCACATAAAAAAAGGTTCAAAATGTTGCATAGGTAGGCTTGATTGAGCTCCCACACCTTCAGTCAGACTTCGAAACCTCAATATCTGCTCTGTATCAAAATGCCATTCATGAAATTATAGCAGAACTTTTCAATGTTTGAAGTAAAAAGTGCTAGTTTTGGACATTTGGGCCAATTCAGCAGGAAAGCGGAGGACTGTCACAGCTTGGATACCACACTATTAAAGGAAAAATAAAGAGCAGAAAATATATAGTTAATAATACATAACTAATAACCCATAAACAGAACATTAGACCTTTTATCAGTTTTATAATGATCTTGAGCTTCAACAAAACTAGAGGTCTATTGCAGTTACTGAAATCGTATTTATAAAAAAAAAAGCATAACTGTGGTATCAAAATCTGTATTGCGTATGTAGCCTATTAGTAGTGCTTAGTAGTGAAATTGTTTGAAATCTTGGTATTGTGACAACACGAGTCTGAGAGCTGTCCAGAACGAAGACTGGATGCACAGACAGACTGGTGTCCTCTTGTCAAAGATCATGTATATGTGTGTGTGTGTGTGTGTGTGTGTGTGTGTGTATGTATATATATATATATATATATATATATATATATATATATATATATATATATATATATATATATATATATATATATATATATATATATATATATGCAGAGCGGCGCGGCACAGTCCAGTGGCAGAGCGGGGCAGAGTGGGGCAGTCCAGTGGCAGAGCGGTGCAGAGCGGGACAGAGCGGGGCAGTCCAGTGGCTCCAGTCGCTGTCAGGGTTCGTTTTGGGCAACATTGGTGCTGTTGTGGTTGGAAAACATGTGAGCCAAACGCTATTTAGAAGTTAACTTAAAGGTCGCCTAAACCTATTTTGAACTCCTATGGAATTTGACTTCACATAAAAAGTAACTTCAGCATTCTACTATAGCTCCAACTGTGCACCTTAAAAAAATTAAAACTATATATCATTAGGATAAACTTGTAAGAGTTTGTGGGTATAATCCATTGAACGGATGAATGGAAAAAAAAAATGTTGGATAAGTACAAACACACAGACTGAACCACCTCATTCACTCAAGTTTTCCTTCTTAAGACAGGTCAGGGAGATGGATTGAAGAAAAGGCGCATAATATGTGGAAAGAATGTTAATTGGACAGTATGGTCTAGGGTTAAGTGTATACTATGTGTCAGTATAAACCCGCTGGCACTGCCAACAGGGAAACGCCGCTAACAAGCACTCAATGCTCAAAGTCAACACAGAGCTTAAAGCCATTTGAACAGGACACTTACAAGCAAAAGCCGATTTGTTCCGATGCTATAAATGCTTCAAATCTAAATACATTTGTGTAATTTACATAAGCATTAAGCAATATTTGCAACCATCTTATATATTCTGCATGTAAAAGTACTGCAAGAGATTAAATACAATATACAATTACAATAAAAATGAAGTGATAAAATGGTTAACAAATGTGCACTAGACTTGAAAATGGGCAGATTTCACATTACTTACAACTTAATGCAATAATGTTTGTCTTATACATCTTTAAGTTATATTATAGAGCATCTTTGCTATAATATGGTACAATGCAGCTTTCATTTTTTGGTTGATTTTTTTTTTTTTTTTTTTAAATTGCAATTGTTCCTGTGCGACTAAAATAAATTGCACCATAGATGTGATACTTACAGCCAGTGTCTTTGAGTCTGTTGATGGCATTAGACAAGAGTCGGACACACCCCAAAAAACCTGCACCCTGTTTTTTATGGATCTTTTTGTGGTTCCAAACACTGATGGTGATTGAATCTGCCTTTCCGATATATCTGGAATGGAAACAAAATACACAGAATAAATGTAATGCAAAAATGATTATAATACTTTTACTCAAGTATGTGGCTGGGAAATAAAGTGGTAAAAATCGAATTGTGAACTACCACACATACAGTTGTATTTAACCAATCACAGTAAAGCATGGAATTTTAGAAGCAGATTACTTTATTTACCCATTAAAGTTAATAGAAAAATACAAAGTGAATGAATCATGATAAAATTTTAAACCTTGATGTAGCACCAAGAAAATTATTTTGCCATATTGCCCATTTTATAACATTGCTTGTATGTATAAAGAGCTTGTTTCTTAGACAGAAATGAGAACAGTGCAGACAGTGTCTGTGGCCCTGGCTTTGTGACTGTGTAATGAGGTTGATTAGCTGAATTTTAACGAAGTGTTGTATATGTGCTTGGTTGTCTGAGAGCAGATGTAGCAGAGCCAAGGTTCGTCTAGTCGCGGTTTAAATAGAGGAAGTCCCCAGTTCTGTCTGAGAAATGCGCACACACTGTAACATTCAGACAAACCAACATAATTACAGGTCCTAAAGGCAACACTCAAATTAACTGGATCTCAAAGGGGAGCAGAGGGGCTTCCCTTCACACACAGGGAAATGCATCAAACTCATTACTCAACGATTAAGACACATGGGAAAATACCTTTTAACATTCCTGATGTGAACATTTTAGTAATTCAGTAACACTTTGTTCAAAACTAATTTAAAACAAAAATAAAATTGAATGAAAAAAGTTGTGGAGAGACATGTGTGATAAGTAATTTATATACATTTGTTAAGTCAACTGAAGAATTGAAATCTTCAAAATGGAAACTTTGCCTTATTTGGCAGACAGACAAAATACTGTTCCATAATCTCACACCATTTTAATATAGTATGAGCACAAAATAATGACAACTATCCAAAGTTATTTGAGATTTTCAGACTTGTACAAATGAGGTACCAGGATCTAATTTATCGAGCTGTTAGCAAAATATGCTCCATGGTTCCACGCAAAACCCCTCACTACTTTGAATACCATTCTCATTTCTCCACTTCCACATTTGGAAATAAAAGCAGTTTTTTTTCTGCAGACAGGAATGAAGCGGGGAAGTGTAGAAACCACTAATACTCGAGACTGAGGAGACACACAGTTTTGATTAAGGTTTTGGAAGATGAAACTGAAGCATTATGTTGCACAAAACAGTAATGTTAATCTGGCTCACACAAGACTGATATGTGTATCACACTGAATGGAGTTCTACACATCAATTTGGGATGACTCTTGGTGAAAACAATTGGAAAATGTGGAACGTCATGACGACTATTTCAATCCGATTGGTCAAAACATCACAGCAGAGAAACTTTTACATTACCCCAAATTTACACCAAAGCAGTAACAGCACATAAGTGCAGCAGCACACCATACGTGCAGGATACAAACAGGCACTTTCCATTTTAACCAGTCGGACAATTTACACCAGCAGTGTCATACGTGCGTCCAATGGTCGTTATTATGCTACACGCCGCTCAAATTAGGTTGGAATTCTATGTTTTCAGCCTCAACAAAGCGTCTCCAGGCTTTTTAGCAGAGGCAAGACAGGAAATAAGCACATCGTGTCAAAATAAAATTCCAATGCCCTTTCAAGATATGTTCTCTAGAACCACTACATGAACACCGTGCGTCGCATCCAGCAGCTCGGGGAATGAAGATCGTGATGTACTACTGAAAGTTTACAGCCATGGAGGATAAATATACAACTCTTTATGACATCAGACAGCAACTTCAGATAATGCCTCTTATCGCTGCAAAGCCTCATCTCTCTTGATGTCAACTTTTGTTTTGTGATTTAAAACACAGCTTTTTAAAAGTACGCGCATATGTAACTCTGTCCACGTTACGTGTCGCTGACAGTCCTGGTGGAAATTACGGGTTACATCCAGTTGAGAGAAAAGACACCTTCCCTGTCCCCAAATGTGCAAAGCACTTCTGCACATTTCTCACAAAGAAAATGGTCCATATTGGTGCTGAAATACATCATACACATAAGACATATTATTCAAGCTATACGAGTAATAAGTAGAAAACTTATACTTTTCTGCTTTTGTAGTGTTGCTGAGAAAGAAGCAGTTCATTTCTCACCACACCTCAAACATTATGCCTACCAATGTGAAACAGTGTCTGGAATATCAGCCTGTGGATAGTTTACAATATCATCCCTAAGACTTTCCTTAAACCTACATTACACAGTTTTCAAACAGTAAAAGGAGACTGTAGGTATTAAAACTAGTTTTCAGCCTAAACTGTATATATGAGTGGACATAGCTAACCAGCTAGCCGCCACGTGCTAAATAGAAAGTGAGGCTCTTCCAGCTCCAATTGACTTGGGATCTTGTTGCCCCTCTCTCTGTAACTGCTTCAATGACCCTTGTCATTTTGGTCTTAAAATGTTCGTATTAATCCGTAATGATCCTGATTTTTTTTTTCGCTATTTTGTCTGTAAAAAAACATCTTATTCATACATAGAGCCTGGCTCTAGATTTGCTCCCATAACATCGAGAGCCTCATTTGAGCGGCGCTGAACGCTATGGGTGATGTCACTCTTGCTTAGTCCACTTCTTTTATACAATCTATGTTTGCAGACCACAAATCCTGTGACACATAATGATTACTCACATGCATGAATTATAGGGACCCTAATTCTAACCATACCTTTTTTTCAGGCAGCAAAGAGAATTAAGTCAGGTGACCCATCTTTAAAAAGAGGTTGTCAAACTGACTCCAACTATGCTACTTGCCACCCCCAGATGCCCTTTTCGTGCTCATAACCTTTAAAAACTAAATCTTGAACATAGTTGGTTTGTTGCTCTCATTTCTATTTCAACACAGCTGTGGCTTAGTGGTGTGTGTATTGTAGGCATATATAGGGCAGGGGTGGTATCAGTGACACAGCAGGACCCATCTCTCAGTGCAGAGATTGGAGCTGGGGGTGTGGTGAGCTTTGGGGCTAAGACCAGACTCCTATCTGCTTTCTGTGGCACGCCAGTCATTTCCTGAACCAGCGGAAGAGGCCGGGGGTCGCTGCCGAGGAACCCAGTCCGTTGAGACTCGTACAGCCAAAAGGAGAAGGACAATAATGTAATGAGTGGATTTGTGGTTATTGTTGACAGTGAAGAAACAGGTGTGTGCACTGCATTAAAATAAAAATATGCACCCACAAAGTCCAGACTGACTTATGGCATGCAAAAATTACATGAACACAAAAATGTGAAATATGCAGACTGCAGCTGGACTCCATTATGCCTCTTTAAAGAAAACTGTAATGTTTTTTCTTATTCATACATAGCCAGTTGTATTTGTTCCTGCTTGTACTTTCGGGTGGTTGTACTCAAAGTGTGTGTTTTTTGTTTTTGATCACTACAAATCGTGGGCTTCCACTATATCTTTGCCAGTGGCTCCTTTGGGTCCTGTAGGGTCATCGCGACATGTTACGGTCTACCAGCAAAACCACAGCGCAAAGAGAATTTATGACACACCAACTTACAGCAATGTGCATTGAATAGAGACCCAAGGACTGGACAACCAATAATGACAACCATCTGCTTACATTTTTGTTTCATATCAAGAAATAACCATAAGTGCTTATCTTTGTCATGAACCAATGAAAAATACAATAAAACAGATGCTGCAAACACCTTTTTTTTAATGCAATAGAGTGTACTTTTCAACTCAAGAGAATAATACTTTAATATTACAATGTAGTCAAGTTCCAATATATTACGCACACACCAGTAAAAAAAAAAAAAGACTACTTTGCAGCTGTCATCAACATTCCCTGGGGGTGTCAAGCAAACTGTAGAGATTGCTCTTTGTTTTAACAGAATCTGACTGTAAAGAACTGACTTCGTTGGAACGACAGCAGGTGAGCCGGTTTGTGCACACATAAAACCAGGAGGAGTCAATGTGCCTTATGGAAGACTATTTGTTCCATCAGATTTTGAATTTTAAATACCGCTCTCTCACTTTGAATTTTTTAACTCTGAAAAAAAATTTTTTTTTATTCTGAATTTTAGTTGATGAAATATGAAGTATACTTTTTCAATAGGTTTCAAATTCAAAATAAAAAATGTCACCTTTTAAATATTCAGCACATAGTTTGAGGCCTTCAAATTAAACAGTCAACATTTGCAGTGAAAAATTTCACAAGATGCCAAGGCCTAAACAATGGATCATGTGTGAGTGACGAGGACAGAGGCCGTTTCCTATTGGCCGTTCTCAGCTGTGGACGGGGTTTACACTTAGAGAGGAGGTTCTGATGAGGCAAATTCTAGTTCACTAGACTAAATGGTAAATGGTCACATTTTTATATAGCGTTTTTCCACCTTCAAAGCACTCAAAGCACTTTGCAACAAGGAACCACTCACTCATTCACACCAGGGCTCTACAGTGCACCCATTTCACTCGCATTTGCGAGTAAATATTTCAGCGTGCGAACGAGGAAAACAAAACAGTCGCACCAGTGCGAGTGCTTCTGCAGCCACAATAAGGAGAACTGCGCACAGATGCAACGTGACGAGTTAAATGTTCTAAATGTATCAAACATTAGGGGCGCACTCACACTAGGACTTCAGAACCGTGCCCATGCCTGGATCGCCACTAAAGCGTGGCACACATGACCAGCGCGAGAGCAACGAACCATGCCCGGGAACAACACCTCCGACCGTGCACGACTCCAGCATACGAGCTCCGCATGTGCGGTGATATCACTCATACGAACAAACTCTGCTTCAAAACACACCCACGCCCAGATTCAATGAGGAGAGTGCCCTGCAGCAGGACCCACACCTGTCCCACTGCTCAGAAGACACCCCCGTGCCACTGGTCTTCCTTCTCCGCCAAAGCAATGGTTTTGTCTTGGTCTTGTCTCGGACTCAAGCGCATTTGGACTCGGTCTCATCACGGACTCGATGTCTGAATACTGAGTGTGATCATATTTAATTTCGCTGCTCCCGCCAATAAATTTGTACCAGTGTGCGGGACCGCACAGGACGTCTCTCTGCGGCCTGTGCGCTTGAGCCCGTGGACACTGCGTGACATGTCACCACACGGCTTGTCTACAGCGCCACCCTCGTGTACCAGCGTGCGTCACAGGGCAGGTTAAACAGCCTACCTGTCTATACGTCAGTGCGCCGCTCTTTGCCTTTTCACGCTCTCTCCTCCCCACGTAGAGCGCACAGAGGCTCCTCCTCAATGAGCGCTGCTTAGAAGAGCAGGACAAAACTAATTTTAAACTAATTTTATGTCTGTGTCTGCACAGAGCAGAGCTACAGCACAGAGCAGGCGATATGTGGACTCAAGTTTGCCTAATAAAATGCCAAACAAATCTGTCACAATGTGCGCTTGGTTTGGTAAATGTGCAGAGGCTAAATACCACTGTGAAACCAGTAAGAGAATGTAACTCCAGTTAGGAATTTGAAATTACAGGTTTAAAAATCCCAGCCACCTTTTTCACTTCAAAGCAGTTTTGTGTAAAGTTTTCTTAAAGAAGAGGCTCTCAAACTGTGGGTGAGGGTCCAAAAAGAGTCCAAAAGGGTCAAAAAAGGAGTGTTTAAGTACAGTACAGTAGTCTGTTTGGCTTATTTTAAGTCTAAATGAATATTAATCAGATAAAATGGAGATAGATTTATAAAAACATTGTGATCATGCTGGAAAAGTACAGTCATAATTCTTTTGTTTTTTGTATAAAATTCATTCAAATAAGTTGGTGTTGGCACTGAAATAAGCGTTCAAAACGAAAACCTATTTGTACCCCCATTTTTTTTTCTGTGCCCCTAAATTTTTAACTTAGGGGCACGTGTGCTCCTGAAAAAAAAAGTAAGCGTAGAGCCCTGATTCACACACATTCATACACCGAGGGGCAAGGTGTCGTGCCTTGGCATCTTGGATCTTTCCTTCAATTTTTTTTCACTGCAAATTTTACACTCTGAATTTTGACTGTTGAATTTGAGAGCTTGAAAATATTTGTACTAAATATTAGAAGGGTGAAATTTTAATTTTGAATTTTAAACACTATGAAAATGTACATTTAAAATTTGAGCCACTAAAACAGAATAAGAATAATTCAAACATGTCATTTCAGAGATTAAAAATTCAAAGTGAGGATTTCAACAGTATTTAAAATTCAAAATGTGAAACAAATTGTCTTCCATAGTGGCACAAACACCAAGAGCCGATCCCACTATAAATGCACCGCATCTCATTTGACGCTCACATCTCGCCTCTCGGCTGAGCAGTGAAACCATAAACAGAACCATGAACACTCATATTAATCACAGACTCCTGAAAAAAGTGTTGTTTAAATCCATTTAGTATTTTTAGTTTTCAAACCATCTAAAACTTATTTGGTGGTGTTTGCTAATGTGTGCAAAGTTCATTGCAAACTTGATATCACTGCAAAGAATCAATTCAGGAATCTTGCATTTCTAGTCTACTACTGTGATTTTGCTGTTTTTTACATGACCTTAGAGCTGCAACCTGCGTAGCTATTTTTTGAGGATAAATAAAGATGTTTTTTTTTTTATAGTTGATTTGATTAAATGAGTATCTAGTTTTGATACTAGTTGTAATGTTGATTAGTATCTGAATATGGATTTTTGAATATCCTCAAAAAGGGAGTTGCAACAGAGAGAAAAAAGAATGCTAAAATCTCTGTTGGTTCTACATTAAGCTAATTGGTAATTCTATGACAGAACCAAGGATTGGTTCTTCATTATCCTGATCAGTCCTATTGCACAAGGACTGCTCAAGGATTTCAATTGCACCCAGACAGGAGATAAATGAAATTATTTGACTGACTGATCCCAATCTCTATCCAATTCATAAAAAGTTATGACACTTTCTGATACTTACAGGTCATAATGCTGGTTCCACTTTGGGTCCAATGTATTTCTCACAGTATCTGTTGAGTGGCATTGTCCTGAGCCGTCCACCACCACTTTGGCAAAAGGATCGGGCAAACCTGGAGCACAAAAACATTCACACGACCTTCAATAATAGACTTTACATTAAAAGTGAGGTACGTAGACTTTTTATTTAAATGGCCCATCTGTGTCTCCAGACATGGGGTTAAAAATCAAATCTTGCATATATACAGACAACTTATCTGTCCATATACTGAGAATGAGCAAATACTCAAGAATACTCAAGGAATACTCAAGGTAATGTCATCAAGTCCACATAACAGCAGATTATATGATATGATGCCATGAATAAAAAGACAATTAAATAAGAAAAAAACTTCTGGCATCTGTCAAAAAAGCAGGAGCCCAGTTGTTTCTGATGGACACAAATATGTACTCGTGCAAAGCAGCAACACTTCACATCTGAAAATCTGTGTTTTGTGTATGTGTACATTTAACCCTGGCACTGATACTACATGTGGTCAAACCTGTTGGGTTGCCCTCATTCTTACAATATTTATGTTTGTAGAGCATGTGACTAGCTAAGAGCAGCCCTCTGAGACAGTCGCCTATTCAGCGCTTTTACAGACACCTTAACTGGCTCCAAATTTGTTTATAGTCAGGTTTATCAGGCCTTTTCAAACATAAATATAGCTTATCACAAACTAAAACACAATGACATTTAAGCTGATAACCTGTGGGGCAGCACCCATGGGACTTTTTCAGTAAAGCCTTAAAGCAGCCATCATTGTCAAAGCCTGTTCTCGTTCGTGTGTGATCCAGTGGGAAATGAATAGTAACAGAAAAAATAGGTTTTACTCACGGAAGAAGTCTTTCTTTGCCAGGTTCTTGGCACACAGGACTGCAAGAGAGACAAGAAAATCAATTACAACAAAATATTAAAAATTAACATTTCTAATAACTAAAAAATATCAAAGTTTAAAAATTAATGACAGTAGCTGCCTGGAAATCCTATTAGAGATTTTTCTGATTGTAACATGTCAGGTCGCAATTAGAAGAGAAGGGCTAGTTTACCAGAATATATTGTCAAGACAAAATGTTAGATCAGGGAGAAAGACTAAATTGATTACAAATGAAAACAAAAAACGACCGAAAGTTAATTTGGTCCATGTTGTTTCTCTTTCTTCTGATTAACAAACTGTGCTAGTCTCAAGATTAAAGGATTAACTTGTACATGGCTCCACAGTCTCAGTCAAAGCCAGTGCAGCAGAAAGCCTTCAGCATCGTCATCACTGGACCACTGCTGCCAGGCTCAGTGGGCACGTGGGCACACAAAGACAAAGACACACTGACACATACACACACACACAGCAGTGACTACTGACAATCTGACTGAAATCCAACATACAACGGTAACATGAGTCATGACCATATTTTGTTAGAGCCATCAGATCCATCTGCAGAGTCTGTCCTACCAATGCTTTATGCCAAAAACAACCGCAAAATCCGGAGCACTGTAATAAAAATGTCTGCAGTAAAAAAGCAACATACATACATACATACAACAGTGAGAATGTATTCTGTTCTCTGCAATCAAAACTGTTATTAGTGAGTAAAAACTGAGCTTGCAGCAATGTGTCCACCGCATGCACCAAGAGTACAAAATAGTCAACAAATGGTCTCTTTACCATCCAAGACCAGAGTCACTGCCAGACTGTTCCTCATCATAATGCCAGACAAACTGAATCCTAATCCCAGAGGGGCGATGGCGAAATTTGCATTTGTCATTCACGTAAAGAGACATTTCACTAATGCAATTCAAAACAAAATTCCAAATGTTTTAAAATGAAAAAAACAACAACAAAAAACTATAATAATACAATAATATAATAACTATGGCAGGGCATCAGTGACTGCAGCAGTTAGAGGGCACAGTCTGAGGCTGTGTGAAACTGAAGGTTGGGATTCATTTGGGTCCAAGGTCAGAGGTCACAAACAGACAGACAGGGGGGAGGGGGTAGAGTCGAAGTGTGTGTTTTCTCAAGGGAGTCTGCAAACCACTGTTTGAATTTGTGTACTGAGCACTCAAACAAATGGTGAGTAATGCAGAAGGGTGGATTTAGGGCAGGTTGGTTCTAATGTTAGGCAAAGCGTTTGACAATCTTTTTTTTTTTTGTAATAAAATCTACACCATGATCTTGATCTTTAATAACCAATAGATGCTTTAAAGTGCAGAGGGTATAATATTCTCCTGACATTGTTCTTATGTGCTCTGAGGCTAAAGAGATCAGCAGCCTTCACCCTGAGGTTGGAGCAGTGCAGTCAGTGTGACTAGTGCCTCTTCAATGGTCAAGTGGAGCCAATCTGATCCATTTGTTCAGTCAAGTTAGGCATTATGAGGATGCTTTACCATAATTAGTCTGTTAAAGTAATATTAATTTCATAGCTTCCAACTCAATATCTGCCAATAAAATGAGTGCCCAATGGCATCTGACATCGCCATAATCATCATCGCAACAAAGAGCAGTGAAGTTGTCAACACTCCCCTATGGATAGCTGCACATAATAGCGTGATACACATACGTATTAGTGATCAAGAAAATTAAATTGGAGAGCAAAGTACAGAGCAGTGGGCGTACATCAGCGACAGTGAAAGTGAGGGTTTATCAGCAAAATGGCGTCTTGACAATAAGATATTAAAGATTGCTCAAACATGCACAAATCACTCCAAATACAAATTAAAGAATGAACAAATGGTGATAGGAAACAACTATAACATGGTTGGCTCTGAAAAGTCTATTTCAATCATTACAATGAAGTTTATGGTATGATGTTATACTTGATCTGTTGTTTATATATAAAGTATTTATATTAATATATTTTCACTGCAAAATAGTAGATTAGGAGACAGTGCCAAACCAGATCATTTTGTGTAAATTAAGCCTGCATTTAAACAGTAAAGATTGAAAGAGCAAATGAACCGTTAAAAGCATTGTAAAACACAATAGAAAACCGGCACTGGATCCTTGCCTTGTCAAAGTGTAGCACAAAGGAGTTGGTCTCTCAACACAATGCTGAGCAGAGATCTGTCCTCAGGCAAAGTGCTTCCTCAAAACCTGCTCTGATCTCAAAATGATGTCAACGGCACAGATAACGTTACAACCAGTGTGACGCCTGGAGGTGCACAGACAGATGTTACCGAACTGTAGTAAGGGTGATTTTCAGTAAGCTTCTGTGGAAATTGGATGTAGAAGCACAGGCTGCTGTCAGTGAGATTTAAAAAAGGGAAGGCCCATATCCTTGGCCTTTAGCCTTGTTGTGGCTCTTTCTGGAGTCTAATTCACAGCATTGTTCAACAGTTTAACAAAACACTTCCTCTTCCCCAACGCCTCCCTGGCTCTCCCTACTCTCTCAACACACTGGAACTAAGAGAAAATACATGCTGGCACGTTTTTAATCCTTGTGTACGTGACCATTTTAGTTTCACGCAGCAGGTATTCGCTGCAATGTACAATGTGAAAATGCTGTCAAACAAACCTACAGCACACTTCCTCTGCAAAGCCATTACTTCCAAGTGCTTTCCCCCAGCGCAGTGAATGCTCAGGATGCCAATTATGTCATTCATTTAAAAGGCCAGCGGTCTACAGCTGACATACCCCTCCCTCTCTCCTCTGTCCCAGCAGAGACGTCTAAGATCAAGAGGCTGCACAGGCAAGGACTGTGCAGAGAAGTGCAACAATGGGAGGAATCATTATAATTATTTGAAGTATGCAAAAAAATAGCACAACAGTTTTAGCCAAATATCAAACTAAAGTGATTATAGACAGAGACAGATTGTGGCCTGTCTGCTGTAAATGCATCAGTAATTGAATTCTACAAACTAGGGGAATGTGTCTTAGGTTCTAATTCTCTTAGAACAAATGATGTTTTCTTGGAGTGTGGAGTTTGCATGTTGTTCTTGTGTCATTGTGGGTTTACTCCAGCAGAAGGCTAATCCACCAGCTACAGGTGACCAATAGGTTCAAGATCTGGAGATGGATTGACAGAATTTGCACTGCAGCTACATTCTGCTCAAATATAGAAGGGAATGGAACCGGACCATTGAGCGTGAAAAACCTTGAAACTATCCAACCATAGCCACTAATTTGCAGCATGTCTATTAAATGCAAAAGACATTTCCTCTCGAAAACACATCTTTCAGAACAAAATCTATAACTTCTTTGACCTGAGATAAGTAATAGTTTGGTGCTTGGTTTGTTGATTGAGAAAATAAATGCTGTTTTTCTGTCCTTTATGTTGTTTTTTCTCCTTTTTTATGTGTAAATGTTTGTTTTTGACATGAATGGAGCTTACATCTCTAAGATTGGTTAATCCACCTGTCAATCACACCCTCTGAAAACAGGGAGAAAGGATATGCCTCCACTCTGCACTCTTTGTGAAGTTTGGTTCTGACTGGCAAGGTAAGTTTCCCAGAGCTATAGTCTAGTTATAGAAAGTCGCAATTTTTGAATAAATGCAATTAGCCAATCACAATTTGCAGTTTTTTAAATACCATCAATTCCTCATAGATTATCATATCATAGATTATTCTGCATAAAAAACTGCTAACCTTGTAGTTCAGATTTGTACAAATGACCTTTTATGGCACGTCTTTTCCACTGTCTATTGAACTGAAATGTTTGGAGCTTCAGTGTTACTAAACCCACTGAACAGCCCACCATTAAAACACTGAACTCTCCTTTTCCAGTTCCACTTGTTTTGATGCACAAAGCTGCTGCTGCCCCTGCTGTGGCTGAATGTGCATGAGGCGTGGGATGACATGGCACATCACCTGTGTCTCACCTCTCCATCCTCTTCTCCTGTAAAAATCCTAAATCACAGATGCCCTTCTCCCACGCTGGAAACAAAACATTCAGTGCTAGTGCCTCCAGTGAAATTGCTGTAGCAGACTCACACACACACACACAAGACTCCAACATGAAGAGAGGAGAAAGAGAAAAATTAGATCTAATGGGACCGTGTGATCAATACAGAAATAATTAAATCACTAAATTAAGAGTAGAGTAAATGATATCCAAAAATGCTCTGCCAGCAAATGTTTAAAGACTAATGCATGTCTTTCCAAAGTATTCATATTTATTTTTGAGTCACATACTGCATTTGTAGTAAGACTTCATAAGCAATTTTCATCAAAAATGTATTTTTATTACAGGACACAGGAGTGGCTAAATTATTTGAATTTGATTCCCGCTACGCTCCAACAGCACTATGCCATTACCAAACCAATACATAGAACATAAATATAAACAAAAGAAACTACCGGTAGTCATTCCAATAACAGTTTCAGATAGTTTGTGATGTTTTCTTGTAATCAAAAGTCTGGAATCTCACAAGCTTTCATAGCTTCAGGAAATGCATTTGTGCAGCTCCCAATCTGAGGAGAGATGAGGAGAAAACAGTGCATGAAGTGGAGCCAGTGCTGTCTGTCGTCAGTCTGGGCCAGATCCGGGGCTGAGCGATGGAGGAAGGAAAGAGAGACAAGACAAGAGGGATGAGGGGCTTCCTGTTCAAGAAGGAGAAACGGAGAGGGGGGAGAAAGCTCAGGACACAGGGAGGAGAGGGCAGGAGCATTCTTTGGAGAACACTGTAAATAATAATTTATTTAAAAAAACTCCCAATGATAAAAATATTTTTTCTAAAACTTAAAATGCACTGTTGCAAAATATTATGCACAACAGAGTTTCAAACCATGTTATTTTTGTAAAGAACTGAAAATGGTCTTTTTTTTTCTCCCCTAATTAGAAGCATTAGCATATTACTGAAATCAAAACATCTTAAAGGGACAGTTCGGAATTTTGGACAAAGGGTCTCATTTCCTAGTAAGTGTTGGAGACGCGTAGAGACACTTTTTAAAAATTCCATCCAGTTCTTGTGTTTCCACAAGTTGCTGGTGCTAGGCTTGCGCATGTCACTGGCCATAGTTGGCCTGCCACTAAACAGTCTTACCCACTCCACAAAGCACCCAAAGCAAATCAATTAATATGTCAGACTATCGATGTAAATGTCTGTGTTGAAAGAATAATGTTTGAAATAAAACTAAACTTGCATCACATGAATCGTTGCATGCTGAGGGACTATTTTCTCATATATCAGTCCATCGCTGCCACACATGCATACATCATCTCCGTATCTAGATTTAGACTGATATCTTAGGTTGATATATAATTCTAAGCCTTTTAATCAAGTTTTTACTCAAAAAAAATGTTGACTCTAAATACTTTATCAGCAGATTTACTAGTTTGGCCTTATAGTAAATGTAAAAAATAAGCCATTCTCCCCTTATACTTTTTTTTTTTTTTAACCTTTATTTACCCAGGAAAGTCCCATTGAGATTACTAATCTCTTTTTCAAGGGAGTCCTGCCATGCACACATCACTTTCATACTAGGCAATGTGGGTGAGGTGCCTTGCCTAAGGACACGACGACAGTTTTTTACCACTGGCGTCCCACTGTGGCACCTGGAATTCCCAGTGGTCTCCCATCCAAGTACTACCCAGGCCCGGCCCTGCTTAGCTTCTGAGATCTGACGGGATCAGGTTTTGACAAGCCGTATGGCCACTATAAAGTGATACTCCAAATTTAATATTTTCCTATTCACTTGCAGTGTCTGGATAGACCCAGTCCATTTACCAGTGCCATGATATTGTTCAAACTGATTTTATTAGTCATTATTAGCATAGTTAATGCTTACTTAATTACTAAGTGATATCAAAGTCAAAAAGACTCCAGCCATCTTTTTCCGCTTTATCCAGCTGGGTCGCAGGGGCAGCAGTTCGCGTCAGTGCACCTGACCCCAATGATTTGGGTTAATGGAGGAGTACCCGGAGGAAACCCATCCAGACAGGGGGAGAATATGCAAACTCCACACAGAAGCCTTCCCGGTGATCGAACCCTGAACCTTCTTGCTGTGAGGCATGAGTGTTAGCCACTCAGCCACCGTGCAGCCAATCAAAGAGACTCAGAGAGGGAAATGTGTCAGGAATTGTGAATATTGTGCAGGGAAATCCTCCATAACTGCTGGAAAATCAATGTGTTGTGCAAACGGATGCTCACCTCCAGAGCAGCCAAGTTATGCAATGCTAGTGTTCAGTCTTTCCAACTTCCTGCTCACAACGACCTGATGCCACAAGATCCAAACATAACATAAAAAACAGTTCAACCTAAATTGAAAAACTACCTGAATAACAAAAAATGATGAAGAAGAAAGCAGTTTGTAACCTGTAAGACCTTTTCTAATCACGTCTGAAATGCCAGTTTTGCCAAATGCTTGGGCATGAACACAGTGAGAGATGACTTGACAGTTTACATCTGTTGAAGATATTAGGAAAACTAAACAATATTGCCTAAAAAGTGGCAGTCTAATATGAGGCACTGGAATCCTGGGGGTTCCCCGCTCCATGAAACATGAGCTGAGGAGAGAGCCAGCTCCAAGAGGAAAGACTGTGTTCCCTTTCATCCAAATTATGGAATTACATCCTCATAAACCTGCAGCTGTGATGCCAAAAACTTTAAAACAAAAGCGCAAACTTAATTTGGGAAAGAGCGAGGAAAGGAGCAAATGATGGGATTACAGTGATACATTTGTTTTCTACATTAACTGAGACAAAAAGGTCACAGAACAAAGTTAGAGGTTGGTATAGTCAATATGTAAAATCATTGATAATATTGTGAATGCTGTTCGAAGATGGGTAACATTTGAATATTATGTATAAAACACTGTCTTAAAATGCCACAAAAAAGCTGATTACAAATGAAAAAAAAAAAAAGTAGTTATCTTGTAAACAAGGATGTAAAGTAATATCTCTGAATGTTTATTTTACGTTCACTTTTGTCTGATACCTCTGATGACATTTACAGGTATATTTTAGCACATGTTGTCAAAACCGGTTTGTTGCCAGAAATCATAAAATATTTGTTATATTTTTGACTTTTTAAATTGCAATAACATGCCCACTGTAGCACTAATTTCCGCCTCCCCCTGCCGGACCGGACCATTACAGAAACAAACATTCACTGTCACAATATGTCTGCAGAGAAAGAGTAACAAAATGCACAAACTCATCTAGTTTTTATGCACCATGTATCAGCCCCATCTTGAGGAGTGAAAGGCAGATTAAAGAAAACCATGAATACAGACTGAAAAGGAGTGTCTGATTGGACTGAAGAGTGTCACTAAACAAGTCAATCATAGTGAATACTGTGAAAACAGTGACATTGCACGAGCAAATTTAATTGCAAGAACAAATTTAATTAAAGCCATATATGTTTTAATTATATGTACTTTTGGTATTTAATGGCCTCAACCAATCAACTAAACGGCCACTGCACTAATACATTTAGGACCCATAACAGACCACAGAACACATCACAATATGACACAATATGACACAGCGGTCATTGGTAATGAACCATTCACTAAAACTTGGGACCCTGGGGTGCACAGTATGCAAGTAAATATCATAACTGGGCACTGCCAAGAACTGCACAATACAACGTCTACAATACCAGTCCTGAAAAATAAAGATCCGAAAAGGGTCTTAAAGGTTTACTTTGAATCTTTACACTTTGTCTTTATTTTGCAGAGTAACAAAATGCTTTGGAATTCCGTGTTTACATTGGCCAACAATCAGAATAATTGATTTATTAAATAATTAACTAATTTATTTATCAGCTTTGTAATTTAAGCCTTGTAGCACTAACAGTAAGTGTACAGATGAACTGATAAAAATGTACACTGTTTATGCAATACACATCCCTGTGTCAGTAGGCGAGCATTGGAATTACGTATTAGTTTAATAGAACTTTTTATGCCTTCAGCAGAATGTTAATGCTGCTGTGTGGAATGTAGAGTAACATGTTTTAAATTCCTTTTTTTAATTTTACAACTTGAAATTGTGTGTATGTGTGGGGTAAATTAAATTATTTTGGGAGTCAGATAGCATTTACTGAGCTCAGTGTGAATTCAGACTAATTCAGCTTCCAGAACAACACAGAGCTGCTGTAAAAGAGACAGTAAAGAAAGGTTTCCTTGCGTAGCCGTGGAAGAATCCAGGGATGATTTTCCCATCAGTCCCCACTGTTGCAGCTGCGTGCCAGAAGTCACTAATGGAGGAAGTGGATCGGATAAAAAGGCTCCGCTGTGACAGCGTGCTGCAGATAAGGACCAAAGCTTGAAGTCAAGGTGATGGGATTTTAGTGAAGCCACAGAGGCAGAGTAAAAGATTAATGGAGTGAGAATGGGTCTGTCACTGGGTTGGAACTACAAAATAAATTGTAAAAAAAAGTATAGCACTTATACCAGTATAAAGTTTCTCTAAAGTATCTCTTTCTATATGAAACATGCAGATATGATCAAGCCAACAAGGTTTATTATAGTCTACTTGATGAAACAAAGAATTATCAAAGCCAAAAGGCAGTCTTCATAAGCACTCATCAAGGGTTTGTATATATATTTTTTTTAACATTTTTTAAAATTTGTTCCATTGTTACGTAACATGAAATAATTGGGCAAATCTGCTGTAAAAGTAATTAATTTTCCTTAAAAAATAGTCAGAGGAGAGTGTGATCAATGCAGAACTTGAGTCGTGTAGTTGAGCAGAGTAAATTGTCTCCTCAAAAGAAAAAAGAAAAAGATATATATCAAAGCGGACAGGGTGAAAGAGGCTGGCAGCTGGTATGCACTATAAAAGCTAAATGATCCCACTTTGATATTGTTAAATCATCACTACAGTCTGTAAAAAATAATGCATGAGAGTGCATCCTAGTGTGAACCCAGAAGACCCTGTAGAGTGTCTCAACACCATAGCAGAAGAGCAGACTGACCCTGCAAGTGGAGAATGTGTCTGTGAACTGGAAACACTCACACATACATCCTCTATGAGATATTACATTCCTGGCATTCCTTCTAAAGACCACTGCAGCATTTCTTTAAAACCATTCTCCATGTGCGGAGAGGGGGAAAACTCAGGTCAGGATAGTAGACTGACTAAGATAAGTCTGAGTTTGATAATATGACAAATTGTTACATTTCTGTCATTATTATAAATATTTGACTGTACTGAGTTTTTTTACTGGGTAAAACAAGTGATTAATTTGATGTTTTACTCACAGTGAAGATAAAGAATTACTTTTGGAAACTACCTTCTCAATTTGTAAGATGCATCACTTCAATTGTCAGAACATTTTTAAGACTATAAAGACAATACATATGCATAGGGTTGCGTGTATCAAAAGTCTATCACCGAGGTAGGTCTTATGGAAATGTTAAGTACAATTACATACATTTAGAATCAGAGGGCTGCAAGAGTCAAAAACTTGCAATTTAACTGATTAATATGATAGAACCGACCATGCTGGTTAAAATACACCGTTGTGAAGCAAATGAAGATGCAAAATTCTGCAAGGCAGACTTCAAGTTAAATCAGTTATTGAACATTTTAGTGGCGGTCGCGATTTCAGTCAACTCCAGTCAAAACAGAAGCATTCATGCACCAGTAATCCAAGTGCTTAAAAAGGTTAAGAAATAACGATGAGGCAAATCATCAGAGTCCAGCTCGTCATAGTGCAGCTGCACCAGCGTTAGTTAGCGTGGTTGGCTAACAAGCTAACATGCTACAGACGAAACGGGTTTTAAATGGGCTTACCTGTCAATCGCAGTTTTACTGGGCCATTTCTCCTCACTCCTTGGTTAGACATTCCCTTGTGTATTCCAGCTTGACAATATTTCAAGAAATATTTGACTCATGTATACGTATAAAAGGTGTATCAAGAACGTAGCTCCCAAAACAACCCTTGCGCTGTTAGCTTCGGATTAGCTCCAAGAAACACCATAGCATATCACGCTGATTGTGTGCAACAAATGTAATCACGTCATTAGAAACGTCGTTTATTTGTGAGGCGCATTCAAAATAAACAAATCGTCAACATCCCGAGTAAAAATGTGTGATGAAAGAAGAGTGCAGTTTACAAAAATCTAGGAACAGTCTTGCCCTCCATCCGCACAGGCTCCAGTGTCCGCGCTGCTCTCACTCAAGTTGGTCGTGAGGCTAAAGAGCCGCGTCTGTAAGAGCCGAGTCTGTAAACGTAGACGGACTCACCGCAAAGAAGCGCACACCCGGTGCAGCCTGTCAACATAAAAGCATCCTACATGTACGCGCAAATAAACACATGGCACTAGTCTCTGTGGTAAATGTGTAATTATTTTTTTACTTGAACGAAATTGGATTCTACACAACATTAGGTATTTAAGCAACATAATAATTTCTGAAACAAAGCGCCAAATACGACAGGTTAGACAATTATGCATTGTAATGTTGGCAGAGGTAAATATATTTTTAATGTTCAAACAAATAAAACGTTTTTTCATGATCACTAAAGAAAAATATAGCGTCAGTTTTTGAGGATCATGGTCATATAGTTGCCTTAAAGTGTAATCTGGCTTGCCAAGTAAATTTTATGGCGCTATGATTGTATATCAATGAATGAATGAATGAATGGCCCTCTAGCGGTTTAATTGGTACTTTGGGCTATCCATGGGTTTCAGAATGCTGAAAAGCTAAGACCGTTGCCATAGCAGTTAACAATTAGCATTTCTTTTGTATGGTCAATTGTTCTCAAAATGGCACCATATATCAGGAAACTGAAACCCATTAATTTTCCCTTGTGTTATTTGTTACAGACGGCCTGAGGAAACACTCAATTAAAATGTCCATTAACATTTATTTATAATTAGTAAAATGTAAACAAATAATATTCCAATAGTAAAAATACAAACAGTATACCAATTACAGTTATCATTACAAAGAATATAGCAGTGTTAAAATTTAAAAGTGCTTTGGTTTTGAGGTGCCTGGAAACCATAGCCATTTGTTGTTGCCTCAGGTGCCAGAGACCCGTCATCTTCATTCTTAAAGACAAGCAACATTAGATGTTAGACAAGTGTTAATGCATAAGTTTATGTGTTTTGCATTGTTTAATAGTTCATGCATAGGCCAAAACAATGACAATATAAATAAATAAATATCTTCACAAATGGTATAATTGGCTAAAATGGTAACTCGCAGTAACTAATAGAAAAAAGTCTAAAAGTTGTAACTTTGCAGCATTGAGCATTGAGATATATATATATATATATATATATATATATATATATATATATATATATATATATATATATATATATATATATATATATATATATATATATACACACACACACACACACACACACACACACACACACACAATAACACTTCAGGCACATGGGCTAAATCCAGCCCAACTCTAAAATGACTTAATTCCTTTAATAAGGGGGAGGTCACCCAGGGTATATGTGTGATATACAACAATTTATGGTGCTTGACTTTGAGCAAGCGTGGGAAGACCTGGTCCTCCTGTTTGACAGGTAGAAAAATTGGTCTGTGACCAAGAAAGCTTCCCTACCCCTGGCCTAAGCCAACCTCAGGAGAAGGAAAACTTACCTCTAGAGTGAAAAAGCGATCAATTATGTTAAGGGCGGATTTGTAGACTGCCTCGTTGTCATGGCATTGCAGCGCTTCAAGCTTTTCAAGCCCACCAACCTCTTCAAACATTAAACAGAGTTTGTGACCGTCCCCAGTTTTCTCTGCCATCTATAAAGAGACAAAAATACATTAATTTAATCCTCTGCCCACACTCAGTATACTCTGCGCAGAATATTATTTTTGTTTTTTCCAATATACCTGTAAAATATTAAAGATGGCATCCAAGATTATCAAAATGATTTTGCTATCTTTTGTAGTTAATAGTTGAACTAATGCTGGAATCACATGGCACTGGACAAGGTAAGCCACTTGTTCCACAGTTCCTCCACTTGTAAAATTAGTGACCGCCCACACCACCTCCTTCTGTGTCGTGTGCTCTCCCTGTACAAAAATAGACACCAGAATGATAAATTAAAATAAATAAAAACTATAAACAAAACAATATTCACTACATTCTTACATGTCTGAGAATTTCTACAAGGATGGGTATCAAGCCAGCATCTATAACCTCCTGGATCTGGCTGTGCTTGCCAGCAGTAATGTTGGACACTGCCCATGCTGCTTCTTTTTGGATGAAGGGCTTGTGGTGACGAAGTAATTGAGGGAACAAAGCCAAGGCACCTGCATTGAGTACACATTGGGTCTGCTCATCTGTCCCTGTCACAATGTTGCCGAGCGATCGCAAAGCAGGTATCTATACAGTTTTAACAATGAGAAAAAACAATAACTACATGTTAGAACAGTATCTAGGGGCATTGACAACATTGAAATCCATACCATAATGGCATCGTCTCCACAACCTAAAAGTTGGACCAGGTGGGGCACCAGCCCAGCACGCACCACCATTTCTATCCTCTCATTGGAGCTGTCCGTCAGGTAGGACAGAGCCCAGCAGGTGTCTGCCAACACCTTTGTATCATTGCTATGGAGCAGGTGGAGGAGTGCTGGAAGCAGTTGCGCCACTGCTTCCAAAGGAGGGGTGGGGTTTTTATTCCGGCACAGGTTGGATAGAGTCCAGGTGAGATTACGCAGGTAACCAGCCTAGAAGATTGGTGTAAATGTGTTACAATTGGAACAATAAGCAGAAACAAAAACACATGTTTACCATAATTCATATTTCAACCATTCTTACTACAATGATAGAGCTGTCATCGCACTTGCATTTTTCAGTATAATACTTACTGGGTACACACAGAGATCAGGAACAGCCACCAAAGTCAGCAGAGGATGAAGACCTTTGTGTTGGATCACAAGGTCTCTGAAGTTAGGCCCATCACCTAATTCATATACATAAACATGTTAATATTAAATTAAATGAAAAGTAAATGAGACGGTATACACTACCTGCAATGTTCCCCAAAGCCCAGATGGCTTGTTCACTGATGTGTGGTTGTGTCGATGACACCAGATTAATAAATGCTGTAACGGCACCTCCTTCCACAACAGCTCTTGTTTGTTCTGAAGTCCCAGAGGCAATGTTTGTGAGGGCCCATGCGGCCTCAAACTGAATTGGAGGACATTCAGATAATGAAAGAAAATAAACAAATCTCGGTATAAGGCCAGCTTCAATTATGCTGTCAATTGGAGGATGCTTTCCTCTTGAAAGAAGTTTTCTGTTTAGAAAGAAAAAAGTATGCATTATTCAGCAAAAGAAAAGGGAAAAATAAAACAGAATAAAGAATTTACTTTACCGCACGGCTTGTATTGCCTGCAGCTGATAACGTATGCTCTCACTGTACACGCCTTCCACAATTTGCTCAACTGGCCACTGAGATTATATGTGAAAAACAAAGGTGTCATTATAATACAATAACACACCATATTTATCTGCATACAAATTGTAAAGCACAAAACAAACTGGTACAGAAAAATGATAATTAGTGTTTATAATTTATTACTAGTTGTAGGCACTTATTGTAGCATTGTATTGTATTTATTAGGGTATATGTAGGATATATAATATTTAATCCCCACATATATTTATTCATTTTGATATTTAATTCTCACAATTTACAGCATGTGCCCAACTTTACCTGCCCATTTGAGTCTTGCTCTTCAACAAGTTCATCAACAGGGCTTTCAACATTTCTCCTCTTTAATATCTGCTCATCCTTTTTAGCTTTACGGAGCTCCACGCTCACTTCCGCTCTCCTGCGCCTCAGCTCCTGCAGTGAGTCACAGCATATTACAAAGCTAGCTAGATAAAGACATAATGCTATTCATGTTCGACCAAAGACAACTTTAATAACTCACATTTGTGTCTTTACCCTTGTTTTTGAACTGGGAGAGTCTTGCTCCGCTGTCGCAGCCAGCTGACATTACTGACCGTTGAGCAGCACAAACGATCCAGTACAGAGGTCCTGATCACATTTTTAACAGTCAATTCGGCTGAACATTTTGAAACACTTCTGGCACAGGGGTACAGTGTTTTTAAAAGCAGATTTATGATAGCAAATACGTTTGACTCATAACAGAGCAAAGCCGGTTTGTTAAGACCATGTGTAACAACTACGGGAGAAGACGTGTGTTCCCGTGTAATAAGAGGTAATTAAGGCGGCCTTCAAACGTTAATATTCATAGCCAACGTTCAGATTGACCCTTCCATTTAAAAAGAGCATAAGGTTATAGTGTTAGAGAGTGTTTAGGGTTGTGCTTTCTCTTCAGAGCATGTGCTTACCTTCCGACGTTCTTCTATGTTTTTTCTTTCAAATGACTGACGTCTAGCACAGACCGCCCCGACAGTTTTCTCGATCCCCATTGGTCCAAAAAGCTCCCAGCGCCACCTTTTTTTTTTTTTTTAGAAAAAACAAAACACAAAACTCCTCTACAGATGTCAGTGGCAACCATTATAGATCCGTGGTTGCAAACCCATTGCTATGAACAGTACATCGCGCGTGAATACGGCCGCCATCTTGGTACAGAGCTTCCATGGTTTAAGATTCAACATTCAAAGCTTTATTGCCATATGTACAGTAAAGAAACACGTTTCCCTGTACAATGAAATTCTTACTTTGCTGCCCACACCGGATGCACACAAGTATACACACAACAGTCAACAGTCAAATAGAAAAATGTGCAATAGTCAGTAATGATGCTCTAATCAGTAATAGTGCAATAGTCAGTGATACTGCAAGTTATTAATGTGCAAAATATTGTATATTAAAAAAGGGTCACTCAATTTAAGTGTCACTGACTGAGTTTTTTCACAGTCTCACCAACGGAGATGCAGGACTTTTTTTTTTTCCGCCGCCACATACGGACTGAACCAGGATTTAACCAGGACTAAAACAGGACTAAACCAGAACTGAAACAGGACTGAAACAGGACTAACACTGGACTGAACCAGGAGGACTAAAACAGAACTAAACCAGGACTGAAACGGGACTGAACCAGGTATAAATAGGGAGACCATTCGTCCGATTTCAACCGGACAGTCCGGAGTCTTCTGTTATGCGCTCTCATTTTTTACATTTTGTCCTCATTTCGGACCCTCAGCCGCCGCTGTTGCATCACCACAAATCCCGGCACTTATTGCACCTGCCCAGCTGCTATAGCAAATGCTCATGTACAGTATGATCTCGGAAAACATGAACCATCTACAACGCGATTTACATACAGAACACTCACCATGAGCAGAACATCCCTCTGTCACAGAAAGAACACATATAATCCACTGAATCGTGTCCTTTAGTCCGACAGAAGCCCAGGCACAAGGAAAGTTTATGCAAATGAGCCATGTAGTTTAAAGTTTCCTTTCTCTAAAACTAAAGCTGCATTAAACACATAATCTCACACAGCTGATGTGGCTCTATAGTGGTTATGGTTTTTATGTTGTAAAGTTGAGTTTATTTATGCAGATTAGTAATAGTAATAATAATTATGATAATTTTAATATAAAAACCTTAATGCTTATTCAATAATAAACTGTTAATTCTCCCAGCAATCAATGAATAATAATAATAATAAGTGTGATAATTATAATCATAATACTAATAATATATAATAACTATTGATATAATAGTAATAATAATAATGATAATATGGATGATAAAAATAATAGTGATAAGTGGTTGTATAGGCCTGTTTTTAGACTTTTTGTTATGCTATGTGTCCTAATTTTCAGTCATGCCAGTGGTCACCCTAGGTATAAACCAGGACTAATCTTGGACTCTGGCAGTGGCAGCTTAGCCCGTGGGGCTAATGAGGTGTTCTGATAGGGCAAGCATAAGCACCAAATAGGCCAATGCTGTTCCATTACTTAGTTGCCTTGTTGTACCTTTAGTAATTTCTTAGGTCTATATAGTATTTTATTTATTTCATTTGTATTATTATATAATACACAATGCTACTTGTCTTGGTCTGTGGGAAACACTGATATCACCCGCATTGATGTTCATTCATTTAAAGCAGCCTTACCCTGTACCAAGATGGCGGCTTTGTTGACGTTGACGTTCGTTACAATAGACAGCGGTAGTCAATGCGAGATCTACCGTTCATAGCTATGGTAGCGTTCAAAGTGAAATATCGCGAGAACAAAGCGGCGCGTTGTGTTGGACACGTTTTAGGGGCGTGCATGGGTTGGTTGCATGGCTCTGCTTGGTGCTCCTGTGATCACTTTGATGCAGCATTTTAACCATTCTTTGCGTTTCTGCCGATTACTTTAACCTATGTCTTAAGTAAGGTATTGTCATAGAAAAAACAATTCGGATAAAAAACATAATCTTGATTTTAGGATTTTATGACGTATTTCCGTAATACAGGCGGCGTAATGACCCAGTGGCCTAATGGATAAGGCATCAGCCTCCGGAGCTGGGGATTGTGGGTTCGAGTCCCATCTGGGTCGTATTTAACTTTCTTTTAGGAGTTCAGGAGTCTGGTCTTTACTGTGTAGTTATTTAAATTGCATTACGGAATCTGTCAGCAACGATTTCGTGATGTATTCATGTAATTCGTCGCGTCCCACATGCGTCCTCATACTCCAGAAAGAAAAGAGACACAATTCAAAACAATGTCTATTGTTAAACAGTCAAGTCTGTGTTTTTCCTACAGAACAACTGAATGAGCAAAATGCTCATATATCTCCAGGTAATAAACATGTTTTTGCCTTTACTCTCGACACCTATGGTAAAACTTGGTCAAGTAATTTGAGGCAAAGGTGCATAATGTCTAAACTGTGAACAAGGTTATTTTTAAAAGACTATTTTAAGACCAGTGAGATGAAGTTTTCTTATTTTAGCTTACTGCTGGCTGCAGGTTATATTTACAGTGTCAAAGGAAACGAAAAAGTACCTTTAAGTGGCCACTTGAGGGCAGCATAGTCTAGTTTAGTTTAGTTTGTAATATTGACTTGTGGAAACGTTCAATGTGGGCAACGTTTGAAAAGGGGAAAAAAAGAAACGGGACACGTTTGACATTACAAGGTCTGAAACGCTAGACCATTTAAAAATTACTCACCAATCAGTGTTTACGGTTGCATGCCATCTGTTTTGAAATAGTATTTATGAATGAATGGAATGTCATAGCTGTGTGAATTTAGCCACGCCCCTCACATCCATCCCAGCAGACAGCAGTATAAAATCCAAGAAATCCCTGCGTTGTAGCAGACGTGGGTACACTGCACATGCACCAAACACAATGGCAAGGATTTTTGTTTTTCTCCTACTTCAGACATTTCCTTGTTTTAACTCAGAAGAACATGTCATTACTGGTAAGTAGTGTATTTAATGCAATTTTGTGACATGCATATCTCTTTATTGTTACCAATGCAGTATCTATTATAGTCTTTATGTAAATCATTTGTGTAGGTGTGTAGAAGGGATTTAAAATATTGGACAATATTTTTCTAATAATTGTACTTAACAATAATTACATTTATGGTTTGTTTTCAGAGCTGTACACCGTGGGTGAAAAGGGTCCAAGCAGTTTTGTGGAAGGAGCTCAGATCAATCAGAGCAGACTGGTGGTCAAGGAGCCATCTTTACCCATTAATGAGCTTTTAGAGAAGAACAGCCGAACAACTGAGTCTAAGTTTACCTTGCACCCTTTGCCTTCTGCGGTGTGGCCCAAACATAGTGACTTGGTTCCCCTGTCCCGCCACCATAACCTCCACAATAAAAGCAAGAAGGGTATAAAGACTGATCGCCTGAATGAGCACAACAGTGAGAAGACCAGAGAGAGTGCAGGTCTGCTTCCAAAAATCCCAGTAATAGGATCTACAGCTGCTGTCACCAACAAAACTGGACAAAAATCCAACCAGGACCCTCTCTCCAGCACAAGCCCAACCCAGGTCAGCGAGCATGAAGTGCACCCCAACAGCAGAGCCAGAGTGCCTCCTTCACCTCCTCAGGCTGAACCGCCAGCTAGTGTTCCACGTAAAGACCCCCCAAACCGCAGGATGATGGATCCAGAGGAGAACCGTCCGGGAAAGTCCAGTATCTATCAGTCAGGAATTGCGAGCCGAAACAACAGCCGTCCCTCTGTGCTGTACAACCGCCGCTCCTCCAGCCTCCTCTATCACTTTGATGTACTCAAAAGAGGTATTTACAAGGCTCGAAAATGACCATTTAAATCACTGTGTACCTGATCATTAACTATTTAGGAGACAAATAGATAGACAAAATAACTTTATTAATGCCATAGTGGAGAGTGACACCTGACACCTCTTGATACATATGTAAGACAATCACAAACAAGAGAAGTACATTAATGATATGCTACAAGGGACAATAATCATTTTATTATCATTACAAGTAAAAAAAAAATATCTGAAATAAAAATGTAAGAAATTTTCTGTAAAAATTAAAATGGACTAAAACAGTTGCAGAATACAATGCAGCTCAGTATAAACTCGATTATTCAAGATGTATAATTTTTTTCCCTGATTTTTTTTTTTTTTTTTTTTTTTACTGAAGATATGGTACAGTGATAGTATCCCATTATTGAAAGCAGGTTTTCATTATATAATTAGTTAACAGCCTCCACAGAGCACTATGACTCCCACTTAATGGCTGCAGTTACATGCACACCCTCATAAGACTATTAAATGACATGTAAACAGAAAAATCATCTAATTTCTTTCTGATCATGGTCCCACTGATCATTCACATTGGATTTTGTGGTTTATATGTCATTTAAGTCATTTTTAATGTCCAGAAATCAGATAGTAATCAGTGATAGAACTCAAAAGCCATGCATTGCATATTTTAAATGGGTATTTAAGATGTTGAGCAGCCCCCACTTCTCTCCCCCTAATAACCCCACAATATGGAATGCAGCATCTGGGTTTCTATAATGACAACCTTGTCTTTAGAAGTGACAGTAAAATGAGGGTCTGGCTCCATGGTGAAGCCTGGCAGACAGTCTTACTCTCTCTCTCACTCTCTCTCTCTTTGTGTTTTAGAGTCGGACTTCACACATGATGCTTTCTGCCTGAGCGAGTGCAGGAAGGAGAGGGACGAGCGCGAACACTACTGCTACAGCGAGTTTGGTATGCACAAGAGAGGGACACTCTTAGAAATGTAAATGAAACAAAAATATTGAATATATACTGCATATAAAGAAAATGTGAATACTTTTCTTTATATTCAGTTGCAAAAAAGGTGCAGTTATTTTTTTTGGTTGCACCTCAAAAGAGATGTTGTTGCTTTGCTTACAATGTCCCACAGTATGGCACTTAACTTATGCATTTCCATGGAGACAAGCATATGTTGTTGCCAGGCTTTTTCACCCTGTGGAGAGTAAGAATGCATGTTTTTCAAGGTATTTTTGAGCAATAAAAACACCTGTAATGAAATACTGTAGATGCTAGACAGTACATTTAATGTCATACTGTGGAACATTCCAGGCAAAGAAAAGTACCCCCCAGAGAAACATAACATAATACACCTTACTTTTTTTTTTTTGCATTTCACAATGTTCCAGCATTTCTGAGTTGTCAAGGATTCCTTTCCAGTCTTCAGTGATTGACTGACTTTACTTTGTCTGTCACAGCCATCAATGGGATTGTCCACGACATCGATGTGCTGCGTAAAGGAGTGCGTCTGATCACATTGATGGTGACCAGTGATGGCTTCTACAAAATGAGCCGCCTCTACATGACCCCTGACAGCTTCTTCTTCAAAGTCCGCCTTCTGGTCGTGGACACATTCAAATGCAGCAAACCGTGTCCAGATATCAAACTTGGTGAGTGCATAGACCCAGTGTAACAATATGATGAGAGCATTAGTCCTCATAGTCACATATCAGTGTGCTGTTTGTGCAGGTCCCAAACCTGGATAAACTGAGATCATGTCATAAATTGACAGTTTTAGGCAATATTTGTTAAAAGCAGGCAAAAGATCCATAAAGATACAATAGCCAAAAGAATACAACCAATCCTGGAATAATTCAATTACTTGCTGGGTTACCACAGATAAAAACAATGATCACGCTATTGTATAGTGAATACTAGAGTAGAGAACATCTTAAATATTTAAATATTAGGCTACGTGAAAATTGTTTGGGGGTATTGAAAGCCTCTTCCACAATAAATATTGCAATTACGTGATAATATCAGAGGCCAGTTTTCATCACTGACCATAAACTTAGTGCATACATACTCATAAACTTGCTCAGAAAAGATGAGCTGAAATAAATTTAAATAGTTCAATTTAGTGATTAGTTGATGAGATATAGATATGGATTGTTAAAGTTGTTATAGTAGCTATTGTGACAAGCCTTGGTGTTAATTTGGTGCTGTTTTGGCTATTGGCTTTGTTGTACTGAGTCACAGACAAATACACACTTTGCACACTTTTCCTCACTGTTCACTATTACGTTTTTAGGGACCAGATACATTATAATGGGTCAGATCTATCACCGGAGGCGCCATATCCCTTCTGACCTGTTGGCTCTTGTTGGGGGCAAACTGAAGCCTGGAGACGGTCTGCTTCGAAGCAACAACTACATCAAAAGGTTCAACAAACGAAGACATCAGAAAGCTGTCGACGCCACCCGCTCCAGGTGCAGGTGAACTATACAGACTGCTGCCCTTCACTGAGGGCCAGAGACACTGAAGCTAACAGGACTGGTCTTAACTAGCCTCACAATGAATGAGACAGAGGAGAAGATATGAAGGAAAATACATGGACTTATAATGGACAACTCTCATTTCACCAGGCACCTTTTCATCTGTTTGTTCCACAAGGATGTAAGCTTGGGCCACTACTAATTCTAGAAAAAAATGTGTTTATTCATGGCTGGTACATGAAATCGACCCACACTGTCCTGTTTTGCATACTTGTACAAAACTCTTAATAACTTAAATAATATATCCCTATATTTTGTAAGTGTCCTTAAAAGTTTCTATAACCTCTTAGTTAAGTGGAAGTGGCATTTTAGTTAAATGATGTTCGGTCAGAGAACAAGGGTGAATAACATTATTAATGTCTTCATAATATTAAGAAAGCGTGGAACTTCAAACAAGGCCTAAATAAGAAAAGGGAGTAAGTTATATATTTGTGGACTAAGCCATAAATTAATTCTGACCCCAGTGGGGGATGAGTTGGAATTGAAACCTGGGGAATTTTGTTCACTACCAGATGCCAAATGTCAACATGGCCAAGCCAGGAATTATGTATAAAGATTGTATCTGTTATCCTGATTGTAGTTGGACCTGGAATGGGAGTGATTTGCACTGTTTTATACACATTTTTGAAAATAAAATGTGTTTTTGTTCTTATCTACGAGGATTATCTTTAGCGTGAATCATTATCATTTTCCCAAACACTGCATGAGATGAGCTGCTGTGATCATATGACACAATAATTACACTGTAACTACCATAGTCTCCGTCTGGATTTAGGAAGACAATTTTTGAGTTTTTTCCATTTTTTTTTCATCTTAATTGTCTGTCAGCTGAAGCAGTCAGTTCCCAGGCCTATCTGAGATCAGCACTGGGGGGAACAGATGGAGGCGGACAGGAAGCTACGCTCACAGTGGGGGGACATTCTTGTAGCCAAAGATGTGAAGAACTGCGAGGTGGGAAGATTTCCAAGTGGTTTCCCGTGTGACAGACCGATCCCCAAAGCCACAAGTGGAGGGGGAGTGGGGCTGTGGGAGATGGTCTACGCTGGAGTCAATTTGTGGTTTGACTTGCAGGTCAAATGCAGAGACACAAGGTGGAGTGAAAGGTCATTTAAGCATGTCTACACCCATACACATGATCATCTCCATGCAGTATTTTGAGACAAGGGCCTGGGGCTGACACAAAGAGTACAGTAACCTACGCATTATTTCATTAGATTATTGTACTGGTTGGTCAGTGAAGCAATGCTAAAAGACATATAAAACACATTTTCTTTTTTAAAAACAGGGCGTCCAAAACATTTTATTTTACATGGTGAATCATCCCATCAAGTACAAAAGAGAATCTCTTCATGACTGCCACTTAAAACTTTTTTTTGTGTGGATTTTGTTCAACTTTATCAAATGGGCCAAATAATATTTTTTTTCATAAATAAATAAAATTATAACATATAACATAACAGATTGAAGTTATTAAACATAACCGGCTCCCTATAAATAAAAAATGTAATATTACTTTTCCATTCAAAATATTTAATACGAAGAAAGGGTAATTTCACCTATTTTGATTTAAAAGAAAAATAGTTAAATATTTTCATGGACGTAGCTGCTGGTTCTATGAGAAAATAAATGTTTCTACGACTCTAAAAATCTGTATTTAACATTTCTCATTAGTTGTAATATACAAGTTTTACAAAAAGTGGATGACACACATGGGGTTACAAAAACTGAAAGCTACATCATATCTCAACTCAAAACAAATTTAGATTACAAGTTTAGTTTTTAAGCATAACCTTGACTCAACCACACCCTTCTACAAAACTTAAAATGACACGTTACAAAAAATGTTCCCAAATATGCTAAAAATGCAGCTATAAAATGTTCATACAAACCCAGTTGTACAAAGGCTTTTTAGCTTGCCCCATTCAACAGCACACCACCCCTGACAGACCACAAAATAACTTGTGAGATGCTGAGAGGAAGTCTATTATCCAATTACTTAACCGTGCACTGAGGGCCAGTTCTTCTGAGCTGAGACAGAGCCAATCTGTCTAATTCAAAGAAACACTTTGGAAGAGGCAGAGCTTCTGATGAGAGCAGGGATGTCCATGACTTCACGTTCTTCATTTGATAGCTGAAAACCTGTCTGTGAGGTCTGTTTTGGATTTGTCCAGGTTGATCTTGAAGATAACGAAGCAGTAGGCTACAGTGATGGGACTACAAATTTTCACCAAAGAAAACACATATTTGCAAACATGGGACACACACTTGGATGTGTTTTTGTTTACAATAGTCAGACAGAGCTGTTCATTGTTGCTTTCTTGGATCTCATGTCATATATCACTACAAACAGTGGCACATTTAGAGATGCCGAAGACTTTACCATCTAGCCATCACAACTTTAGGACAATCCCTTGTGTCTACTGATTTAAAGAGATCTATATTTGGTCTTGAATAATGAATACACAATAATCACATCTTAATGAAACCATGTCAATGATCTAATCAATATTCAGCAGTGCTCATAAAGAGCAGTATACATCTGAAAATTAAATGTAGATGTGATGACAGTAAAGAAAGAACTGTACGATGTAGGAAAACTACAAATTCTGCCTGAGTAAAACATGATTGCTGCCACGTTACTGAGACATTACTGAATGCCATTTCTCATGGAGAGTGAGAGATCTGGATTCTTGACTTCAGATGCAAAGGAGAGTAGTTGAAAACTCCAAGCAAGGTGCTGCATGGGGCTGGCAGTTGGTCCAGTTGGTCAGAGCTGTAAATTTGACACCCATTCAGACTTTGTCGTCAGCATTTCCAACTCCCAAGAAATGAGACGTTTCAGTCACATTCAAACCATGGGGCTGGTTTAAGCCATAGATTTTGAGTGGACTAAGAGACTGTTGATGGTAGTTTGTTGTTATGAGACCTATAGAAACAGGCAGAGAGAGAATGAGGGACCGTTTGGATCATTTGGTAGTCTCTTTTTTATTAAAAGCTTTACATTATGACAAAATATGCACTAGAGATACAAAAGAAAATAAAAACAAGCATTTGTTGAATGCCAGTGGGTCAGACCAAAGACCGAGCAGCCATGTTGGTGAAATGTGATTTAAATGTACGCAATGTCCGACCAACCTGCACTGTATTTACATTTAGAAGTTAATCTGAACTAGAATCGACACTTGCCCTCAAAACAGGAAAGCTACACTAGATTTTCTCTATTTTTACAAATGTTACCATTATTTCCTTAAGAAAATAAAAATAGTCCTTCACAAAAGAAATATGCACATAAAATATAATACATAAAAAGAGCCAATAAAAGAGGCATACTTAAAACGGCTAGGAAATGAGGTAAAATGTTCTACCGCAGCCTGTTGTGCCTAATAAAACAAATCAATTATGAGTATGTTTTTTACATAACCAATACTCTTACATGTTTTAATGTAACAAATATAATATCAGTCACCTTTTAAAGTAAGAAAATACTTAGTCTTGAATGAATGTGTGTTACCAACATGGCTGCCATTATTGAACAGTAGATTTGTATTTTTTGCTTTGACTGATAAAAAAAAGATCACACCCTGAGTGTGGTATGACCTATGCACTTGCTCCTAGATTTGGGGGCTGTTTGACAGAAGTAAAACAGCCACATCCGGGATAACAAATTAATTTGTTTTAAGATTGACCCCAGGCACCTAGGAGTTTAGACATCACAATCTGCAAAAGAGGAAACAGAGAGAATGGATGGAGTCAATACATGCAGGTGAAGCACTGGACTAGGAGGATGCAAAGTACACACTCACAGCATTTCAAAATACAAGCAAACGAAAGATGGACATGCTACAACTACACTAGCACCTGCAGCAAAGAGATATGAAAGGCAGCTATTCTTAAAATAAATCTGGTAGTGACACCATTCAAATAAAAAGCCAACACTTTTCCAATTACAGATAAATATACTTTAAATAATGAGTAAAAAGCAGATGTTTTGTGGATGAAACAAGGAGAGACTACAAAGCTGAAATGGAAGCACAAAATTAGCTGTGAAAATGATTAACCCATTGTTATGCCTCACCTGCTAGCTTTAAATCCTTTGAGCTTTTGGACAAAGAAGGTCTCCAAGATCTCAGCACACTGGTAAAAGGGCGAGTCACTGGGATTGTAATAGCGACAGTTGTCAAATATTTTGGTCATGTCTGCTACAAACTCTGTCAGCTTGATGTACTCGTGTTTCTGCAACTTCAACTCCATCGTGGAAAGATCTGTAGACACAGAAACAGTAAGGGGCAATGAATATACAATATATTCAGATACTACCAAATACATTAATCCTAAAACCACAACACCACACATACAGAGGTCAATCCATCAAGCTCCCAAATAATACTACTCCACACATCTACATATATGCTTTACTAATTGCAGTGCATGTGGTTGACAGAGATTAAAATATGTTCTTCACTTCTAAAACTGCAAAAATCCAGATTTAACCTCTTTCTGCTTGGCTCTCCAAATTCTGACCAATGTCATTCCTGAGGACAGAGCCTTCATATCCTTTTGGATTAGTAAACACAATTAACTGGGAGCACAGTGGATGTCAAGAATATCAGTCATTTTTGCTTTTTTAGTCAATGCAAAAAAACACAAATGTGAAACTTGTGTTTGACCACAAATTAAAATATATTGCTAAAATACCATGAACACCTTATCCTTCCCAGGTCCTTATTTAGATGAAGATGGCTCATGTCATCAATAGAAAAAGGCAATAGCGACACTAGCCCTGTTAAGCAGCCTACCTTTCCAAAAGTAGCTGTAATGTACTGCTGCTGGTGGGCTGCACTTAGAGCAAACATATCTGACTCAAAGCCCACACCCAGCTAGCATGTGCTGTGCAAACCTCACGGTCAATATCAAAGACCTCCTTTATTCTCTCTCGTCAGATTTCATCCCCAAAGCCTTCAAAACTACCCACGGGCCAAATACTCTTTTAATTTGTGAGAACCAAAAAGGTCTTTTTCTTGGGGTGGAGGGGTGAGTGCAAGACTAGAGTTTCCAGGCTCTGCCCAAAAGGAGTGGAGTGGTCTTTCCACAGGATGCCCTGCAGAGGCAGCTTATTAGCAGTTTGTTTGTGTGGAAGTTCAAAACAGCTTCTGTTGACGCAAGTTGCATTTACATGGTTGCTTTGATCTGAGTTGGAGGGCTTCTCTGGCTGCCAGCTACCTTTTGAAGTTTAAGATATAGAGACTGATTTTTATGTCAACTACTAACATGAATTTGTACAGGTAGGTCAGAGTCAAAAGTGGGTCACTGGGAGGTTGAATACACAGTCAGTGCTTGCTTTATTAGATTAAATACTTTGATTGCCACAACTTGTGAAACATTTTTGTTCTTTATTTTCAGCTGCTTCCTTATTGTCACTTACCCATTGGTTCTTTAATAACCCTGTAGTAGTCTGGGGCATCATTGGTGTCCACTGGCTCCAGAAATGGCCAAGCCATTTTATGAGCCTGTAGGAGGGGAGAGAGAAAGAGAGAAAGACGTCAGAAATCTGGAACCAGAAAAGAAAAACAAACAGGATAGAGAAAATGACAGTGGAAGCAGGTGGGTCAACACAGATGTTCTCCTCGAATTCGTCAGCTTGAGTCTCTTTAAAAAAAACCACATGAAGAAAACATGGAGAGGTGAAGGGAGGAGTGGAAGCTCGAAGAAAAAAAACAGGAGTAGGCAATTGTCCAAGTGCTGCTCTGGGGAACCAAACCCATCAGATAAGTCGCACACAGAAGACTTTGTTTGCCTGTTATACAATGTCATACAGGAAAGCAAAACTCCTGCTTACTGTGGTTGCAAAATAAACTACTGTTTAAAAACTATGAGATATTCCTTACAGGAAAATGATTTAAATTATAGTGTAATATGGACAGACAAATACCAGCAAGACCTTTAATTCCATAGATACAGGTACACTTCTGGATACTGGATACTTTAACACCCAAACTTGACCTATCCAGAAAACACTGATTTCAAGTTAATTCACTAGTAACAAACTGGGCGCTTGAGTAGTCATCTTTGCTTAAAAGTTAGTTTTATGTTTAAGTTATCGAAATGTATAGATACAAGCACTAAAAGTTCAAAATAAAATATGCAATATAAGATTTATTGTAGCACTGTTACCATAAACACAAGTTTCAGACGATTACAAGCATGTTTCAGTTTTGTATGGTGTAATTAGTATAATGGTCAGCACCATAGCAGACAGTAAAGATTAGACTGTTCTGTAAACAAACAGTTTATGCACATTTCCTTTGGAATGTACATTTCTTTACATTAGCAACTATATCCAATACGCCCACAGATGGCATATAGGTCACATGTCTGGCATGAACTGTCCTCATAGCACTGTTAACTTTATGCTAATGGCTGATGCACTAATTATACCTGTAAGGAGCGAAGTATTCTTCTCAAGCCCTCATAGTCCTTGTCCGTGAGGGGCGTAAAAACAGTCATGGCGTCCTCTGTCGACTGACACTGTGGACAAACGTATTCATCTATGTGGTTGGCTTCACTTTGCAGGATTCCCACACAGCGACCATGATACCAGTTTTGACAACGATCACAGCCAATATAGAACCTGGAGGAGAGATTAATTTAGATTTCCAAAAATGAAGGATAAATTTTAAAAAGCATATCAGAAATTTCAGTGTCTTACTGTGACTCATCGTAAGGTGTCTGGCAGATGCAGAAGAGCTCCTGCGTGCTGTTCTCCTGGCCCCGCTTACACTCCACACAAATGTAGTCATCCATTTTCTTTGCTTCCTTTTCCGTGATTCCCACACAGTCACCATGGTACCAGTTTGTACACAAGTCACAACCAATATAGAACCTGAAAAGAGGACGAAAACAGTAGGTAACTACGGGCCTAAGCAGGTACACAGTGGATGGCCAGTTGGTTCCAGGACATAAGATACACATTTTAAAGTGTATGACACATGGTGTACTAGAGTCTAGACAATATTGAAATATTTGTTTCAAGGCATGTAAATTTGGAATGTCAAGTAAACTGTCTATTAGAAATTTGGGAAAAATAAATAGAAAGAACTTCAATGTAATCCAAACGAGGTTATAAATGTCATCCTTTTGCATTTTTGTCAAATTTTATAGCGTTTTCTCATTTTGTGCGATGCTTGAGCTACATAATTATCTGATTATTGTGAGCAGGAAAATCAAAATACAAAATTTTGTCAATATCACCTACACCTAAACATACTCAAACAATAGATCTTCATGCATTTTAGGACATACTTAGTCTCATCATAGGGAGTCTTGCAGACGCAGTAGAGCTTAATATCCTTCTTGTTCTCTTTGGTGCTTGTAGTTGAAATCATCTTCTTCTTCTTGGACTTGGCGGAGTCCCTGTCCTCGTCTCGTTTCCTCTTGTGTGTGGCGCTGGTGGTGGCGAGGTGGTGCTGGGCCAGAGCTTGCTGTTGGGCAGCAGCGGCGGCACGAGCGGCCTGTTGAGCAGCAGCTTTCTCTTTCTCACGCTGCATCCGCAACAAGTCCTTCTTCAGCTCTTCCTGAAATCATTGTGGACATGATGCGATGAGTAATCGCTTACTACAGTAGCGGATATTTTAGAAAAATATTTGTGTCTTAAAATCAAAAGTTTTAGACATCAACCATATGAGTATGCTATGCTTTTTTAAAATGTATTTATTTATTTATTTTTAATTACATTTTGAGGTATAGTTATAGTAGGTTTAGTTATTGTTGTTGTAACCCAAGCCATCTTTCATCATCATCTTCACTCAGTCCCAAGTTTAGGTATTGTGAGATTGGCAAACAATATCACCAGTCTTGACATATCATATTTCATGCTATTATAACAGATGCACATTCTTGTGAATAACAAATAAATTTTTTTTTGCAATTTGTACAGTTCTAAATGTGCTTGAACTTATGTCAAAATTGTACTCAAATGACAATCACGTGTCATCGCCTTTACCTGAGCCTCCAGCTGAAGCTCCTTATCGAGAAGGGCCCGCTTCTTGAGGATCTCCATTTTGAGGCTCTCTTTGTGTCGATACAGGAGTGTGGACAGTTTACTGGCATTGGCCATTCTCCTTTTTGCCTCCACCACCTCCTCTTTTTTCCTCTTCTTTGCTGCTTGTCTTTCATCTTTATCTATCCGGTCCAGGATGTACTTCATTACCTGGTTGCACACAATCATTCTGGACAGAAAGAGGTAAAAATACTCAATTTATACATTCATATTCAAAAGTAACTCAAAAGATAGAATATTAAGTACAGTATTTTTTCATTTTCCTTCTTAAAATATATGAAATATTAACAATTTCTCTTGGGTCAATTGGTCTTGACTATTGTTTGCAATTAACTTTCAAATCTTTATATACATTTGTAGCAATGCACAAATGTGGAGCCCAGTAAAAATAAAAGCTTGAAACGCATGGGGATTCAGATAAAAAGGCTTTTAAAAATAATGCATTAAAAAGATAAAAGAGCTGGATAAAAAGGGAAGATCAGTGAGTAGAGAAGTATTAATCCAACAAAGCTGTAATGTTTTAGTGACTGACCTCTGACCACTTGTAACAAAAAAAACACATTAAAAGTGCCTCTATGGAGACGGATCTTCTAAATGGTTGTGTAATGAAATGCAGTTTATGTCTCAAAAAGTTAACAACAGTGTCCCCCTCGCGATTAGAGAGAACCACGTGTTTCGCAGATGTGAGGCCTGTCCGAATGTCTGTCCGTGTTTATTTGTAATGGGCACAGCTTCAGTAGTCAGGGAGTGTGTGAGAAAAGTAAGGATGGTCAGCGATACGACAAGGATGAGAGGCTCTTGTAAACATGAAAAAAGAGAGAAAAGGTTATCCATACATTTCCAGCAACAATTGACATGCAGCAGTAACTAATGTTATCATTTCCTTTAAGGTGAAGGAATTTCCAGTGGTCTGACCTGATATTCAAATACAGATTTATTTAATTTGGATACAGGGTTCACTTATGTTTGCCAACATTCACAACTACAACTGAAAATGCTGTTTCTGCCTCGGCCCTGTTCAGTACAAGCACTGAACAGTAAACACACACATCCATGACAGCTGAGGTCAGAAACCGGCCAAAGTCGCTGAGGCATGGCAAGTGCGTGGCTCAATGTAAACAACCTATACACGGCAACAAAGTGGAGGACGACGAGGGAAATTAAAGCGTAAACATCGAAAGTCCATATTCCAGCTGTGTTTTTTTTTCACGAGACGTTTTGAAGGGGAAAATAGAAAAGAAGGTTGACAGAAATGAAAGGAAAAGACAGCAATGAGGCTGCGCATTACAGTCACAGGGGCCTGAGTTTGGCGTTTGGCGTTTCAGGGAAGTGTGAATGGGCAGAGTTGACACAATGTCTGTCTGTACGGACACTTGTCTGTTAGGGGCAGCAGCAGGTCAGAGCTGGACACAGGTTTAAGTTAACTATGTGTGGATCACGTGGACACAATAATTAGAAATTTGTAATACTGTAACAGATTTGAAAAATGCTGGCTGTTACATACAACTAAATCAGTACGTTTTGAGATTTTCATTTGTCAAAATTTTGTCGATTTTTATGTTTTAAGTGGGCCCGCTCACATATGCTTTATGTTTCATTTTCCTCCTCACCCTGGACACAGACTATTTGAGCCACTCCCCTCGGACCAGAACCTCTCACCACAAGAACAGTTTCTTCCCTTCTGCCGTTGGACACATGAACACTTTACTAGACCGTTTAAAAGCTTCCATGTACCATCCGTAATTATATTGGACAACATGGTCCTGTGGTCTCACACAACAGCTGATATTGTGCCAGCTTTGGTCTGACAGAAGAAAATCAGAGACGACTATGAGCCTGAACAAAGACAAGGTGAGGGGAGAGGGGAACAGGTCTCACATGTGTCATCTACTAGTAAAAAAAAAAAAAAAAAAATGAAACTAACGAATAGCCTAAACAACTTACTAAACAGCTATAATGAATCCACTTGCACCGGTTTTGCACTGTTGTTCTGCCCATACTGTATATATTGTATTAGTGGGTTAAAATTCAAAACAGAAGTGCATTTGAGTGCACACTACAGTCATGCAGCGGCTGGTAGAAGCCTCCTTGCACTGTACCTCGCATTGTAATGTTGGACCAGATTCAAGAAGAGGTCATACTGTATAAGCTTTTGATGTTACAGTTCATATGGAACATTTCATTGCTTAACAACACAACTAACCTCTGATTCTCCTCTCGCTCCGCCGGCGTCATGGTTTTCTTTTGCTTCAGATGTTCAATGACAGCATTTTGCTTCATAACCACCTAAAACAAGTGATAAATTAATTTGACATTGTATGTTAGAGCTAAATTAAATGGTGTACAATGTAAGTTTACTGGTGGAGGGTTCACCACCAGCCTGTTTCCATTGAGATGCTGTTACTTTGCCTGAAATTTTGAAGTATGGCTTAAACTGATTTATGTCTATTGGTGACAAGCAGGTAAAACCACTAGGTCAAGTTATAGGCCTGGCCTGTGGAGAGATGACTGTTCACAGTAAGAATGCACACCTCAATCATTGTCTGCCACTGCTCCACCAGAGAAAGCTACATAGTACACCTTTAAAGCGATGGTTGGGCAGCATTGCAAAAGTGAACAAAAATTTCTAAATGTGTAAGATATAAAATTATACAGCTCAAATTATTACATTGGGCTTATATAATTCCACATATACTAAACAAAACTTTGCTGGCATGGTTGTGGGGCAGAGAGCACACTCACACACATGGCACTGCCCTCAAGTGAAACTATTTTGGAAAGGTGTAACTGAGCTGTAGCTCTCTTACATGTTTGACGTTCAGATCTCTCCATGCCCATTGCTGTGCCTGCTTGTAATAAGAACTCAAGATTTTTCACCTAAAAGTGGACCATATATTATCATTGTTTTTTTTAATCAGTTAAACGTCTCATTATGATGAATTGGAAGAAACATAAACATAAGTGGTTTGACTTGGTACAAAAATTATTTCGATTTAATTTCTATGTAAATATATAGTATAAAAATTGATTAATTAATTTAATTTATTAAAACAAAAGATATAAGGGAAAAGAAAATATGTGAATGCAAATTTGTTTTAACAGTTGACAGCACTGTATTGAGAAATTCTGTACTACAACCCCCATCCCTTCTTTTTTGCTGATTTGGGTTTTTTTTTTTGTTCTGTTTTGTATATGTGTTAGTTGTATATTTTGTAATGTTTTATGTTTACTTTGTTATTACAGAAAGAAAAAAAAAGTGATGGTTGTGGATGAAATGAACTAAGCCCAGACCTGCTTCTGTATGATGTCGTTCTGATTGACAGCGTTGAGGGCCTGCTCTCTTTTGGCCTCCGCCGCTTGCCGCTTCTTCTGCTGCTGTTGTTCTCTCAACTGTTGGATTCTCTGTAACTGCTCCTGCACCGAAGCTGCCTGAATCGTCACCACATTCCCAATCTGATCACAACAGGAACATGTTTTCATTTGGGAGGTTTCATGGGGAATGTCAAAGATTATTGCTTAATAAACTGTCAGTTTTTCATGTTGTTTCATTACCTGTCCTCCCTGAGCCGATGTGGTCCCTGTCTGTTGTATCTGGATTGGAAGCTGAAGTTTGAAGTGCTGAGGCAGTGCGGCACCACCCTGTTGAGCCTGCAACTGGGCCAAAACCTGCACAGAATCAAGGTTACATATCTAAGACACACATTTGCCTTGTCATAAATGTACTTGTGCATTGTACTCGTATTTAAAACGGTTTTAATCATGAGAGTGCTTGAGCCTACCTGTACCTGCTGCTGGAGCCCTGACACATTGATGAGCTGTGATGTTTGCTGAAGCTGTAACTGTGTGGTGCCTCCCTGGGTTTTGATCTGCAATGACGTCGGGGACTGGATGGGCATCTGTGGGGGTACCTGCCCCTGGGGTATGGCTGCTGATGGGGTGCTGGCTGTGGTCAGAGGAGAGGCATTGGCCTGCACTGGGGCAGCAGCCTGGTGCGCCGGCTGGGCTGGGGTTTTTGAGGGGTTACCTGAAACACGGGTGTCTTTAGTAAAACAATATAATCTATAATCATACATTTTCACTGCTTCTTTCTATACCTGTGCTTGATGTGGGTGTAACACCTGAGACAATGGGAGTGAAGAGGAAGCGTTGCATTTGGCCATTAGGAAGTGTAGCCTGCATGAGCTGCTGCCCCGGGCCAGGGATCACAGTGACCCCTGGAGGAATGACCTGGAGCTGCCCCGTGGTCTGCCCCTGACCCTGGACCATCACTGTGAGGGGCTGAGTCCCACCCACACCAGCCTGTCGCTCTACACCTGCGCCAGGCTGCTGCTGCTGCTGCTTCTGGAGACAATAAAATAAAAAATATGCATACCTTATTATATTGTTTTTACAGCTGTCCAATGATCCTAAATAAATGTTAAAAATGATTCAGTGTAGTAAATGCCAGTGTTTCTAGACTATAGATGTTAGCAACTTTTTCCTAACCTGTGTGAGTTGTGCGAGTTGTGCCAGGCTAAGTTTGACTGGGCCTTGGGCTCGTGGTGTCCCGGGTGGTGTTTGTCCTGCCGTCTGTCCTGTGGTGGGACTAGCGGGCCCCTGTCCAGCCACCGTAGCTACAGCACTCACACCAGATACTCCAGTGGAAACAGCCTGGCCTCGAATGATCTGAGTCACTACCTGTTGTCCACCTTGACCTAGCAGAGGAAGATGACAAGTATTACAAAAAAAAAAGTCCATTCAGAGACCATGATTGTAACTGCTAAGAAATTCTTAATTATTGTTTACCTTGTTGAACCACAAGTGGTGTTCTAATTACAGTCTTCCCCATGGCACCAGACTGTTGGATGGGGGTTCGAATCACTGTCATTCCTGGGCGGATCTGACCTCCAGTTGTAAGGACCTAGAAAAGTAATAGTTTTTACATAACAAGCAATGCCTTTTATTAAATGCATATAATTACATAGTATATATATATGATAAAATATACAAGAATGCAGATGTGTTCACCTGCTGCTGAGGGCCTGGTGTACTTGGTCTTATGCTGAGAGCTGTACCCCGAGGCTGCAAAGTGGTGTAGGTCTGTGCACTGCCTGCTGTACTGGATGGAATGATGCTCAACACCTTCTGCTGAACCACTCCTAGAAAATTGATTCAGAGGGTTAAGTTCAGATCATATTAGTTTACCCATCTTGTTGTGACATTAGGAATTCTAAATAAAAGACAGCTTACTTTTAAATGTGAAAGTACTAGGTCTAAAATACAAGTGTGTCATACAATTAATGATGTGAATCAATGGGTTATGCTTGCTTTATATGGAACGGAGATGCTCAATGTGTGTTCTTTCCAAATTTCTAATTGGAAAGCTTTTGATTACAGCAAAAGTAAATATTAGCTGAGCAAGTAAACAAAATATTCAAAGATTAGTTGGCTTCTCCCACACACTCAACGTAGGTCTGTTAAATTATGGATGAATTTAGTTCCCACTGTGACACAAACTTGAAGGTGAAAAATAGGAATTGCTCACTTTGTCAAGAGCTCAAGTGAATCAAAATGCAGTTTTGGTAGAGTTTTGGTTCATCTCACTCTGTTGTATTCTTAACTGTGGTTTTTGACCACAACCATGTGAGTAAACCTAAACATCAAGGGTTTCCCTCTGCAAACAGACAGACTAGTCCAAGTCATAGGAGCTGCTGCTATACGTACATGCATATATATATATCAAACATTTGTTTCTATGGCTGGCTGTTTGCAGAGCTTGTAGTGGGCTAGGAGGTGCACTTTCATTCAGATAGGGGAAAAGGGATCCCTCTATAGAGGACTGCCTGTCTGGAAAGCAGACCTCAGAGTAAACTTGTTTTCTTAACCAACTTCCTTAAGCTCTTCCAAAATAAACAAAATGCCCAACAGTCACACTGGATAAATACACATGTCCGTTAAATAGCTACACTTGCCATGAACTTAATTTCTCCTTCAAAGTGGCATCAAAGGTGAGTCACTAAAATGAGGTTTCAGACCTATACCTTATGCATTATATATGAACTAATTCAACATGCTTTGCACACACTAATGCAATGCCCGTTTTTATTCCTCTGATTTCTTTTTTTCCACACAAAACAGGTCAGACTACAAAGCTCCATTTTACTATCACCATCCACCCAAAAATACACATCTCTATTATAACCACATCAATAGGACAAAACTAGACCATGTGTCACACCACATTTTGGAACCTAAGATGCACCACATTGAAGACGACAGACCCAATAACCCAAACAAGGTAAAATTAAAGCTTTAAACTACACAGGGACTACAGATGAAATAGCCTCTCTGGCTAATTCTGGTACATTTACAGAAATGTTGATTAATGTACACTGTCCCTGCTAAATAAACTAAATAAATAAAATAAATCAAGGAGATGCTGACTTAATTTCCATACAAACAATGTACTTGACCATTTCAAACTATTAACCCTTTAAATCCTCATTCCTATAACATTTAATGAATTACCTCCTTGTGAACCTGGCACATTTACAGTGACAATCTTGCTGTTGGCAGGAAGTGGCAGCTTGGTAGACACAACCTTAGCGCCACTCGGTGTTCCTGTTATTTGGAAAGTTTGCCCACCAGAAACAGCCACGCTGGTATCAGTCCCTGAACCAAAATAAAGCATATAAAGCAAATATTATACGTATTATACAAATGTGATACAAAATCTAAACCATCTATTTTAAGAGGTGTACCTTGTGTAGTTTGACCTTGCTTAACCCAGGTGGCGAATGACTGCTGGAAGTTCTTGCCCTGCTGGAATGTGACGTTGCCAGCCATCTTTGTGGACAGCACCACTTTGGCGTTGGGGGTGCCTTGTCCTGACACTGCTCCAACTATCACTTTAGGCGTTGTGGCAGGGGTGGTGGGTGTCCCGGATGGAGTAACTGTGACTGTGCCAGGCTTCTGCTCCAGGCGTTTCTGTATTGTGGGAAGTTATTGTCAATGATCAAATGGAGCTGAACAACAAAACTAAACAACAAATTAAGTTTATGACAGAAACAAATGCTCACCTTGGCCTGCTCTGCGGCTTGAGCTTTCTCCTTCTCAACTCTGTACACAAATACAAATAAAGTGTTATAGTATATAGTAGTAGTATTTTTATGGTATGTAAAAGTATATTTTACAGAGTTCTTTGTAACTGCATGGGTATATGTGATCAAAATCAGATAATGACTGACAAACAATAATTTAAATTTTACTTAAAACTAGTTGTAGTGTACAGTGTTTGACCTTTCAGAGAAAGCTCTGATCTCCCACAGGTCAAGCTCCTCCTCAGCCACCCAGGTCTCAATCACCACGGGGCCGGTCTGCTTGGCTGGCTCAGGTTTCTTGGGCCGCAAGGCACTGGAGCGCAGCCCCTTCCTCTGAGGTGTGTGGGTTTCTAGATATATATTAGTTTGTTTATTATATGAATGCACACGTTGTTACTAAAACTGATCAGATTAGATGTTGCACAAGGCTCACCCTTAGGTGTGTCAGGCACTCCGAGGGGACAGATGATTTTGCGGATGCAGTACTCTGAACGAATGCCATACGGTCCAACATCCCGCCTCTTGATGATCTCCGTAGTGGTGATTTCAGTGTCAGATTGTTCTGTGGCAATGAGTGGGGAAAGGGCTGGGTTGGTATGAGGTGATGAGGAGGAAAGCCCGAAAGATGGAGGAATACCACTCCAACAGATAAGGATTCAGTGTATTGATTATACTTACTGCAATATTTCTATGTAAAGGCTCTTGATAAATGTTTAAAAGGGGTCAATCATAATTGTAGTATTTGGTACCCTGTACTATTTTGGGTGGCAATTTTAAAATGAAAAATCTACCTGTGCGTGTTGTGCCCACTGCTGCAGAGGGCTTGACTGCCATGTCATCCCACCTCAGAGAAGCCCAAAGGAGTCTCAGCATCAAGCTCACACCCGCCATGGACTTCACTGTCTGCAGGCGATACCTGAATACACAAATAAGATAAAAAAGTTTGGATATTAGATTTACTATGACAGGACAAATGTAATTTTACAATAAATGCAGCATTCATCATTGAGGATGAACAGAAATAAACCTTGCTCTACTATAATTATTGTCCTGGAAAATGGCTGAAAAAATTAGGTCACAGTCTTCCATAGACACCTCCAGGAGTATGTTGTATGCAGAAATCATCTTCATGAGGAACCACACACACAGGAAAATATCCTTGGGCTTCAGGGTTGGACCATCGCACAAAGAGAGCATCTTGACACTTCCTAAACCGCTGGATGAATCATGTCTGCTTCGAAAGTCTGAGGCCAGTCCTCGTGTGACGAGGACCAATGTAATAACAATCTTTGGAGCCAAAACCAAAACAGATCAGAGGAAATAACTACGAAATAACACAGCATGTGTGTGAACATGGAGATGCTGTAGAAGTAATTGCACAGAACCCATATAAACACAAAAATTCTAAATAATAAAGCTTGTGTATGAGATACCAAGTATATATTTGTATATACGCTACATTATAATGGATTCACAGTTTGGTGGAAAAGTTGAAGCCTTACCTCCAAGTGATGCCAAATGTAGGTCTGGGTGAAGGGTATGGCCAAATATCTACTGCTGGTTTGGCATTGTAGCTGAATAGTTGCACCTCACGAAATCCTCCACGTCTTGCCAGTACTTTTAAGTCATCAAATGGCAACACAAAAATACTCTTGCGGCTACTCTTGGTCACAAACTTGCGGTAGGAGGGTAGCGCGGTATCGGAGCGTGTCTTCTTGGTGCGGGAAAATTTGAGAAGTCGGACGCGACCTTTTGTGGATGACCACTCTTCTTGACTCATGGTCACTGACAACTCCAATGTTTTACCGCTAGAATCTGTTTTTGATTTAGATAAAGAAGCAGACACTGATGTATGTTCTTCTTTAGTGACCAACTCTGACTGTCCAGGTGTTTTAGTGACAGTCGTCTTGGTTGTGGTTGTGAGCTTGGACACTGTGCTGCTGTTTGTTGAGTTGGAAGTGATTTGGTTTAAATTTGACCGAGTGACAGTGGTGGCAGACGAGACAACTGTTGTGGTAGTGGATGTTGTGGTCACCTGTGTGAACAAAGTCTTTAGTGATTCTGCTGTCTCGCTGTTGCTATTGTTGTCCTCTGTAAAGTCATCACTTAGACTGGACTCCTCAGCTGAAGGTATGGGGGAGGGGGGCATTCGGATGATTTTTACCGACGGTGTGCTGGTGTTTTGAATAGTACTCTGATTATTAGTGCCAAGTGTATCTGTGCTGCTTTCCAGTCGAGTGATTTTAACTGGAGGGCTATAGTCTGGATCAAACAATTTATTTTCAGTCTCAACCTTAGAGTTCTCATCTATAGGGCCTAAATCTCCATTTAACATATGATTGGATTGAATGTCATCTCTTAACAAGCCAACAAGCCTATTTTCGTCATCATAATTTTCCAAGCTGTTCACTTCAGGCTGCAGACTATACATCCCATTATTTGGACACAATTCTGAATTACTTTCACCTTCTAATCTATCGTTACCATTTAACTGAGGCAACGGAGAGGCAGGATCAGGGGTGAAAATGTCTTTTGGGCTGTCCTTTTTTAAAGGCTCATCTGAGTCTTTACTATTTGGCTTTGAGCCAAATTGTTGTGGAGGTTTGGGGGCTGATGATTTTTCTATGCACTTTTGGGCAAGAACCCTTAAACTACTAACAGATTCAGGATTTACACCCTCAGATGTAGAGTTAACATTACATTCTTGGACTTCAAGTGTTTTAGCTTCTTCTGAAATTACTGAATTTGTTTGTTTTGAGTCCATAGTCATCATCATAGTCCTTTCAGAGTCTGACTCTGGATTCTGTAATACACTTAGATTTGATGGTGAATCTCCATCTATACTGCACCCATCAGCAGGTGTGGAGTCCAAAACAGGAGAAGAGACTGCATCCTCTCTGCTCACAGTCTCATCATTATCAACTTGTACATTTGTGTTTTGTAGAACTGCTTTTCCGTCCCCCAGATGTTTTTCTGGTGCAAGAGTTTGTGCTATAGTGTGGGGCTTCAATGGAGAGCGTGGTCGGATGGGGGTGGTCACAGAAGATGGTGCCGAGGCTGAGGACAGTGTTGCTGGAGTTTGGGGTTTGGATCCAGATTCTTGTCGTCTTTGTTGCTCTTCAATATTGTGCTGCTTCACCCGGCGCTCCAGCAGACAGTCTAGTTTAGAAGCCTTTACTTTCTTCTTGTAGGCCACCCGTGTCAGAAAGCCTTTACTGACGTCCACTACGTCATAATTGAAAGGTTTCTCCAATGAATCCGCAGACTCCTCCTTCACAGCGACTTGGTCCTTCACATCACTGGAGCCTACGGGGAAAATACAGTAAATTTAACCAAAATCACCTGTACTTTAATTAATCTCAAGGCTCTTTTAAGAAAAACATCCTAACCTTGGCATTGATTCAAAAGGGAACATGGAGGCTCTACATCCATTTTTGTTGTGGAATCGTCTGATAAAATCCCCTCAGACTTTTCAGCTTCACATTTGACTTCTTGTAATCGGTCTTCAGATTTCTCTTTTGACTCAGAACTGTCAGTAGAGATTGGATCAACCAGTTCAGATGTAAGACTGTTTTTTTCCTGATCTTCAGCTGCCGTTATACTTGGTCGACGACTCAAATCAAGTAACGTGCACTTCTTTCCCAGTTTGGCATCTTTAGAAAACAACAAGCGTTGATTTATAAATACAATAATTCTTACTTTAAATGTTTCTAGAAAAAAAATCTATTAATAGCTTCAAATAGCAGTACACTTTTGTGTTATAAGACCCTTTATGATTAAAGGGATGGTATTTTGGACAAAGGGCCTCATTTCCTAGTGAGCCAGAGTGTTGGAGACATGTGGAGACACTTTTTTAAAAATACCATCCAATCCTTGTAGTTGGAGAGGTTGCTGGTGCTAGGCTAGTGCATGTCAAAGGGCATAGTTAGCCTGCCACTAAAAACAGTTTTACCCACTCCACAGTGCACCCGAAACAATTATAACACCAGACTTTTGATGTGAATGTCTGTGTCGATAGAATAATTTTAGAAGTAAAACTAGCCTTGCATTTGAAGGATTTATGACTGAGCAGCAGCGAGTTGTACTTCCTGATAGAAAGCTTGGCAGCGGCAAACTGATATGAAAAAATAGTCCCTCAACATGCGACAATTCATGCGAGGCAAGGTTAGTTTTATTTCAAACATTATTCTATGCACAGACATTTACATCAACAGTCTGATGTAATAATTGATTTGCTTTGGGTGCTTTGTGGATTGGGCTAGTGGCAGGCTAACTATGACATTGACATGCGCTAGCCTAGTACCAGCAACCTCTCCAAATACAAGGATGGAATTTTTTTTTTTTAATGTCTCCACACGTCTCCAACACTCTGGCTCATCATTAAATGAGGCCCTATGTCCAAATTTCCGAACTGTCCTTTTAATTAACCAAATTAGCATAACTCTCTTACAGAGAATATGAATGTATGTTATGTTATTTTACACATGAATGACCTTCCAGCTCCTTTCTGTAGTTGGGGTTGGTGTTTCCAGGAAGTCTGGGAACTAAACGATGCACATAGGTCCGACTGATCCAACTCCATCCTCCATAACCAGTAACGCGGTACTCCTCTCCCTTCTGTTTCCACACCTTCACGAGAAGAGGTTATGTACTTCCTTTAGCCTATACTGCAGTATATAATGCAAAAGGATGTACATATTTTTTACGTAAAAATACCTGATGTTTGATTGGGAAAGTGTACTTGACCCAAGTGGCCTGCTGCAGTGTTTCTTCATCTTCCAGTTTTTTCTCTCTTTTCTTTACTTTTTCCTTCTCCTCTCGTTCCATGGATGTCATGCGATTTAACCTAAAAATTGGTTGCACTTTATGTCAATTACTTGGGAATAATCACAGGGAATATCAACATAAATTTATATTTTAAATCCATATATAAATAAATACTGATACACTTAAATGTATGTTGAAATCAACCCTTGATCCAGGGTTGGTCGTTTACTTGAGTGCTCAGGGTTTATTTACACACATAAAGTAAAGAAAATCTGAACAATCCAGTCTTTAAGGTCCTGTTGCAGCAGGAAAGGTGGGTGGTAGAGGACCTGAAGTCTAAATATTATTCCTCACAGCTATGTGGGCTTTTTGATCTGATCTGGTTATGATCACTACTAGTCTGTTATTGCTGAGCAAACCACAGAAAAGTAAATCCAATAATAAAAAAAAAAGTTTAATTAAATGTGTTTAAATGTCTGCTCAAATATTCAAAAAGATATTTAATTACGTGTGTACCTGGTGTGGCCCAGTGAGTCCTTCCAAATAGGTAGTAAAGCCACAGGTTTGATGGCACACTCCAAAATTGCCAAAGCCAGTGCAAACTCTCGAGCTTTGCTGCACATCTGAACTGCTTTGATCCAGTTGGTTCTGGCAAAATACAGACACAAAAGTTGGGAGTTAGCAATAATTTGTTGCCAGCTTTGCTTTATAACTTTTTTGCTGTACAGTATACCTATGTGAGGCCCAATTGGGATGCATGAATGGAGAAGGGACATTGTTTTCCAACTGAATGATTGTGAGTCTCAGAGTGGAAATAGTTAGACCCTTAAAGCCGTGGATGGACCCATTCCATTTGAAATCCCCTGCAGGAGTCATGCAAAACTTGTGGGACAGATGCCGTCTCTTGTCATGGTCCTGAAGAGAAATAATTTAAGACTTTACGACTATGAACTATTTTATCAAAATGTTGACTGGACTTGTCATACCTCTCTGTGCTGGTGCTTGTTTAAAGAAAGTGCATTGGAGCTGTATTGGTTATGGTAGACCCGATATTTTCCCTCTTGACCAAGTTTAAAGAACTGGCTGAGGGTCCCCTTCATCACCACCTCTTTGCTACTCCGTGTGCTAATCCGGGTGATGTCGCCTTGTGCATTCACAACAAGTACCTGTGAATTATAGCATTAAAAAACATATTTAACATTTTAATATTGTATTTTAAAAGAAAATACTTATTAATAACCTTTTTGTGGTTTAAGCTACAAAATTAAATTTAAAAAATATGGAGAGATTTTTGTGGCTATAGAGTGAGGGATCACCTCTTTGCCCTCCTTGAAGCCCTTGTTAGCTTCATGAACAGCAGCAGCTACCTGTTGACTTTTTAGCTGACTCAGTTTGCTGTCAGGGTTCCTCAGCCGGGTCACCATACGAGTGGCTGAAGACTTCTTACTTCCTGAAGGTGTACCATCTCCTTTCACATCTTTACTTTCCCCTAAAAACAAACAATACTCATTTTGCCATCTCCCATGATACAACAACATGCTGTTCTAAGCATGAGGTGCCTTTTTTATATGTATAATAGGGCCAAGCACCAAACATAACGTTTTGCATGTAAAAAATTCATTTCGCCGAAGATTTTGAATTAAATGGCACTTAATAACTGTGTTTTTAGTAGAGTAGACTAGTTTGGTCTCCCTTCCTTCTATAGACACTGCCAAGTAAAATTAAAAAATAGATAGTTCTTACAAATTTCAGTACCCCACTGGTGGGCCCAATGTAACCCCTTGTTCTAACCTCCATACCTGCTTCATCAAAGCTGGCCAGAGAGGACTGAGACGATTTGTCTGCTAGATCTGGAGATTCTGGGACCCTGGGTGGTAGATCTGTGCTGCTGTTGCTGTTGTCCTCTCCAGAGTGTGAGGGCTGGGTGAGGCTGGGGAGGCCCTCTCCAGTGACAGGAGTGGACAGGAGAGGCGATGGGGTTTCTGCTGAAAAAAAAAACACGGCTTATTTATTGTAGTTGTGTACACAAGCTTCTTGAAAGTACCGTTCAGTGGACACAGTGGGTAAAAGTGAATGGCATGTTACACTTTTGTCAAGCAATGCTATAGCGCCCTCAGCTGATAAACTTTGGGAGATGCATGCGCTTTAAATGATATTATATGCCACACATGGAGTTCCACACATAAATAACACACAAGTAATAACTAGCAATATAACAAAGTCCTACTGGAATGGAACATATGCTTGTACTAATAAAGGGCTGCAAACACTGATGAGTAATACAATAGGTGTAATATATAATAATTATTAGGGGCATCATGCTTGATTCTAATTACTCACGACACTAAATGAAATAAAATAATAAAGACAATGCTCATGGTGTACTTATGGAGCTCAACTGTCCCACACACCTGGAAGCCATCTCAGGTTCTGAAAATAAACTTCCTTTTTTCCCCATATACAACATTGAAATATTAAGAAGGCACGGTGGAGGCTAAACAGCTATGTTCCAATTAATTTTCATGGCACAAATACATTTTAAACCTAAAATTCTACCAAATGTCACTCTGTAAAGTTTGAGAAATATATTACATATTCTATAATATGTCTGTTAGTTGCCTATTAGTTATCACATAGCACATAGCAAGCTTTCCTACTCTTTATATGATTCCCCCCTCAAAATATATGGGAAAAACAAATTGGAATTTTACTCCTAGAACGTGAGAAGTGGACGGTATTATTGAGTTCCATCATCTTGCCAAATTAATACAAGGGCTTTTAATATTGCTTAACAAAACATATTTCAACCATTGAATGATAATGACACACAGCTACCTCCAGTTTTCGAACTGTTAATGTTCTCAGAGTCTGGTTTGGTCTGGTCTCCGCTCATCTGCTCCTCTATGGTCTCCTCCTTCAGATCCCTCTCCAGTCGACCCTCCTCGACCTCTGCGTCATCCTGATCTATGTTCACGTCCTTCCCCTGCTCCAGCCGTGCTCTCAGGGCCTCGTCTGCTGCTCGTCTCTTCACCTCCTCCATCTCCTCCTCTTTCTTTAACCGCAGCTTCTCCAGGATCTCCTCTGATATGGAGACAGTAGGATAGGATGGGTTATGAGCAGTCTGTTGAAATTTGTTGTTTGGGACATGTGTCGACAATTATCAAATATTGCACTACTACTTTAAAAAGGAGTTGTACCTGAGTTTTCTTCTACTCTTAAACGTAGAAAAATGTAACTTTTTAAATGATCACAATACATTACATTCCCAACACATTTCTAGCAAATGAGTTGGAATGAGTTTATAAGCGCTTGTCACAACTTTCAGAGGCCTAAGTGGAGACTAAAAGAATAGTTTATAAGTTAAATGCAGACAGAGTATACATTTACAATATATTTGCACCAGACAAATTTGACCTTATTACATGAAAAAGAAAACTGGAAACCTTGCCCTGCCTCTTTAAAGTGAGTTTGGTTGTATTTGTGAATTGCTTCGTTTGATTAGACAGATTTTGCTGGAGCAAGTCTTCAAATGGTAAAGTTATGGTACTAAAGTTACATAACACGTAACAAGTAGGTTGATTCCACACACATGCATATAGACAGAGGCTCCCCTTACCATTGGCAGCAGTGAGGTAACACTTGTTGCTGCCACGGGCCTTGTTGGTCAAGTCCTCTGTGATGTCCATGTGTGCGTGAACCTCATCTCGGATCTCCTCAATGGCAGCATACAAGTCTGCCTCCCAGTAATCCTTATCTAGGCTGTCGATGAGTTCAGCCAGCTGGACCTGGGGCAGATGAATCACAAAAATCATTAAAAAAAAGTTAAAAGTAAAAAAAAAGTATATTGAGGAGAACATCTTCTGGACAAATACACCAGAGCCTTGTTCTTACCTTAGAGCTGTAGTACCAGATTGTTTTGTCTTGCTCACCATCGTCCTCTCTGGAAATAAAATATAATGTAACAGGTGAATTACACAACACTGGCTGCTCAGCTCTAGAATAATTACTGCTGATACAGGTTATGTCCCAGGGCAATTTTTCTAAGGGTTTCAATAATTATGCATGTATTTAGTATGAATAAAATGTAGTAAAATGTCTGAACTTACACTACAACTCGCCGATCCAAGAACCAGTATTTTCGGTGATGGCGATCAAAACCAATTGGCAGTTGTCGAATGAATGGTTTGGTCTTCTGCACCTCTGGGATGCAGTCTGCCACACCAGATACCTTATGGGCCACACAGACCTCGCATTGCCACTCGTCCTCCGGCACCTCCTGCAGCGGGGGTTTCACACATTCCAGGTGGTACACAGCCGAACAAGTCTCACAGCAAAGCAGGTCACCCAGACGATGGCACACTCTGCAATGGTCATCATATGCCACAACGCCTTCAGACATGAGCTCCTCACGAGCAATGTTGGTTGCCAAAAACTGGTCCACTAAAAACTGGAGAACTTTAATTTTACATTCCAGTGGCTCGTATGGATATTCCTCATTGTCTAAGAACGGCAGAACATGCCTGTACTCTGGGTCACTGTCACAGTAGGAGCGCACAACCTCTGGCCACGTCATGCCATCCACAAAATACAAAGTGGAGTTGACAGAGTCCTTCACATCAGCAGGACCAAAAGTGGTGTTGGATGTGTCCTCCTCTCGGAGAATCGCTTTGAGCAACGAGATGTGGGTCTCTGCAAGCAGAGTGCACTGCTCCTGGCTGGCCAGCGCTGCACAGAAGTCCTCCAAACGGAACGGAGAGAGACGCAGCACAGAGCCAAAGTTACGTAAAACCTCATAAACACCAATGATATCGAGCAGGTGTGACGAAGGGACCAGGAGGTCTTCAGAGGACTTGGGAAGACCCAAGGGAGGAACATCCTTTGCTTCCAATATTGGAGATCTTGGTCGGACAGGCCTGCTTCTTCTGCGGCCTGTAAAAATAAAGAGAAATTTATGTGAGGATGATTGTGATAAAACCAGTGAGCCTAATAGGTTTGTTATAGATGGTTAGTCACACAGATACAACTGGGTGTATGCCATAGTCAAATAGCTTATTGAAACATATTTCCATATTGTATTATGATGTCATTAATGAAATGATTTAGCAAAATATATGTTTCTATTAATTATCAATACAATTTGAGACAATATGGGACATTTAACAGTGACTGTGACGTTCAAGTTCAAATATGAATTTGACTAAAATTAGTGCATAACATTGGTGGGGTATATTATTAAAATATAATTATAGGCCTGAAGTTGTAACGTAATGAAATGTGCATTTAAATCAATGTTTGGAACCATTGACAGCGCACTCAGCCATCGCCGTCCAAGTGCAACAGCATATTCAGAACCAAAACAAAAATACGAATGAATGAAAGTGCAGCAAAGTAGCAAACATGGTCCGTGGATTCTTTCCTATGCTCGTAATCACTAATTTAGCAAAAGTTGACATGTGCGTGCACCAAAAAGGGCGTAAAATGAAATGATTATTCATGTGTTTTCTATAGATATGCTGATTTAGCAAAAGTCAAAACACGAGAGCCGGTTGTAGCGTGGAGCAGATGAGCTGCCAGCGAGCACGGGGAGCACACAGTAAACAAAGGCCTATTTCTGAGTGCAAGCTCCATTTTGAACAATGCGGCTTGCTTTCAGTTCAGGCCAGAAAATAAAATGCACACGTACAGTTACTCTGCCTTTATCGCTAAACAAACCTACCCGGGGTGCTTCCATGTGTGCTGTGGCTCCTGAAGCTACTCTCGGTGCAGTAGCTGGCATCATCCTCATCTGGTAGCTCCTCCAGATAGTCCGAGTCGTTTCCCAAGGCCTCCTCTTCCTCCAGATCAGAAGACGGGTTGTCGTTCAAGAGCTCGTCTTCGTCAGATCTGTAGCTGAAATAATCATCCTCATCCTCGCTGTTATCGTCGTAGACCACCTTGGTCTGAGGCCGTCTCACGCCTCCTCTGCTGCCGCGGCCGCCTCTCGACCCTCTGGCTCTCCCTCTGCTGCCTCTGCTCCGCGATGCCGCGCTGTGGGCTCCAACTTTCCTGCGGCCGCGGGACGAATTAAAGTTGTCTCGACCAGACACGTCTGTCTCTAACTCGGCCGAGCCACCACCTGCAGCTGCTCGCCCTCGCCCCCGGCCCCGTCCTCTGCCTCTCCCCCGTCCTCTCATCCCTCTGGTTCGGCTCCCCCTCGAGCCGCGGACTGGCCCGGGTGAACCCTCCCGCATCTCGGCTTCAGGTTTGGGCGGCCTAGCTCTTCGCTCCCTCACTGCAGGAGAGAGTCTGCTCTGTTCCGCCTCAATTTCGGTGCTTGTATGGACCACACACCAGAATAAAATGAGGAATAAACAAGCGAGAGGCCTGGCAGCGGTGGGGACCTTTCCCCGCCAAACCCTGGGCTCAGTCTCCGGGTGAAGAGCTTACACTGGGCGCCCGGTGTCCCGCTCTGGGTCGCCAGTAGACGCCATTTTTCTCCAAGGCTCTCCGTTGAAAACACAGCAGGCCCCAGACCTGCGTGAAGTTATCATTTGTTAGGATTATCTCAACCGGATATACCACACGCACCTTTCAAAGTAAAGCAACCACATCACTAAAGTTGTTTGTCATTTTAACTCGGTAAATTTGCCATGTCCGTGTATCAATGCAGGACATAAAATATATTATCATATTACATAAGGCTTGCTTTTCAATAAAACATGAGACCTGTCTGAATCATGGTCTGAACATGCCTTTATCCAGGATGTCTGCTGCAGCCTCAGCCCACGCGTCAGCCTCACAGCATATTATTTTTGGGATGTGTAAAAATCTGTGATGGTCAGTATTCTACATTGTCGAGACAGCGAAACTTAGGCCCTAAAGTCTTCACTGCATTTGACAATTTTTTGATACAGGCACATCACATCATCACATACAATAATCGTGATAACAGACTATGGACGGATTAGGGCGGAAGTGTTAATCATGTTTGTTACTTGACAGTAACTCGCGCGCAGCGTGGTCACGTGACACGTTTCCACAAAAGCTGCAAATACTGTGCTTTTACTTCATAAATTTAGTTGCATGCTTTTGCATCTTCTATTAGAGATGCTCACGCAGTTTCGCTTTGTGTAGTTTGATTCGGACCAGATCGGTCGTTTGAAGCCGGCGACTGCAAGCATCGCCAATGTCATCATCGTCATAAATGTTTGCACATTACTTTTTGGTATAAGTCCAATGTTTTAGACCCAGTAGTAGTATTAGCACCCAAAAATCAATTTTAGTGCATTGTTGGACTACAGTAATATGGTTTAAGAAAAGTGAGACAATTGCTTCCAGTCAAAACAACAAAAAACACTACCGCTACAACCTGTAATAGGGTTACAAAGTTCGTGACATTCCCGCAAGTGTTTTTAATTGATACCACGTATGGAGCCAAAAATATAGGCTACGTTTGTCAAATCTATCGCCAGCACTCGTTTTAGTCTCCTTGTTAAAAGAATTCACGTCACATATTGGTAGCCCTATAAGCCACTACACTAGTGTAGGTACAAATGCTCTGGTGCAGGCTGAGTGACGTCCAATCTGCGCCTACTGTTCTTCCAGACAGGTGAAAGAAAGATGAGCACGGCCTACTGGAAAATTTGTATTCAAAATCAAAAGCTTCTTCTAACACTGAAATGCATCTTTTGTAACTGTTGAACTACAAGTTGTCATAACAGAATCAAAAAGCATTCAGTAGATATAAAAAAAGAGAAAATTTATTTAAAATACTGTAGGTGTCCTTGTTCAATACAGCTCGAGAACTTCAATTGAATATTGTCCAATGTCCTTTTTTGCTTTCATTTTTTTGATCTCCTGAAGGCTACTTTCAATCTTTCCAAGCTCAGAAAACAGTTTCACCTGAGAAGAGAAAAAAGTTAGTGATGCACTTCATTTTGGCAGTTATATAGATGCATTTTAGACACCTACCTGAGACTTCACAAAGGTGTGCAGTTTAAAAAGTAATCCCTTTGCCTCTGGAGTCATCACTAAAACTGTAAAATGGGCATCCAGTACCATGCATACCCAGTCCATTACCTGCAACCAAAAACAATTACATGACTATCACAAAGCATTTGCTGACTTATCTGTCAAAAGTAATTGGAGTGATAAATGTGTACACTGCACTGGGAGGGACTTAGCAGCTCAGAGGAGAGGGACCCTTTGAGTAGATATAATCTTTATTTGCAGTACAGAGACTTAAAGAACTGTTTTTTTGTAAGGCATTACAATCCCAACTGAGCCCGGGGTGCAACTTGTGCCATAACCTGCATCTCTCATTCGCCGTACAAGGACAGGCCATACCTCATGTAAAAGACCAGAACCTCCAGAACTCACTCCTTGAGCTGCAGAGGCTGCACTAATTCATGATAGGCTGCAGCTTTAGGTAGTGAGGATTCAGATGAGTCCTTTTAGGTTTCAACCAATTGGCTGGTATCTGGGAACACTTGGGTAATGTTTAACTTTTTTTTTTTAAAAAGGTGCTGTACCTGATTCTTAGCTTTAAAAATATTAAAAACATTACTTTTCTTCATTTACTCCTACTTTCACATCCCAGACACAAACCTGATTCAGCGTGGGTGATCTCAATTCTTTCCTCTGTGGAAATGCATCCTGGGAATATTTCATGTAAAGAAATTGGAGATATTGGAGGAAAACCTGGATAATCAGACAAATAAATCAAACTGTTGAAGCAGATTAAAAGATAGTACATTGCCATATTACTCACAAGAGCATGCTGGGAAGAAAGGTCTTTGAGGTGTGGAAGGAGGTAATTTTCGCTGTATGGCGCCTGCAAGATTTCATTTCTGTGCAGCTTTACTTAAGCAAAATAAAATTAAAAACCACAACATGGCATATTGTTTTGTATTTATTTGAAAAACACAAAGGATACAATAGGACAGCCTTATTTAAGCTAACGGGACATGTTTCTTCAAGTGGAATCTGCATGTTAACCTTTAGAACTGCAGCATCGCTGTCCGTAATTTCTAAGCGATCATTCTTCACAGAGTTATAGCTACAACCATTTTGCGAGCCAACCTGTGTACTGTCTTTGGTGATCAACATATCCATGAATGAGACACTAGCAGGATCCAGATTTACCATCTCTGCATCGTTGTCTGTTATACTGCAAAAAAAGGAAAAACATTCACCATCTGTAATACTTTAGTATAAAAAATATATAAAATATGGAATGGCCATTTACCTAATAAAGGCCTTTAGACATGCACAGGTGATTGCTTCAGGGATATCAGGAAAGAATTGCAAGCAGAGCTGACACAGAAAGTAGTCTCTTTTCTCCAAAGCCAGAAGGAGAAGGTCGGGGCAAATGCTATGAGAAACAATTTGATTACATAGGTGATAACAAAAAAATATTTACTCAAAGTATCACCTACTGACCTATGGCAGAGTGTCCGTGATTGAACAAGTTGTGATAAGAGGCCCCCAGTGTAGAATGTTAAGTCAGACAGGCTCCTGGACACAAGAGCAGACGTAAGCTGTCCCACAAGCAGCTGAAGTTCAGGGGTGTTAGAAATAAAAGCGTGCACTTCCTGCTGCACTTTTTCCACTGGCTCAGTCTGAAAATGCAAAAAGGTATGTATGAACTCACAGAGAAGACACAGACATATAAATACAAACACACCTTAATTAGTTCCATCATCTGTTCTATTGACAGAGAAGGCACTGATTGGGTTCTTCGACTTGTTCTCTGGAAATAAACGTTAACATTGTTACTACTGGCGAATGAGACCTTATACGGTTTATTACGCATGATAAAAAATGTGCACTGCAGATAAGTTGTGAAAAGGGATAACACCCTATCACAGTGGAGAGCAGCAAATATTCTCCCAATGGTTTTTCATTCCTCTATAAGCACTTGACAGCTCAGAGGAGAGGGAACCTTGGATGCAACTTTGAAACTTATATTCAACATAAACAGGGCAACTTTGCACATTTTTATCAGCCTCATCAGGTCGTCACACAAAAATAAATGAGTACCGTTTTTCTGCCATCTGCCATTCTGAATGGTTGAACCTTCTCCCCATGCAATGCATTACTCCATGAAGGTACGGAAGAAGGGCCTTTGCATTCTGTAAAACAAAGTGTGTATAGCAAATAAATGAAAATAAGTGAATATGGATATAGACCAGGGCAGTTCCTGCTCACCTTCAATCCTGGCCTGCCTCATTTTTCCCACAGCAGTGGCCAGGCAAGATTTGGGGCACTCATAACGGATTACTGAGAGGGATTTCCCATGAGGAATGAATAACTTGCTGGAGAATCTCCAAAGCTGAAGGGATACATTCCATTAGCCCCTCATACATTTCAATTATGTGCACATGTACACTGCTGTTAAGTTGTGAACAGAGACAGACAGCCCTTTCACAGTGGAGAGCAGTAGAGATGCTCTACCAAAGTTATACAGTCCTCAGTCAGCACTGGCAGCTGAGAGGAGAGGGAACCTTGGACCCATTGTGTTAGAAATGTAATATTATCTTACCTGACCATAGATTTTACCAGCCATCTCTTTCCCAGCCTGAAGTGTCTGAAAATGTATATTCCAGATGCAGAGAAAATCTGCAGAATCATATTAAAAAATAAATAAATAAAACACAAGTCAATTACATTTCCATGAAAACAATTTTGTAAATTAAATCTCACCTTTGCCAGCTCCAGCAGAGGGGTGTGGGGCACCTACAATAGCAACATGTGCTTCATCCAGTATCAGAGCAGATGCAGCCTCTAGAAGGCCCTCCCCTACAGAGAGTCTTAGGAGCAGATTCCGGGGAAGAGTAAGGGTATGAGAGCCATCATCACCCATACCTCGCACCGGTATAATACTCTGATACACACGGCCATTGGGATCTAACGATAATGTTGTATAATTAGGGTCGCACTATAGTCACACAGAAAGACTACAGACTAAAGGTTCATTCATACTTCATCAGATCCCAGAAGTTTATCTAGAGATGCAAGAATAAAGCTTATTCTCAACATATGAACTCAAATGAACATCATAGAGCACTGTCAGATAACTGTTGTGATTGGACAGTTTTTCAAAGTGGGCATGAACAATTGTAAATTTCTTTTGTGAAATTAAGATTAAAAGACAATACAATGTCAGTAATTTTGATACAACAATTATTACTGTGCCACCATTGTACTGTTGATAAAAATAGAAACAGCTGTTTGACAGGAGGAGATTAAAGTGGTTTGGAAACAGATCTTTTAAGTATGATTTTTTTTCATCAGTATGATTTAAATATGAAATGTCAGAGGCCATAAGGAGTTTGTTCTTGCAACTCTAGGTGCTTTAACACTTAACCACAAAGGAATGCCATCTTACACAGGTAAAGCAAGCAGATATGCTTATCTCTGAGGGCAACAGAGAAGCTCAGAGGACAGAGACTAGGCTCCTCTCTTTCAAGACGGTATTTCTGAAGACTGTTTGGGTTCAGCTGCTGCAGGTACAGGAAGTGGTCACCCTTCTGTAAAACAATATAAAAAGGCAAAACATCACATTTGTGCATTGAAAAAAAAAAAAAAAAAACTCTTGAGATTAGTTACCTGCTCTGTTGTGAAAATGACACAATGCTGCAAGTCTGCAACCAAGTGAGTGCTCCACCTAAAAAAAAGGAAATGCATCAATAAATAGCACCATACAAATAATACATTTATTAATTTAACGTTAACCAATGTTGCATCATATTTGTATACTGCTTTTAGATTGTAAACAGCAATTCAGTGCCTGTCACAGTGGAGAGCAGTAGTTTATTTCCCAAAGTTTTTCATTCCTCTAACAGCACCCAGCAGCTGTAAAGAGAGGGAACCTTGGACCACACTTTTAATAGCAAAAACCAAATCTTACCAACTTAATGTAACTCTGATACATATGTGTTTGCAGATTAAACAACCAAACATAAAACCGAAAACAATTGCCTTTATGAGTTGGCTTTGGCCATTTAAAAGATTTAAAGAAGGGCCTTTTAACTCTATTTTCCTCATGCAACTTTTACTTTACTGGAGTGCCTGGACTCTGTTTTGTCTAAACCAAATGCATTTACTTGAGGTCTTCGTCCTGAGCCAAAACCTCCTCCACAATTTGTTGCGGTGCAGCCAATATGGAATCCAGGAGTCTTACAGCTCCTCTTTGAAATAAGACCACAGGTTCTGCTCCCTGTGTACTGTGGACTTGCCACACATCTGAAGACAGCTGCAGAGAAGGAAATCCAACTCAAGTCAGTTAGACAAAATGCACATGTTTGATACACAATTAAAGATAAATACTCACAGTTGCTTTAAACGCCTTATCTAAAGTTATGTCGTCCTCTTTCCAAATTCGGATGACCTACAAAATTTTAAAACATCTTAAATGCAGCCATAAACATTTTAGTGCTGGTATGACAAATAATTGTACGGAAACTGCACAAATGCAATGGGACACGTTTTGGGCGGGGTGTGCGTGTTGATGGCCTGTTACCTTGTTGTCTGAAACTGCGACATATTCTTTTGTATTGGAGTTGTAAACTACTGGACAAGTCAAACTTCCTCCCTGTTTTATAGTCCAGCTGCACAGGGGCTTCTGGTCTGAAACCTGAAAACGCAAAAACACGAGATAGTACATTTACACGTGGGAAGCAACGCGTTACGTGGCCAACACCAGGGGAGTTATCAGCGCCAATGTGGCCGACTAAACCAAGCAATCTCTCTTACACATCACACACTATCAATATACATGCAATAGTAGCTAACGCAATCTGAAAATAATGCTTTCTGTGGTTGCAGCCATTAAAAAGCGACTGGGGATTGCTAACCCCACGTAGCAGTTAGCCACATGGGTTTAAAAAGTGGTTAAGTTACCTTATACAAAGTGACTGATCTCGTTGAGTCCGTAACTAATACATGGTCATCGTCCCTCTCTGATTTGATGTCATGTACACCTGAAGATGTGAGATTTTGAGCTGGCACAAGCCCGCACAACGTGTATCCTTCATACAGCGCCGCCATGCTGGAGTGAAGAGAAATTAGCCCACTGAGTCTCGCGAGAAGTGACCCTCTAGCCACGATAATTATGAAAGTAAACGGAACAGCAGCGCCATCTACCGCTTGGCCTCCGTATAGATCAGAAACAGTCTGGCATAGATCCATACTGCTAGTCTCCCACCAAAGCTCTTTATCCTTTGCTCGTTCTGTCGTTGCGATCTTCTAGATATTGTAAAACACTAGTATAATAGGCTAATAATTGCCTCATAGACTAGATTGTGTTCCCTGTCTAAGGTATATAGTTAAAATGGTATTAAAATCAGTGGTGGAACGTAACAAAGTAAAAGTAGTAACGTACTGTACTTAAATAAAACATTGAGGTACCTGTATATTTTAAAGTGGATACATTTTACTTTTGCTTGTCTACATTTGAGAGCAGGTATCTGCACTTTCTACTCCACTACATTTTTTAACGGGGCTCAAAAGAAAAAGCATTTTATATTATTATAGTTTCCTTTTAGAAAAGGCTGAGAGTTTATTCCCTGATAGTGCCACCCTTCCTATTCCTTGTATATTATGGCATTATCAGGCAAGAGAGTTTATGGGGTTATAGTTTGAGCAAACAAAAATATACAAATAAAAATTGGTTCATTTGTTTCTGTTGAACAAAAGCTCTCAAAATCTGTGTGAAATACTTTTACTTTTTACTTTTAAAATATATTTTTAAACAGGTACTTTAATACTTTTACTTAAGTAGATTTTTTCATGCGATTTTTTTTTTTTTTTTTTTGCTTTGGTATCTGTACTTTTACTTAAGTAACAAAAATGAGTATTTCTTCCACTACTGATTAAAGTTATATGTATAAAGAATGTCTAGAATATACAGTGTGCATGTCCATTTTATTAAGTACATTTTGCAGTAAGCAGTATATTTAAAGAGAAATTAACCATTAAGCATACTTTTTAAAATCTTTTTTTTAAGCATGCTTTTTTCTGGAATGGAGAAAAGTTAACAAAAACAGCAGATTTTCCTGCCATCTAACATTATTTCTAACATTGTTGAATTTCTGATGGAAGAGATCCGGGCTTTAGTGTATACAGCAATGCACTGGGCTCTGGGGGAAAAAGACACATTTCAAAACATCAAACGTGAAACACCAAAAATTCACACATCAAAGCTAAAATTAGTTTGCATTACCCTCAAAACATTCAGGAATTTGAAGGTTTCCATCCAAACACTGAGTTGGTATTGCATGTCCGCATGTTCTGCCTTCATCCATGCAGTAAACAGAAACACTTTCTCCATGTAAAATTTGGTTAGGTTTGAAATCTTCAATCCAGTGTTTGTTCCCTTTGTACATGATTCTTCCCCTCTTAATACTAACACTGCATGGGGCTGTATGTCACAAAGTGTATTATAATGCAAACTTTTTACAGTGTTTTTAAATAAGATACTGTACATGTTTGCAGTATAAGTAATACAAGTTTCTTACCTTTGCATGATGGTTTTTCAGACCATTCTCCAGTCTTCTCACAGACAATCTCTAGTGGTCCATCTAGTACATAGTCACCTTCACATCCATATTTAATAGTTTCAGTGTAGGCAAATTCTGTCTTTGAGGTGATTGACATGTAGCCATTCTCAATGTTATTTGGTGGAGGGCAGCTCACCTCTAGAAAGACAAGATTAGTTTATTGAATTCCACTTTTAATATCCCTTGTCCATACCTTGACATTGGGGTGTCT